>JAVJIF010029731.1:0-115919 GCA_038442645.1 Agave tequilana
GGAGTTAGATTCATGTATGCTTCTGAGTTGGGGTGAGATGCATCAATAGAGTTGTGAACTTGGGACTCTGAGAGAGAGATATCACTACAGTAGAGGGGCCTCCGAGTGAGGAAAATACCAATAGCGGAGTGTGGAATTTGGCAGGGCTCCGAGAGAGAAAAATTCCTACAGTATAGTTGGGCCTCCGAGTGGGGGAAATTCGAGCAGTGGAGGGATGATGTGCATATAAACATGCAATGAAAACTTAAATTAAATGTTAGATGCAGTATTATAATAAATTATAAGATGTAAATTAAATAGATTGGGATAACAATATACATGCTTGACTTTCTAATCGCAAGAAGCTAGTACTCGAGGGGATAATCCAAACAAAAAAACCCTCATGTATATATCATGTGTCTTGTGTGGCTATGTGTCAAACATACACAACCATGTCACCCCAGAGTGAGTAACACATACGCATATAATTCACAAAAAGTGGTGTTCAGATAATACATGGGCAATTATGCCTCTCCGGTATATTTGATTTTTTCAGCCTCTAATCACATAAAACTAATACATCTAGGGGATAATAAAATAAGAAACTCTTATATATATGCCATATGTTTCATGAAACTATAGGCTCTCCAGAATGTTTACTTTCAAATTTGGAAAGACTTAAAGTGGGGATACGACCCAGCAACAAATTGGATGTGTCTAGTCCGAGTGGGGGTAAAACCCATAACAGAGTGGGGATTAGTCTCCAAATATGCATTTTTTATACCACATCTTCACATTTATTTTGAATAAAAATTGTTAATAATGGCTTTCTTGTGTGTTTCTAGATCCATGGCATGAAGTGAAGAAGAAACCCCAAACTCTCATTTATTTGGTGATATTTAGAGCCTAGAAGTAGCCCAAGACTTTGAACTCCTATCTGCCAATCTGGGTGTAAAAATCGCAAACCAAGAGTAGGTACAAGGACTATGGCGCTGGCGTCCATACGGCCGCGGAAATGTGACCTGGGCTGCGTTTTCGCGGCTATACCATGGAGCCATGCGTCAAGTTTTGACGCGTGGCCCCGTATTGATCCCAGAGGCCCCTTTGGCTATAAATACCCCAGTGTTGAGCTTATTTGAGGGATGTAGATTTTTAGGTAGTTTCTTTTCTTTAGTGCAGTTTAGTTTTTTTCCTTCTTTTCTTCTATATTTTTCTTTCTTTTAGATCTTATAAAAGTTCAGAAGAGTGATTCTTAGGATAAAAATTACAGTTCTTATAATGGAGGGTGACACTTTATGAAAGATTCTCTCTTTATCTCTACTTGTTTTCTTCTCTCTAACTTTTTACATGTTTAGTTAATTTCTTTCATGGTATCTAACTACTAACCCCTAACTTGCTAACTCCTAACTTGATAATCCACATGAATCTATTAGCCTGTATTTGGCCTTGCTGTTGCAAGAGCCATTGATGGCTCATGATGATGGATTCTAAAACTTTAACATCTAACTCTCTAACAAGCTAACATTACATTATTCCATGCTCACTCTAGTGTAGTTTTGATGATTTAAGTTTACCTTGCACTTATTTATTTGAGTTTGGATGTGATGAGTGATCTTATGGGTCATGCTTTGAGAAACTCCTGAATCAAGGACCAGTGATGGCCAAGGATACATGTGAGGCAACTATTACTAAGAGATTAGTATGGTTAGTATAGCCATTAGTAGTTAGTAACTATGAGTTTTCTTCTATTTTTACTTTGTTTTAGAAATAATTTCAAAAATCACAAATACCTTCTGTTCAGTGTTTCTATCTTTGTTTTCACTGTACTCTCCTCTTTTCATTCTTTATTTTCTTTTCTTTTGATTCTTTGACACATTGAAGAACCGTTAACACACACATGAACATATCGTTAATGCTTCTATCGCCTCCCGTCCTTGTGGATTCGACCCGTTTAGCCTCTATACTATAACGGAAGTATCGAGGAAACCAAAGCACACACACTTTAATTTTTGATTTCAAAATGACACATTTTATGCATCGTTTTCCTCCAATCAAATTTAGCGCTATTGTCGGGATGAGAACGGTTTAATTTCAGGTTTTTGTTATCTTTTCTTCTTTGTTTTTAGGTACAGGTAAAAATTTTCAGAATCTAACAATTACAGAAGTCCACACTCTGCTGTATCTCCCTACTCAAGAAAGTAGAGTTGCTGCCCTCTATTTTACTGCGGCCAGGCCTTCGGCGAAAACGCTGCATTTTTCTGGGCTTTGATCTTCATCTTTTGCGGGGTATCTTTATTTTCATATATTTGTGTACTCTGCTGCTAGTTTTCTTTTTAGATTACCTGTGCACTATAATAATTAAGAATTACGGTAATTAGATGTTTTAAAATGGTTTAGGCGTTTGCATCTTGGAACGTGTCTATTTCAATTTCAATATACTGTATTTTGTTCTTCTGTTGTTGTGATCTGGACCAAGGTGTACATATTGTACTGCATATAGTTAAGACAAACATTGGGTGATTTACTCGCTTTGTGTGTCCGTTCTTATCTATATTGCATACTTGTACGAATTGAACTTAAAGGCATAACCCAACATAAGATAAGGTAGGGAAGTCATTACCCTTCCTTTGTCCAAAAATCACCTCTCCACTCACATAGCCCAAGACTAAATAAAACTTGCTAGACGTTGGCCCCTAGGAACATCTCAAACTCATTTAAGAGATTGACCTAAGGGAAAGTTGTTAAAATTTGACTCTTATCAAATCGTGACAAAGGTTGAGGATTGAAAGGTGAAATCTCGAAAAACAGTGGTTTAGCATAATTAGGCCCGTTGCTTAAGCATAGATACTTCCCACTAGTCTTGCCCCTACTTGGCCGATTAACTTATGATCAAATTGCTGCAATATACCGCAGTGGATAGTCTAATCAGTTAGGAGTTGTTTAGGTCTAGGTTAACCCTAGTATAGGCTTGTTTTTGAAAATTTCTTTTTCTTTGTTTGTTTATTTATTTTTTCTTTTTGTTTGTGATTGTTATGATAAAATGGAATATAACCAAAAAATTTTCAATCAAATGAATCTATTTTTCACCTCGACCTCATTTGACTCAGATAACTTCAACTCAGTTATGTATAACATGAACCAACCATATAGGCCGGGTTGGGTTTGTCCGACTCAATATGACCCATATCCCAATTCTATGCTCAAAATTTTCAAAATTTTTGCTCATCACAGAGTCCATGGGGATTCACCTCCCCGAGTTAAATTATCAATCATCTTGTCCACCATCTTCTTTTGCATAGTCTGCTTCACATACTCCTTTTCCTAAGCCACCAATTGAAGAAAAATCAGAGTTACAAAAGAGTATGGAAATCATGTTAGAGGCTCAAAAACAATTTGAAAGCATGATGGCCTCATCATATCCACAGAATTTTCAAAACCCATATAGCTCTTTTCAGAACTACAAAAGAAAAAACATTGTTAGAAAGAACTATGAAACTCTTGCAGGAATCCGAGTGACAATTTCAAACATGTTTGACTTCCAATGTCCACCAAATTTTCAAGATTCATACTCTCCCTTTCCTGACCCATCTCCCCAAGTAGAAATATTCTGCTTGGAAATGAGTGTAGAATGCTTGCAGGACATGATGCAAAATCATGAAAATTTTCCTTCCCAGTCTATCAATAGGTTAGAATCAAAACAGAGTCAATTGGCTTGCTCTTATAAGAATGAGAAAACTTTCTCTTAGCAATTATTGACCAATTCTGATATCTTCAACTCTATTGATATAACCCAAGAATCATGTTATTTTGGAAATCAACTTTCAATTTCATCATACCAACCTGCACTTGACCAAAATTAACTCTTTGACATTTTGGCAAGTTATCATTTTTCTGAAATTGAACTTGAAGATGAATGTAAACCTGAGCCTCAATTTAGAGATTCGAGTTCAATCCTTTAATCAATATCAACTCCTATAGTGTTACTTAAACTAAGTAACATTCCTGAGCCAGTTTTGATTTCCATAATTCCTGAACTTGAATTAATCATTTCATCCATTCACATTCCTTCCGTGGACGAAAATCAAAATTCAATTTCATTACATCAATTTGAACTTGCTCAAAATTTTAAAAATCACCTTGACATTTTGACAAGTTATCCTTTTCTCGAAATTAAACTGATGTAAGAATATGATCCTGATCGGCAAATTGGTAATTCCGTTTCATTTTTGATTCAATAATAACTCTGATATCTTTACGAGATTTCTTTCCATATTCTGGAGTCAGCATTGAATCCTGTATCAGTATACCATGAAGTTAAATCACCAATATCTTACGATCACACTTCATTGATAGGAAAGTGTGTGGACATCAATTCTTTAGTTTGGACCCCATTTTTGAGCCAATTACGACTCTCACTTTTGAATCTCGACTTGATTTAAGTTAAATTCCTGAGTTAGTATTTGTTCCTGTTCCTTTTGAGTCCAAATCAATTATCTTCCACAATCACACTTCATTATTGGACAACAATGCTGAACATAATAGCTTTGAGTTTAATTCTGAAAATCGGTCATTTGAGGGGGATAATATTTTCACTAAGATCATACATTTCAATAATATTTTAATGGGTTATACTTGAGAGGTCAATAGTGGGTTCTTTGAACTCCATAATCTTTAGATTGGGTCGCATTTTATGGGCCAATCAGGCCACCACTGGAACCACCATCCTGAGGTAATTTTTCTTCCCTATTTGTTTCATGCATATACACATTCACGATGCAGTGAGGACAATGCATGAAATAAGTATGGGGGAGGGTTTACTAATAGTTTGCTTTAAATTTTCTTTCTTTGACACTTCTTTTTAGGAAATTTTTAGATTTTTTGTTATGTATAGAAATCCTTTTCTTTTCTTTTTACAAAAGTTTTTGAAATAAGAGAAATAGTTTTTTTAGGAATTAGGAAGACGTAAAATTATGAATTCTTAAACTGAGTCAAAATAATAGATTTTGTTTAAATTTTAGGATAAGAAAGTAAGATTGAAAAGATAATTTAGTTTTGAATTTTTTAGCTTTAAATATATGCGCTTCACACTTACATAATTTTTTGGATTGAAACAAAGAATAAATATGCCATAAAAATTAAAAATTAAAAAAAAATCACTTATTGAAGATGGGATTACGCCTCAAGAATCATAATTATTCACGCCTAAAACGTGGACAAAAAATAAAATAATTCCCTTTAGTTTTGTGGCCTTATTTACTCGAGTCCTTAAGCCTGTGTGATATTTTCTCAGCTGGTGCCCTAAAACCATCTGGTTTGGGAGTCATGGTTTAAAGGTTCACTACTGGATAAACAAGAAAGCATAAAAATACTAAGGTAAGAAAAAAGAAAATTTTATATATATAAAAAAATAAATTGCATGAAAGTTAGAATTGATATCCCAAAAATCTTCACTATTCACACAGCGTATGCTATCTAAGAGTTTTATGAAAGATCAAAGAATCAATTCAATTTAAAATTCTTACCTTTAATTTAAAATAAGATCTTGCATCTAAACTTACTTTAAGGAAGAATAACTTCTGGTTAACTTATGACCTTGGATCACTTGATTTTTGCAAAAATATTTCAACACTTTTCTCTATTTCAAAATACGTTTTCAGAATACTAACATTTGATTTCTTTCTTTATGAATTTTGTGGGTGTAATCTGCTGAAAACACTCGAGACAAAACTCCTCCTCTTGGGAAAACTTAGAGGTTTAACGGCTTGTTGCACACGCCCAGTGTAATCTCACCTGCGAAAGTGGTATAATAAATTTCTTAGTTAGTTTTTCTTCTTATTTTTTCTCGAGACGAGTAAAAGATAAGTGTGGGGGTGTGATTAATCTCCAATATTCATATTGTATACCATATATTCACATTTATTCTGAATAAAATTATGTTAATAATATCTTTCTTGTGTGTTTCTAGGTCCATGATATGAAGTGAAAAAGAAGCCCCAAACTCTCACTTATTTGGAGATTTTTAGAGCCTAGAAATTGCCCATGACTTTGAACCCCTATCTGCCAATTCTAGGTGCAGAAAAGCACATACCAAGAGCAGGTACATGGACTAATGTGCAACCAAAGTGTGCACTTTGGCGCCGCACGCGCGGCGCCCGTATGGTCGTGGAAACGCGGCATGGGATGTATTTCCGTGGTTGTACCAGGGAGTCACACGTCGAGTTTTGATGCGTGGCCCCGTATTGACTCCCAGAGACCCTCTTTGGATATAAATACCCCAGTGTTGAGCAGATTTGAGGGAGAAATTTTTTTTAGGATAGTTTCTTCTCTTTAGTGTAGTTTAGTTTTTCTTGTTCTTTTCTTCTGTATATATTTTTTTCTTTTTTAGATCTTGTAAAAGTTTAGAAGAGTGATTCTTAGGATGAAAGTTAGAGCTCTTGTAATGGAGGGTGACAGTCTATGAAAAATTCTCTCTTTATTTCTACTTGTTTTCTTCTCTCTAATCTTTTACATGTTTAGCTAATTTTCTTTCATGGCATCTAACTATTAACCACTAACTTGCTAACTCCTTACTTGACAATCCACATGAATCTATTAGCCTCTATTTGGCCTTATTCTTGCAAGAGCTATTGATAGCTCATGATGTGGATTCTAATACTCTAAGATCTGACTCTATAACAAGCTAACATTACTTTATTTCATACTTGCTCTAGTGTAGTTTTGATGGTTTAAGTGTAGCTTACACTTATTTATTTGAGTTTGGGTGTGATGAGTGATCTTATGGCTCTTGCTTTTAAAAGCTCTTGAACCAATTGTACAACACCGGTCCTCAACTCGAAGTTGTTGGCTTGAATATTCGGCTTGATAATGTAGGATGCAGCAGCTGATGTGGATTGCATAGCGTAACCTCTCAATGCCTTGCATTTTTTATTGTTTGCCATCTCCACTTCTCGCTCTCTCTTCTCCTTTAAAAAGCATATGATGGTTCTCTCGATTTCTGAATCAGGTTTTATCAGGTCAGAACTCCTAGACGTAGCATAAAGTTTCAGGAATTGGATCCTGAAATTCAGACTTCAGAAGAAATTTCTGGATGACGGATCCGCTGTTCAGTTGACGTATTAGCTGTCTTTCTTTGACCTTTTGCAGTCTGCTTCCTGATCTGAAACAAAAAATTGACACTGTAAATTTATGCAAAAAAGTAAAATTTAAACTAAGATCAGATTTAATTATCTGTGATATTAAATAATCAATCCACGGTAATGACGCCAAAAACTTGGTGCGAAAACTGACAATTATACCAATCATTTTAAGTAATAAAATGATAAGATAGAGTGTCGAATCCACATGGTTTGTGTTTAACTACCACTATTAATTATTTCTAATCTTATTTGAAAAATTAGAAAATAAGTGAAATTAATTATAAGAGTGTTTTTCTTATATGAGAAGGATACTATAGCTTTAGGTCTTTGGTATATCTATTTCAGATTTATTCTAATTAATTGTATTAGAAGCTTTATCTAAATATTGCTAATAATTGAAAAATTCTTTGGTATCTAACAAGCTCCGTCGAGCATCATTAAATCTAACCCTAAACTAAAATCACAATCTTCCGTTCTAGTGAATTTACTAATCTACAATAGCATTAAGATTTATGATTCTTTTATGAAAGATTACGCTATCTATACTTCTCCTATCGGTCTCAGCCTATAACTAGTGATTTCTATTCCTAAATGCATTGTTAGATTATCTTCTGTCAGTCTCAAACCTAACCGTCTAAATAATTGTGGCCATCAATTATTAGACAATAAAATAAAAATAAAATTAAGAAATAATTCAAATAAAAACAACTAAATACAAATAGCTCATGAACAATTTTCCATAGATAGCCTAGCCTAAGCCCTAGCTAAAGTAATTAGTTCATAAGCAAAATAAGAAAACATGATTTTAAAAGAAAAAATATTAAATAATTAACTAGAGAAAAGAAAAGGAAAAACCTAATTGAAGTTTCTTCTTCCTCTGATTTTTTCCTCTAAGACTCAGCAAGTTGCAGAAAATTCAAAACTTTATTAAAGAAGTAATCTCCAAATTTGAATCTACAAAATTATATATCAAATACAAGAGTATGCAGGTCTTTATATAGGCCTAAGAAACCCTAATGCTGAATAATAATTCCAAAAACTAATACAAAGTCCTAAACAAATTCTGAAAAAATTACCTCAGTAATCGACTAAGCAAGCTAACGAATTCGCTGTGTAATATAACATTTTCGCTGTTAAATACAATGCAAAATCAAATTTACTCAGAGAACAGCTGGCCAAGCGCTTCACCTCCTTTGACCAGTCAACAGCGGATTCGCTTTTTGTATGGCGGATTCACCGTATAACTTTTGACTTATCCTCTGAAATTTCTTTGGCCTTCTTCGCTTCTTTTGATGACTCTTCTAGGATCTCTGGCTCTAAGTCTACTAAAAATTCTTCCTCTACAACTCTTGTTTTTCTTCGTTTATTTGATCTTTTTTATAAATTGCTCTTTGACTCTAACTCTGCAAAAGTTAATAAAACAAATTACCAATGCTGCATTAAAATGGAAAAAAAGGTATAAAAGGATATAAAACATATATACAATAGGACATTCATCAATAACAAAACACATGAGTTATTTATCAAAAATAATCTGAAGAGCTAGAAAAGCTCCCCCTCCAATTATGCTTATTTGAATTCAATATGCCAAAACATTTTTGTCAATGTAATCTGGTCACATGCATACACATATATATAGAAATTCAACAATTTAGAATAATATGGATAAATAACCATCCATCCAACCATGTCTCCTCCTACCAACAACATATGCAATAAAGTCAATAGTACTTAACTAACTATTGCATTAAATATGGGTAAATAGATTTAAAACAAAATAACTATAAATAAATACAATTCTTCTCCTCCTTTTGTCATACATAAAATTTGGAAAACATAATACCAATTTAAAAACAATTGAAATATGGATACCAATTGAAAGATACCAATAAAAAATCATGTAAGCTATTTGAAATAAACATGGATTTTGAAATCAATTGGAAAACAAGTAAAAAAAAATACCGATTGAAAGATACCATTTAAATAAAAATTCTAAGCTTAGGAATCATGAATCTATTATGCAAACATTTAGTTCACCAAAAATGAACGAAAATCTATTAGAATCAATGGTTTAGTAAAAAATCAGCCAATTGAAATTCGGTAGAAACGTAACTAATATTTGTTAGCCCAAAGGCAATTAGCCCTAGTTTTGATGATAACAAAACATATGTAGTTATGTTTTTAACAAATTTGTTTAACTAAATTTCAGGTTAATTTTTTGTTGCATTTTGGTTCCATCACAAGACTCACACATTTGGAAGCCAAGAAGATGTAGATCCCAGAGCCTAAACACATAGAAGAGCTCAAGGATCAAGTATACAAGAGAAGACTATATCAAGATTTGTATTTTTGCTTCTTTGCTTTTTAGATAGGATTTATAGTCGTTTGTTAAAATCAAGATGATATAGGTGATAGCTTTTGGGATTGACGCACACACGCGCGCGCGCGCACACACACACTTCTTTTACATTCCTAAAGTGTTTGAGAAGATCTCAAAACATTTCTCTTTTCCATTTTCAAGATCAAGTTTTGGAAAAATAAGTTTCGGAAAAACCAGTTTTTGATTTTGGAAAAGTGTTTTTACAAAATATAGTTCTAACTTTGTTTTGTGTTGATTCATGATCAAATACTCATTTTATCAAGTCCCTAGAACTCTATTTTGTATTTAAAGATCAAAGTTTATTTTGTCGGAAAAAGTTTGGTTTCAAAAAGATTTCAATATCTAGCTTTTGGCCTAAAGTCGGTCGATCGGCCGGTCGACCTAGGCAGAGTAATTCTGCTCTGTCGGTTGACGGGGCGATCAACCGACATGCACCAAAGTGCATTTGTGCACTTCAGTCAACGGGCGGTCGACCGACTGTAAGAGCTTTGTTCTCGGTTGGGTTCGATCGACTGCCCCGGTCGACTGACATAGAGTTTTGATCTCTGATTGGGAACAACGGTCGACCGCTAACCCTAACGGTCGAAAATCTCACCGTTGGCAGTGGACCTGCCGGTCGACCGACAGAAGGATTTTCTTCTAGATTTTTCCTAACGACTATATTCTGTTTTGTCTTTTTCTGGGTCTTTTCCCAATGACTCTTTGGGTTTTCTTCTCATGTTTTCATCCCCTATGAATAGTGAGACTATAGAAAAACCTAACTATCAGATTTCTAAAGTTTAGATTAAGTTTTACAAGTTTACATCAGGATTTAGCTTTTTCTTAAAGATTTTCTTTTGAGCCAAAATTTCATATTCTTGATTTTTAGCTTGAGCCTTTGATCGGGGAAATCGTGCACGAAAAGTGTATGTTTTGAAATTAATATTTAAAGTATGTGCGCTTTGGCTTCCTCGATACTTTCGTTATAACATAGAGGCTAAAACGACTTGAATCCACAAGGACGGGAGGCGATAGAAGCTTACATGGTATGTTCACGTGTATGTTAAGTGTTCTTCAATGTTTTAAAGAATGAAAAGAAAGAAAATAAAGAACGAAAAGAGAAGCACGGTAAAAACAAAGAAGTGAGAAACATAGAAGAATGGTATTTGTGATTTTTTTGTATATCTGAAATGAAGTAAAAAGAGAATGAAAACTCATGGCTACAACTACTAATGACTCCACTAACCATGCTAACCTCTTAGTGATTGTTGCCTCACATGTATCCTTGGCTATCACTAGTTCTTGGTTCAAGAGCGTTTCAAAGTATGACCATACGACAACTTTCACATCCAAACTCAACAAACAAGTGCAAGCTACACTTAAACCATCAAAACTAAACAAGAGTAAGCATGGAATAAAGTAATGTTAGCTTGTTAGAGAGTTAAGATGTTAGAGTCCATCATCATGAGCCATCAATAGCTCTTGAAAGAGCAAGGCCAAGTAGAGACTATTAGATTCATGTGGATTATCAAGTAAGAAATTAGCAAGTTAGTGGTTAGTAGTTAGTTGCCATGAAAGAAAATTAGCTAAACATGTAAAAGGAGTTAGAGAGAAGAAAATAAAGAGAGGTAAAGAGAGAACCTTTCATAGCTTGTCACCTTCTATTACAAGCACTCTTACTTTTTAACCATGTATCACTCTCTCTCCTATTATAAGATCTACAAGAAATGAAAAATATAAATGGGAAGAAGAAGAACAATTAATCTAAACTACCCTAAACTACAACATGAAGAAGAAAACTACCCTAACTCTCTGGATATCTTCTCTGAAGAACCCTAAAGGTGGTATTTATAGGTATCAGGAGAAAGGGGGCCAGGGGGAACAAACCCTGGCCCGACGTACTGGCGCAACGACTCCAGTACACTCACCGAAACGCGGCCAAAGCCACGTTGCCACGGCTGTACCAGGGCGGCGCCACACTGCTTTTGGCCGCGTTGCCGCAGCTATACCAGGGCGGCACGCGCAGCGCCGCCTGCTGCGCGCTGCTCGCTTGTCCCCCTATCGGCTGCATATCCTGGTTTCTGAATTTGGGCCCTAATTTTGATGAAACCACTATCCAAAGTCAATGACTATCTTTATAGGCTTTTAATCACCAATTAAATGGTGATTTTGGGTCTTCTTCTTCATTCATGCCATGGACCTAGAAACATGCGAGAAAGCTATTATTAACAGGATTTAATATTAAATAAATGTGAAGATGTGGTATGAAATATGCAATTTTAGAGACTAATCACACCCACACACTCATCTTTTGCTCGTCCCAAGCAAAACAAGAAAAAACTAACTAAGAAGATTATTACACCACTTTCGCAGGTGACGCGATTGCACTGAGCGTGTGCAATAAGATGTTAAACCTCTAGGTTTTCTTAGAGAAAGAGTTTTGTCTTCTGAGGGCTTTCAGCAGATTACACTCACAAAATCCATAAAGAAAGAAATCAAATGTTAGTATTTTGAAAACACATTTTGAAATAGAGAAAAGTGTTAAAATATTTTTGCAAAAATTTAAGTGATCCAAGGTCATAGGTTAAGCAAAAATTATTCTTCCTTAAATTAAGTCATAATGCAAAATCTTGTTATAAATTATATGTAAGAATTTAAAATTGAATCGCTTCTTTGATCTTTCATAAAACTCTAAGAAAAATATGCACTTTGTGAACAGTGAAGATTTTTAGGATATATATCAACTCTAACTTTGATGTCATTTATTTATATTATTATTTTTTTCTTCCCTTAGTTCCTTAGGCTTTCTATCTTTCCCGGGTAGTGAGCCTTTAGCCAGTGACTCCTAAACTAGATAGTTTTAGGGCACCAGATGAGAAAACATCCCTCGGACTTAAGGACTCGAGAAAACAAGACCACAAAACTAAAGAGGATTATTTTATTTTTGTCTATCATTTTAGGCGTGAATAATCATGCTTCCAAAGGCATAATTATCCAACTTCAATAAGTGGTTTTATCATCATTTTTTTTCATATATTTTTTTGACATTTTTTAATGGCATTTTTCAGACTTTGTTTCAATCCCAAAAAATTATGTAAGTGTGAAGTACATAGATCTAAGGCAAAAAATTCAAAAACAAATTATCTTTCTAATCTTACTTCCTTATCCTAAAATTCAAACAAGATCTATTATTTTGACTTGGTTTAAAAATTCATAATTTCAGGTCTTCCTAATTCTTAAGATAATCTTAATTTTCTTAAAAATAAATTAAAACTATTTCTCTTAATTCAAAAAGTTTTGTAAAAAAAAGAAAAGAGTTTCTTTATAAAAGAAAATTTTAAAATTTCCTAAAAAGAAGTGTAAAAGAAAGAAAATTTAAAACAACCTACATCAGTAAACCCTCTGAAAATACACCTAGAGGGGGTGAATAGGTGTACTAGCTAATTTAATGATGAATAATGCGGAATTAAAACTATTTATGCAAATGAAGGCTATTAAGCTAGCACACAAGGTATAACATAAGAGTGCAGCCGAATTTCCGGTGAAGCGCTTTGGACTATCTCCTCAAAATTTCTCTAGATTACGAGTTGAGGTGCCACTATGGCTCTCTTGGTTAAGTACAAGTGTGAGTAAAACATCCCAAGCATATATTAATTAAGCACAAGATATATTAGGCATATAAAAAGATAAACAATGAAAGCATGCGAGATATATAAACACAAGTGAGAGAGAGAGAGCATCCACAAACACGGGAGAATTGTTTCGAGGTTCATGCACCCTTGCTCTATGTCCCCACCTTCAACACTATGTGTGTGTACAAATATTGTTATTGGCTAAAATAAGATCTTTAACTCAAGATTGTTAGACCCAAATCAAGAGCATCAAGCTCTAATATCAATTGAAAATACACCTAGAGGGGGGTGAATAGGTGTACTAACTAATCTAATGATGAATGATGCGGAATTAAAAACTATTTATGCAAACGAAGGCTATTAAGCTAACACACAAGGTATAACACAAGAGTGTAGCCGAATTTCCGTTGAAGGGCTCTGAACTATCTCCTCAAGATTCCTCTAGATTAAGAGTTGAGGTGCTACTATGGCTCTCTAGGTTAAGTACAAGTGTGAGCAAACAATCCCAAGCATATATCAATTAAGCACAAGATATATCAAACATATAAAGAGATAAATAACGTAAGCAAGCAAGATATATAAACACAAGTGTGAGAGAGAGCAATCGCAAACACGGGAGAATTGTTTCGAGGTTTGAGCACCCTTGCTCTACGTCCCTGCATTCAACACTATGAAGGATTTTCACTAGAATTGATCCCGCAAGATCACTCGATGCCGCAACACCTACAACGAGTTCACACTAGAACTCTTGGACCCGTAAGTCCCTCACTTGTTCCCGCAAGAACAACACATGCAAGCACATTAGCTTACCGAGACCGCACCTCTTACAACTCCTCCAACCACACGTCAGAACACTTCGTGATCACTTCACTTGATCACCACAAAACTCTCTTCATCGTGGATACAACCTCTACAACTCCTCACAATACAAGAATGAAATCTAGTGATCACTTCTCTTGATCACAAAATAACTCTCACAACAAAGATCCCTAGAGGATTGATATAGCAATGGAAAGCTCAATTTGGTGTGAGAAAAACAAGATAGAATTGTTGTGAAAAGCTCAAGAAAATATCTTTTGAAAAACACTCTTGAAAACTCTCCTTTTAATATGAAAGTATTAGTCCTTAAACAAGTGGAGAAAAACACTAAGAGAGGTAGGAAAAACTGGCTTTAAAACCTCTTCAAATCTTATAGAAAACAGGCCAAGGGAACCCTATTTTATAGGGGATCAAAAACTAGCCGTTGGGGTTAAACTGCAGGTCAAATGACCTGTCGGTCGACCGACCGGTCGACCAACCAATGGTCATATTTTGACCGTTGGGGCCTGCCGGTCGACCGCCCGGTCGACCATGCCCTGGGCATGACCTGCCGGTCGACCGGGGCCAGATCCAAAAAGCAAAGCTCTCTGGACGGTTGACCGGGTTGGTCGACCGACCCTCAAGCCAAAGGGCTGTGCACATTTTGTGCACATCGGTCGACCTCCTGGTCGACCGACTTCTGTCTCGGTCACTGGATGGTCGACTTCCAGAAGGCCAGGTTAGCACATCTTGAGATTAAAAACTTGGTCTTTTTAACTTCAATAAAATCTCATAACATCACATAAAATCTACAAAAATAAGTTCTTTGAAATACTTTGAAGTACAAATATGTGTGATCAAAAATCAACACATATTACCAATATTCTGAACTATTTTGTAATATAGAAATTTTGCCTTAAACAAAAATCTGTATTTTTCAAAATCAATCTTTAATTTGAAAAACGATTTTTTTTTAAAATTTCTCCAAATACAAAAACAAGATATTTTAAATACTTTTGAAGCTTAGTGTGTATAGATATGATCAAATACACATATGAGATGAAATATCTATATTTTTGACAATAAGCTCTAAAATAAGTTTTGATTAATGCAAGACTCAAACATATGATATAGAATCACCAAATAAGTTTTTTTAGACATTTGAACCAACAATTTGTATGGATTAAATCGAAAAAACATATAACCATATAAACTTGTTTTGATGAACTCTATTCATGAAACAGAAAGATATATACTTTGAAGCTCAAAATCAAAATGGTATTTTCTAGAATCAAAACTGTTTTATGAAAATACAAATAAATTTTGTGTGTGTGTATATGAGTTTGAGCAATTCACAACTAATCTATCCTTTACATTTTATCTAAAAATAAATCTTAACACTTACAAACATGACACAAGTCTTCTTGAAAATCTTCTTTTGAAAATCTTCTTCTCCATTTGACTTGGTCCAAACCTTGATCCATGAGCTAGACTCTTCTTAGTACTTGATGCAATATTGATGCACGAGCTCTTGAATCAACACATGCTAGCTTCAAAACTTGACTTTGAATTTTTTGTTAAAGCTAAACACCGACTAAGATCTTGATTAATTATCTGAAACTAAATAAGCACAAGATCATTAGTACTATAACTACATGAGTTAATTATCATCAAAACTAGAGTGATGGACCTTTGGGCCAACACCTTCCCCCACACTTATCTCATGCATTGTCCTTAATATATCGTGAATGTATACATACATGAGACAAATAGAAAGGGAAGAAAAATTACCTCATGGTGGTGGCTCTGGTGGTGATCTGATTGGGCCAAGCGTTGCTACCCAAATCATATATTATGGAATTCGCAGGAACCCATCAATGACCTCTCTAATACAACCCAGTAAAATGTTAGAGAACTGTATGATCTTATTGAAAAACTCACCCCCATCCAATTTCCAATTTTCAAAATAGTTACTGAGTCATTTTCTTCAACATCCTTGTCCAACAATGAAGTGTGATTTTGGGAGATGATTAATTTAGACTCAAATGGAACAGGAATAGAAACTGATACTGACTCGAGAAGTTAACTCAGATCAAATCGAGATTCAATAATGAGAGTCGAAATTGGTTTAAAAATAGGGTCCAAACCAAAGAATTGATATCCACACACTTTCCCCATCAATGAAGTGTGATCAGAAGATATTTATGATTCAAGTTCACAGTGTATTAGTACAGGATTCAATGTTGACTCGAGAATAGAGAAAAAAATCTGGTAAAGATACTGGAGTCATTATTAAATCAAAAAGTGAAATGGAATCACCAACATGAGGTTTGGGATCACATTTATGTTCAATTTCAAATTCAAGAAAGGGATAACTTGCCAAAATGTCAATGTAATTTTCAATCCTTGGAGTTTGGTCAAGTTTAAGTGGGTTTGCTGAAATTGAATCTTGGTTTCCAAAATAGTATGATTCTTGGGTCCAATCGGTAGAGTTAGGGATATAAGGATTGGTCAAAGGTTGACAAGAAAGACTTTCCTCACTCTCATTGATCAAATCGCTCATTATTGAGTCTAACCTACTGATAGGCTGGGTAATAGAATTTTGAGTCTGAATCATGTATTACATACTTTTTGCAATTGGTTCTTCTTGAAAAGGTAAGTATGAAGTTAATTTTGAAAATTGTGGTGAAATTGTGAGTCCATCAGATTTTGCGATTGCTGCTTGGACTCACGCAAGGGTTCCACACTCAAGATCAGTATTGATAGTTGTTCATTTTGAATCGGTGATACTGGAAAAGATGAGTATGACTCTTGAAAATTTGGTTGAGATGATGAGTCCAACATATTTTGAAATTATTGCACTGTTTCACAAAAGAGTTTCAAATGCTTTTCTAACTCAGATTCTTCTTCAATTGGATGCTCTAGAAAAGGAGTATATGGAGTTTGATTTGGGAAGGATTATGGATTGAGCAAATTTTGAGTTTGTTGTTGAGACTCAAGCATGACTTCCATACTCCTTTCCAAATTGGATTTTTCTTCAGTTGGTGGAACAGAAAAAAGAGAATATGAATTAAAATCGAGGAATGAATATTGTGAAAATTATGGACAAGATGGTTGAAAATTTGACTCGGGGAGGTGAATCCCCATTGACTCTGTAAAGAGTTAAAATTATTCTAAAAATTATGATCATAAGGTTGGGGATATGGGTCATATTGAGTCGAATAATCCCAATCCGGCCTATATAGTTAGTATATGTTGTACATAACTGGGTCGGAGTTATCCGAGTCAAATGAGGTCGGGGTGAAATATGGATTCATATTAGGATTGAAAATTTATTGTTGTTAAAATCCATTTCACAATTTACAAAAAAAGAAGACAAACAAACAAACAAACAAAGAAAAAGAAAAAGGAAACAAGCCTATGCTAGGGTTGACGTAGACCTAGACGACTCTTAACTAGTTAGACTATCCACGGGGGGTATATTGTTAGAATCTGACCACGAGTTAATCAGCCAGGTAGGGACAAGATCAGTGGAGATATCCGTGCTAGAGCAACGGGCCTAATTATGCCAAACCACTGTTCTTCGAGGTTTTGCCTCTCAATCCACAACCTTTGACACTAATTTGTCAAGAGTCAACTTCTAACAACTTCCCCTTAGGTCAATCCCTTAAATGAGTCCGAGATGTCCCTAGGGGCCAACGTCTAGCAATTTTTATTAAGACTTGAGTTGTGTGAGTGATGAGGTGATTTTTCGGCTAAGAGAGGTTAATGACTTCCCCACCTTATGTTGTTTTGGGTTACGCCCTTAAGTTCAATTCGTGCAAGTGTTCAATATAGATAACAATGAACACACAGAGAGAGTAAATCACCCACATATTTGTCCTAATTATATGCAATGCAATATGTACACCTCCGTCAAGATCACAACAATATAGGAACACAATACAATATATTGGAATTGAAATCGACACGTGCCTAAATTCAAATGTCTAAATCATTTTAAAGCATCCAATTTTAGTATTTTAGTTCTTAAATTTACTACAGTGCATAGGTAAAATAAATAAAAACTATCAGCAGAATATAAGAATATACAAGAATTTACCCAACCACACAAAAGCAAGTGTGGACTTCTGCAATGCTAAAACTTTGACCTGCACACCAAAAAAACAAATAAGAAAAGTTAACAAAAATATGAAATCAAACTGTTCCCATCCCCGGCAATGGTGCCAAAATTTGATTGGGGGAAGACCGTGCACGAAAAGTGTATGTTTTAGGATCAAGATTTAAAGTGTGTGTGCTTTGGCTTCCTTGATACTTCCGTTATAGCATAGAGGCTAAAATGAGTTGAATCCACCAGAACGGGAGGCGATAAAACCTTACACGGTATGTTCACGTGTATGTTAAGTGTTCTTCAATGTCTTAAAGAATGAAAAGAAAAGAAAACAAAGAATGAAAAGAGAAGTACGGTGAAAACAAAGAAGTAAGAAACATAGAAGAGTGATATTTGTGATTTTATTTGTATATCTAAAAAGAAGTAAAAAGAGAAAGAAAACTCATGGCTACTAACTACTAATGGCTCCACTAACCATGCTAACCTTTTAGTGATAGTTGCCTCACATGTATCCTTGGTTATCACTAGTTCTTGGTTCAAGAGCGTTTCAAAGCATGACCCATACGATAACTTTCACATCCAAACTCAACAAACAAGTGCAAGCTATACTTAAACCATCAAAACTAAACAAGAGTAAGCATGGAATAAAGTAATGTTACTTTGTTAGAGAGTTAGGATGATAGAGTGTTAGAATCCATCATCATGAGCCATCAATGGCTCTTGCAAGAGCAAGGCCAAGTAGAGGCTATTAGATTCATGTGGATTAACAAGTAAGAAGTTAGCAAGTTATGGTTAGCAGTTAGTTGCCATGAGAGAAAATTAGCTAAATATGTAAAAGGAGTTAGAGAGAAGAAAACAAAGAGAGGTAAAGAGAGAACCTTTCATAGCACTTCACCTTCTATTACAAGTACTCTTACTTTTCAATCATGTACCACTCTCTTTCCTATTATAAGATCTACAAGAAATGAAAAATACAAGGAGGAAGAAGAAGAACAACTAACATAAACTACCCTAAACTACAACATGAAGAAGAAAACTACCCTACCTCTCTGGATATATCCTCTAAAGGACCCCAAAGGGGGTATTTATAGACACCAGGAGAAGGGGGCCAGGGGGACAATTCCTGGCCTAAGTACTGGCTCAATGGCGCTAGTACACGCATGGAAACGCGGCCAAAGCCATATTTTCGCGGCTGTACCAGGGCGACGCGCGTAGCGCCGCCTGCTGCGCGTTGCCCGCTTGTCCCCCTGTCAGCTACATGTCCTGGTTTTGATGAAAAATCACCCTCCAAAGTCAATGGCTATCTTTATAGGCTTTTAATCACCAATTAAATGGTGATTTTGGGTCTTCTTCTTCATTTCATGCCATGGACCTAGAAACATGCAAGAGAGGTATTATTAACAGGATTTAATATTAAATAAATGTGAAGATATGGTATGAGATATGCAATTTTGGAGACTAATTAGCCGCTTCTCTACATCTTTACAATCTATTTCCGCTACACAATCCCAAAGATTTTCACCTTCTCATCTTAGTTAGAGGATTATGCTTGTGATCCTTTTGTGATCAAGTGAAGATCACCGATTTTCTTCTATTGTGAAGTTGTAGAGGTTGCGGCCTCAAGTGAGCTAGTGAGCTCCGTATTAGTGTTGTGGTACTGCGAGAGTGGACTTGTAAGTCTATTGCGTTCTAGTGAGAACTTGTAACGGTTGACGATTTAGTGAGATCGGTTATAGTAAAAATCCTTCATAGTGTTGAAGGCGGGGACGTAGAGCAGTGACTCGAACCTCAGAACATATCATCGTGTTTGCGATTGCTTACTCTTTCTCTCTTCACTCTACTCTCTCTTTACTTACTTGCACATTTTTATTGTTTACTTATTTGCAAGTATTTCTTGTGTAGTGATTGGTATTTGCTAGGTTGCTAGCAAGTTAATTTTTATTTTGCATTATTCACCATATATTATAACCATCACCTATTCACCCCCTCTCTAGGTGATTACAGTTGGTATCAGAGCCTAACCCCAATTTTAGTTTAACCACCTTAGGGAGATCCTTTTCATTTGGCTATATTTATTTGTTGCATTTATTATTTATTTGTGCACTTATACTTATTTTCATGGCATCACACAACTTCTCTAGCATCAAGTCCCCACCTAAATTTGATGGGTTGAACTTCCCTATTTGGAAGGTCAAGATGAACCTATTCCTCAAGTACCTAGGAGTTAGAGTTTCCATGGCCATTACCAAAGAATTTGTTGACCTCACGGTGACGAGGATACATGGTTCAAAGCAACCGCCAAGGACTATGAGTCCAATGCCAAAACCCAATATGCACTTACACAAGCTTTAAATGATGATGATCTTTCTCGTGTAATTAATTGCAAATCCTCTTATGAAGTTTGGAATGATCTAATCATAGCTCATGAGGGGACGTCGCAAGTTAAGAGATCTAAAGTTGACATGATTCATTCTCAATATGCGAATTTTTACATGCTTGAAAATGAATGTGTAGATGAGATGCTTACTCGGTTCACTAAGATTACTAATGGATTATCTTCTTTAGGTGACACCATTGACAATGACCAAAAGATTCGCAAGGTCATTGAACTCTTCCTAAAGCTTGGGAAGTCAAGGCAACAACCCTCAAGGAGCTCAACGATGGAGAGGAGATGGACTTCTCCGGCTTTATTGGAATCTCAAAATCTATGAGATGAAAATAAAGGTGAGAGAAGAAAGGGAGACTCCAAAGAAGAAAGCGATAGCTTTCAAGGCTACTCCATCATCCTTTGATGAAGTAGAATCATTGGAAGACGGTGATGAGGATTTTACCATGCTCATTAGGAAAGTGTGCAAGATGTTTTATAAGAAGGGAAGACAAAGCAACTTTCAAAGAGAAAGATATCAATGGAGATTTGAAAAGAAGAAGGATGAGATGAGTCCTTACTTTTATTGTAAGAAGACAGGCCATATAATTGCAGATTCCCCCTAACTTCAAGCCACTACCTCCAAGAACGTGCATAGAAAGAAGAAGGTAATGGTAGCCACTTGGGATGATTCAGAAACGGATTCCGAAGAGGAGATTGATGCCGCACACATTTGCTTCATGGCAAACAGAGAGGAAACTTTCATGGTAAATCTCGAAACCTCTTTAGAAGATAATGATTTAACTATAGATGAACTTGCACAATTTTTTGAAAAATTACAAAATAGGTACGAAATTTCTCTTGCATAAAATAAAAAATTGAAAATGGAAAATGATTTTCTAAAGAATAAGCTAGAAATTATTTTTAAAGAGAAAAATGACTTATCTATTTCTTTTGAGAAATCAAAAGGGATTTTGATAAATACAAACTTGTTTGTAAGGGTAAAACCCCTAATATTGCTTTTAACAAAAATGAATTTTTTGATATTCAAAAGCATATTGATATTTTGGATATTACTTTGAAAATGTGTGCATTTGACATGAACAAATTTAGCTCTATGTTTCTAAAGGAAAAAAACCTAAAGGAAACATACACCTCATTCATCTTACACAGACCATGAAAAACATGCACAACATGCACATACACATCAATATAAGCATACTTTCATGTATGGCAAAGTGTACACATGTGCACATTGCGGCCGCAAAGGCCATTTAATAAAATTTTGTTATGCTAAGTTAAATATGTTAAATAAAAATGTTTGGGATCGAGAAAATACTAACCCTATAGGACCTAAAAAGATTTGGGTACCAAAAAATACGCCCAACTTAATTGATGCAGGTGTGTCGTCCTCCTCCAAGACATAGGGGAAGATGGTGCCTCGGTGGCGGATGCATCGAAACTCAAAGGATCAACTGTAACATGGCATCACTATCAAGAGGCACCTATTTTGAATATTGCCTATGGTTTGGTAACTTCTCTATTTAAAAATTTTATTTCTAACTAGTTCTATACATGCATAAGATAAGCTAGCTTTTCTTTTTGGTTAATATGCTTTAGTTGTGAATATATGTTTCTCCTTTTGTTTTTATGGCTATCCTATATTTGAGCTAGTTCGTTAATATTGCTTTTGTTCTTTACTAGCCCATGATTTGCTTGCCCATGTTTAGAGTATTTTCTCATGCTCACTTGGTTGATAGATATCTTTGCATGCACGTGTACATAGATTAATTTATTATATACATCATATATATATATATATATATATATATATATATATATATATATATATATATGTCAATTTATCTATCTTGTGATTGAGTATTGTATTTAAACCATATTTAAGTAATAAATCAAGATAGCAATTGTGCACCTCAACTCTTATCTAGAGGAATGACGAGGAGAAGTTCAGAACCGATTAAGGGTATTTGGCTTTAATATCTTGTTTTTAATTGCTTAATATATGATTTAATTATTGAAAATACATTATTAATAAAATAATAAAATAATAATAAAACAAAAAATGTTTTGATATCTCATGTGTTTTTAATGCCTATAAGATATTTGGTGTTATTTCTCTATTTTTATGCATAAAAATATCCATCTTAAAATATTTTCAAAACCTTAAAAACTTATTTTTTTCAAATTGTTTTTAGGGTTGCCCTGGTCGACCGGGTTGACCTGCAATAGGTTCGGTCGACTGGGCGGTCGACCGAGGAAACCTGAAAAAAAATTTTAGGCCTTAACTGGTCGACTGACTGGTTGACTGACTGTAATTAAGTTGCTCTCGGTTAGACCCCGGTCAACCGGGCGGTTGACCGTGAGTCGGGTCTGGCTGTGTTTTCCCCTTTTTAAAAACCCTAATTTCTAAATTTTTCTCTCATTTCTCATCTCCACCGTCTCTCTCTCTCTCTCTCTCTCTCTCTCTCTCTCTCTCTCTTCCTCCTCCCTATTTTTTTCTTCATCCCTCTTCCCTCTAATCCTCCAATTCACTTCAAATCTCAAATTAGACCTTAAAATTGGTTGGATCTCTCCTTAAAATTTCAGATCCGTTGGATTTCATAGAGAATTTTTGGGTTCTTCAAGGTATAATCCCTTATCTCACAAAATCTTTTTTATATCATAATTTTTTCTAAAAATCTTTCTATATTTCATACCAAACCCTTGATTGTTATCTTCATATCTTTTCCATGTAAAAAAGAGCTAGATCTGACAAGGGTAAACAACCCGAACTATCTTCTAACCCTTTTGTTTCTCAGAATGCTTCTCATAAATTTTTAGTAATTCATAATAAGTATGTTATATCTAGTAGAACTATTGTACTTGCTGATTTTGAACATCTGAATCTAGCAAATATCTTGAACACAAGCTCCCTTGAATATCTAGTCTCCATTAAGGAACCCATTTACCCTGGCTTGTGCACTATTTTTATTCTAATCTGACTTTCCAAAATAATCACCTCAGATCTAGGATTTTGGGGAAGGATATTAATATTTCTCTATATCGATTTGCCCATCTGCTACACCTCTCCTGTGAGGGTGTAGAAATTTATAATGTTGATATCCATGATTTTGATTCCTGATGGTGAATCTGCCCTCACCGCATCTCTTCTGCTTCACGATGATGATAACCCCGCTTTAGTTAGAAACGAGGAGGTGAAGTATTATACACTCACCACCAAGTCCCGCCAAAATTGTATTCTATAATCTCCTGCCAAAATTAGGAGAATATATTCATGCATGAGGTTCTCTCCCCTCTTAATCTATTGCCTTCTGAAAAGCATTAGAGTTAATATTCCTAAGCTCATCATCAATTACATGACTTCTGAGCACCTTGTGATCCAAAACCGGCACTTACCATTTGGGATGCTCATTACCCGCCTCCTCAAACAACTAAAATTTGATCTCTCTGCTAAGCGGTCTGTTGAACCGTTTGTTGATATCAACAACACTCTCCTAAAGAGGATGCGTGCTAGGGAGCGTGCTTCTGCTCCTCAGCCCCCTCTTATCATTTCAGCTGTTGCCCCTGGATCCTCTTCAGTCTTTCAACTTCTATTGATCCATACACAGCTATCTCTGCTTAGCTTTGGGAGCATTATTTGAAGATGACCGCAAATTTTGAAAGGATGGAGTACAGAGTTGATAATGACCTGCAATACATCTGCACTTCTATTCACTATCTTTAGATTTGTTCGACGAGACTTACAATAGGAATGCTTGGCCTGTTCCACTTTCGAGTGGCCACTCGCAGCCCCTTTCCACATCGCATCCTCCATTTGAAAATTGGGTACCTCCTCCAGCTCCTTCAGAGGTACCAGTTCCTCCTAAAGATTCAGAAATTCAGGAAGAGTGACCCCTTTTTTGTCGATGACAAAAAAGGGGAGAGAGATTCTATGGAGTTATCTGGGTGTTTTACTTTCATGTCTTTATTTATGTACTTTTTATATGGACATGTAGTATTTGGATTTTTGGACATGTGCAGTACATTGTAGTACTTATTTTGTGTAATGGAACTTGTTTTGAGGTTGGCATGAACCTCTGTATGGAAAAATTTCTCTTGTGATATCAATATTGTCTTTTGAAGTTATGTATCTCTTTATGGTTGATTTTTGTTACATATCTCCTATATGTGGTATGTGGTATGTTTGTATTCTTATGTATCCTTTGTAAACCAACCATTTACCACTTGATTTGGAGGTTGGAGGAAATTGCTAGTGCATCACATTTGAAATTCTGTATTTTTGGTATGCATAGATGAGTTGCATAGAGCTTGATTGATATATCCTATTCATATGCTTTTATTGATGCATCTAACTTATATGTCACATTTGATATATGCATATGTTTAGGGGGAGCTTCGCTTGAAGACTCTTTCCAAATTATTTATGATAACTCCATGTGTTTTGTCATCATGAAAAAAGGGGAGATTGTTGGCCCAAAGGCCATTAGCCCTAGTTTTGATGATAACAAAACATATATTGTTATATTTTTAACAATTTTGTTTAACTAAGTTTTAGGTTAACTCTTTATTGCATTTCGACTCCATCACAAAACTCACACATTTGGAAGCCAAGAAGAAATAGATCCTGAAAATCACCTAGAGGGGGGTGAATAGGTGATAATGCTAATCTAATGAACTTAATGCGGAATTTAAAAACTAATTGCAATTAACAAGAGATGCACACTCAAACAAGCCAAGCAAATAATTATGAATGAACAATATGAATTTATGCGAGGCACAATATAAAGAGAGAGTAGAGAGAGCCAAGGGATCAAGCGCAAACAACAAGATATGTTTCGAGGTTCGAGCACCCAGCTCTACATCCCCGCCTTCACCCAGAAGGATTTTAAATCCACTAGCTTGTCCACAAAGGACTCCCACAAAGGGAACCTCCACCAAGGATTTGGGGCAATAACAATTACAAGGAGTACCAAACTCCTCTCTTTACAAACACAACCTCCTCCTTGAGGCAAAGCACCAAGCCAACTAACAATCACCTCACAACTTGAGGGATTAGTACAAAGCAACACAAGGATCACCTCACAACTTGAGGGATACAACCCAAAGGCATAAAGCCAAGCAAAGATTGGATTTACAACTTGGTGATCAAACGACCACAAACAATCTCTTTTCCCACACAAAGATCCTATAGAATAAGATAGTAGATGTAGCTCAAGTGTGGAGAAAACCAAAGGAATGGAATTCAAAAACTCAAAGAAAATCTTTGGGAAAAACTAGAAACCAAGATAGAGAAGTTGAATCAAAATCTTTTTCCAAAAACCCTTTTCTTTGATTTTCTAAACCCTAGCAAAAACACCAAATAGATTGTTCAATTTAAAGCCCAAAAACTTCTTTTAATTGCTGTAAAAACACTAGAGAGTCAGAAAAATTAGCACAAAAAAATCTTAGAGAAAACATGCCATTAATGGGGTATTTATAACCCCCAAAAAAATATAGCCGTTGGCAGCAGAACTGCCAAAAAAGAACCACCAGTCGACCAGTCGGTCGACCGTCCAACGATCATATTTGACCGCTGGCAGCTACCGGTCGACCGGGCGGTCGACCGTCCCCAGAACCAGAGAGCAACGGCTCTCTGGCCGGTCGACCGCTCGGTCGACCGTGCACAAACAGAGAGCAACCTGCTCCCAGTCGGTCGACCGTGCGGTCGACCGGCTTATGGGGCAGCCAGCGTGCACGTATCCGTGCACGTCGGTCGACCGCTACGGTCGACCGGCTACTTGGTCCGGTCGACCGACCAGCCTGGCAGCAGCAAATCTGGTCAGAAAAATATGTTATTTCTAATCCTAAAAATCTCATAAATCTTCTAAAATTACACAAAAATAGTTTTATCCTTTTATTTTGAAATATAAACTTGTGATAAAAATTTCATCACAAATAACAAACATTTTGAAACATTTTTGTGTCTTATCATTTTTACCAAAAATCAAAAACTGTATTTTCTAAAACTTGAATTTTTAAATTGAAAATACACTTTGTCCAAAACTCATCCAAATACAAAAACATGGTATTAAACACCATTTAGGCATGATGTATATGGATATAATCCAATATACATGAAACATATATATATCCATGTTTTTGACTTTAATTCCAAAATATGTTTTGTTAAAAATACCAAAACATAAAACACATGAATAAGTAAGTCAAAACTAAGTTTGTCTAGGAAGTTAAGCATGCATGTATATAAAACAAATCTAATATACATTAAACCATGTAAACTTGTTTTGATCTATCTATTCATGAAACCAAGATCGGTTAAACCAAAAACGAAAAAACCGAAAACCAATATTCAAAACATGAAACGTGTGTGTTGTGAACTTGAGCATATCATACTATTCTAATCTTTACAATTTGGATCTAAACACAAAACTAAACTATGGTACCGATGTCTTCTTGTAGAGCGCCATCTCCAAGTCGACTCGAACCAAAACTCCTTGATCCACCGAGCAAGTGCTATATATGATCTTTGACGCTCGGGCTCTTGAATCACATGTGAAAGCTTCCAAATCATCTTGTTGAAGCTAATCACCTACTAATATCTTGCTAAATGATCTGAAACTAAAATCACAAGATTATTAGTAAACATAACTACATGAGTTAATCATCATCAAAACTAGAGAGGAAGGCCTCCGGGCCAACAGATCCCAGAGCCCAAGCACATAGAAGAGCTCAAGGATCAAGCATACAATAGAAGACTAAATCAAGATTTGTATTTTTGCTTTTTGTTTTTTAGATAGGAGTTACAGTCGTTTGTTAAAACCAAGATGATATAGGTTGATAGCTTTTGGGATTGACACACACACACACACACACACACACACACACACTTCTTTTACATTCCTAAAGTGTCTAAGAAGAGCTCAAAACATTTCTCTTTTCCATTTTCAAGATCAAGTGTCGGAAAAACAGGTTTCAGAAAAATCAGTTTTTGATTTAGAAAGTGTTTTTACAAAATATAGTTCTAACTTTACTTTGTGTTGATCCATGATCATATACTAGTTTTATGAAGTCCCTAGAACTCTATTTTGTGTTTAAAGATCAAGGTTTATTTTGTCGGAAGTTTGGAAAAGATTTCAATATCTAGCCTTTGGCCCAAAGTCGGTCGACCGGTCGGTCAACCGTAGGCAGAGCAAGTTTGTTCTGTCAGTCGATTGGGCGGTCGACCGACATGCATCAAAGTGCATTTGTGCACTTTGGTCGACCGGGCGGTCGATCGACTGTAAGAGCTTTGCTCTCGGTTAGGTCCGG
Organism: Agave tequilana; assembly: GCA_038442645.1. NCBI lineage: Eukaryota > Viridiplantae > Streptophyta > Magnoliopsida > Asparagales > Asparagaceae > Agave > Agave tequilana. The sequence goes on from JAVJIF010029731.1 coordinate 27,710, forward strand.
TCGACCGATAGAGATTTGCTCTCTGATTGGGAACAACGGTCGACCGATCGGTTGACCGCTATCTCCAACGATTGAAAATCCGACCGTTGACGGTCGATCAGATGGTCGACTGACAGAAAGATTTTCATTTGGATTTTTCCCAACGGCTATATTCTGTTTTGTCTTTTTCTGCGGCTTTTCCCAACGACTCTTTTGGGTTTTCTCCTCATGTTTTTTCCCTATAAATAGTGAGACTGTAGAAAAATCCAAGTATAAGATTTCTAAAGTTTAGACCAATTTTTTATAAGTTTACATCAAGATTTAGCTTTTTCTTAAAAAATTTTCCTTTTGAGCCAAAATTCCATATTCTTGATTTTTAGCTTGAGCCTTCCCACTACATCTTTACAAGCTATTTCCACTATAATCCCAAAGAGTTATACTCATCATCTTCGTTATAAGATTGTGCTTCTGATCCTTTTGTGATCTAGTGAAGATCACCTATTTTCTTCTATTATGAAGTTGTAGAGGTTGAGGTTGCGGCCTCAAGTGAGCTGGTGAGCTCTGTATTGGTGTCGCGGCATCGCGAGAGGGGACTTGTGAGTCCATTGAGTTCTAGTAAGAACTTGTGGAGGTTAACAATCTGGTGAGCTCGGTTATAGTGAAAATTCTTTATAGTGTTGAAGGCAGGGACATAGAGCAGTGGCTCGAACCTCAGAATATATCATCGTGTTTGCGATTGCTTACTCTTTCTCTCTTCACTCTACTCTCTCTTTACTTACTTCACACTTATATTGTTTATTTATTTGCAAGTATTTCTTTTGTAGTGATTGGTATTTGCTAGGTTGCTAGCAAGTTAATTTTTATTCTGCATTATTTGCCATATATTATAGCCATCACCTATTCACCCCCCTCTAGGTGATTACAATTTTAATATCGCCTTTCTCATAATGATTTCTAAGAAAGTGATATCGAATCTCTATATGCTTGGTCTTACTATATTGATTTACATTCTTGGCCATAAAATCAATGCCCCAAATATCAAAAAGTTCAATTTTTAGAATTGGGTTGAGGGGCATCATGTTGCATTTCGAAATCCTACCAATCATTTGGCATCTTGGGCTCGTCTTGCAAAATACAAAGGCATCTTTGAACAAAGTGGGCCAATAAAGCTCCACTTTGTAACACTTTTTTAGCTATCTTGCAAGGACAAAAGTGTCCACTGCATGCGTGCTCATGATAAAAGGAAAGAATATTCTTGACTTCCTGGATACATCTCCTAATGATCAGCTCTGAACTGTACTTGAAAAGATACAGTTCCTTTCAAAAGAAATACTGGGCTTAAGATAAGAACCAGTAAATATCTTGCTTTGTCCAATGAGATGGTGTCTAGCTTGTGACTAAGTAGTTGACTATATCAGCAAATCATGGTTCTCTAAAGGCAACTAAGAATTGTTTATCAGGAAATTGTTGTTGATTGGTAGTTCATTGCAAGGGCGTTAGGGATATATGAGAGATGGTCAGTGATAATGTTTTCTATGCCTTTTTGTCTCGAATCTTGAGTTCAAATTCTTGGAGAAGAAGGATCCAACGAATGAGTCAGACTTTGGCATCCTTCTTCAACATTAAATATCTAAGCGCAGAATGATCGATGAAGATGGTGGTTTTCGACCCAAGTAGGGATGGACGAAATTTCTCTAAGACAAGTACTACAGCTAAAAATTCTTTCTCAGTTGTAGTGTAGTTCGTTTGGGCATCATTTTAAGTTTTACTTGAGTAGTAGATCACGTGCTGCATGTTATCTTTGCGTTGTCCTAAGATGGCACCAACGACAAAATCTGAAACATCACACATGATCTCGAAAGGCTTTGACCAGTCCAGAACAGAAATGATAGGTACAGATATGAGTTCGTTCTTTAGCTTCTCTCAAGCATTAAGACATCGATCATCGCAAGTGAAAGGCACATCCTTAGCAAGAAGGTTGGTCAAAGGTCTAGCAATTTTGCTAAAATCCTTAATAAACCTACGATAGAACCGATGTGTTCTAAGAAGAATCAGATATTTTTTACATATTTTGACATAGGAAGCTTAGCTATGACATCTATATTCTCCTTATCCACTTTAATCTCTTTCCTAGAGATTTCATATCCCAAGATAATTTCATGTCTTACCATGAAGTGGCATTTTTCTCAATTTACCGTTAAGCTCTTTTCGGTACATTGTTGGAGGACAAGTTCAAGATGGTGAAGACATTAATCAAACGAATCTCTGTAGACAGAGAAATCATTCATGAAAATTTCAATGAACTGTTCTACCATATTGGAGAATAGACCTAGCATGCAACATTGAAATCTTGCGGGAGCATTGCACAAGCCAAAAAGCATGCAATGGTAAGCAAAATTTTCAAATGGATAGGTGAATATGGTCTTCTCTAGTCTTTCAGAGCTATAAGAATTTTATTGTACCCCGAGTGACTGTTCAAGAAATAGTAATACTTGTGGTCAGCTAGACGTTCAAGCATTTGATCAGTAAAGGAAAGAGGGAAATGATCCTTACGAGTGATAGCAATCTATTTTCGGTAGTCAATGCAAATCTGAATCTTGGTGGAGAGTCATGTTTGGACTAACTCTTTATTCTCATTTTCGGTGAAACCAAACGTTTTTGGGATCGCGTGGACTAGGCTGACCCATTGACCATGAGAAATGTGATAAATGATCCCATTATCTAAAAGTTTCAAAATTTTGGTATGAACAATCTCTTACATTATAGGTTTAACCTACGTTGCAGATCTCTTTTTAGTGTCACCTCTTCATCCAGGTGTATGTGATATTGAACTATAGCTGGACTTAATCCGTTAATGTCAGTTATGGTCAAACCAATGGCTTCTTTGTGTTTTCTAAGAACTAACATGAAGCTTTCTTCTTACCCTGCAGTCATACGGGATGCGATGATAATTGAAAGGGTATCTTGTCCACCTAGGTAGATGTACTTGAGATATTTGGTATGGCTTTCAATTCTATAGAAGGGGATGTCTCATTGGAAGGAGGAATTAAAATTTATGGCTCGAGATTCGGTAAAATTAGGCTTGATGCCCAATCCACAGTAGAATCAATGATCTAATCAAGGTTGAATTTTTCAAATTCTGACTTAAACTCACACTCAGTTTCTAGCTCTATTTCCTTACTGTACTCACTCGTCAAGTTCTCATTGGGGTTCACTTCAAATTATTGATCGTCCATATCACGGGATTGCTTTCCTAGGTTAATGATATTGACTTCCTTAGTCATCGAAGGTTAACCTCATAGATTTGTTCCTACAATTTATGATTGCATTGGCCGTAGTGAGGAACATACACCCTAGGATGACAGGAGTTTGAGACTTAGGATTTGATACAGGTTAGGTCTCAAGAATAAAGAAGTCTATAGGGTAGATAAACTCTCCGACCTGCATGATAAAATCAGTAATTTCCCCTTGGAAACTTTCACTGATCAGTTGGCTAATTGGATGGTAACTCAAGTCGGACTAAACTCGCCCAACCTGAGTTGCTGGTATACTTAGAAGGGGAGGAAGTTGATACTTGTTCCCAAGTCAAGAAGTGCATTACTGATTTCTGTCCGTCTTATTGTGCAAGCAATAGTGGGACAACTCGGATCTTTATACTTGACAGGGATAGGGTCAGGTAGTAGCTCACTAATGTTAGTGGCTAAGAAGACTTTCTTTGGCACGTTAATCATTATTTTCTTGGTGCACATGTCCTTAAGGAATTTGACATAGGATGGGACTTGTTGGAATGCATCATGAAGGGGCATATTTATCTTTACTTGGTTGAACCTCCCAAGTATTTTCTCCATGTGTGCATTTTTGTTGTTGTTTTTAAGCCTATTTGGGAATAGTACTATAGGCTTTTGCACATAATCCGCTGACTTGTCTTTTTTTTATTTGTCAAAGTGGAGGGAGTCGAACTAGAAGAAGTGGATGCGTGTGTTGGATCGTGCTAGATTGGAGTTGATGGCATCGACACTTGGTTATCAACTTGTTTCCCTGACCTAAGAGTGTGAACAACATTACACTGATTGATGTAAGAATCTTGGGCCACATGTGCTTGACTAGAGTTCTTAGGGTTTGTCAATAACTGACTAGGCAAAGTTTTCTAGGGTATTTCACTTAGAGATCTAACTAGCTGACTCATCTGAATCTCTATTCTATATATGGCTTATGTGTGGTAGTTCAACAGTTGTCCTGTGTTTTGCATGAAGGCTGTTTAGGACTTGAGAAAAGTTTCCATACTCTTCTCCAGATTAGTTAGTTTCTTTTCAGTTGGAAGATTTTGGAATAAAGGGTGAAGAGCTTGGTTAGGAAAATTCTGCTGATATTTGAGAGTTTGAGAATTGTGGGGAAAGTTGGACCTAGGATGGTCATGATTGTTTTGACTCCATGAGAAATTTGGGTGATCTCTCCAGCCGGGATTGTACATTTAAGAGTAGGGATTATTGTGGGGCCTTGAGTATTGACTGTCCATAAAGACAACATCCCAGATAGCCCTCAAACTGGCTGAACAACGTCTAACCATCGACACTTTCAAAAGACAGATCGCAGACAATTTAACAAACAATCAGAATATAACTAAAAAAGTGGCTAAGGGGCTATGAAGCTTTGCTTTGCATGAAGCTTTGGGATAGTTTCGAATGAAACTTTTGAGCTAGCTTCGCATGAAGCTTTGGGATAGCTTCGCAAGAAGCTTTGAGCCAGCTCCGCATGGAACCTTAGCCTCGCAGTAAGGCAAGTTCCACTTTGAGCTATTGATCATAATTGACCATTTCACATCCTTGTATGGAATTAGTGGGATTAATTCCCACTTTAAATAGGTGGTTACATGCCATTATCTCCCAATTAAGAAGCGATCTCATCTCTAGAGAATCATTCTCTAAGCTACCAAGCTTTCAGAGATTAATTTCTCTAATCCTTTGAGGATAACTTCAGGGTGCAATACCCTGGATCTTCAATTCTTAATGAATTTTCAGAACTAGATGAGAAAAATATTTTCAGGTTTTAGAGTTCGAGACTCGATCGATTGCATCATCAATAGGACAAAGTGGTCGTGTGCTGAGAAAACTCCTACTGGCACACTTCCCCAGAAATATTAAGAAGAGAGTTCTTGTATTTTTTTTTACTTATAATTTCTCTCTGAATTTTTGTAAGTTTTTCCCTTTTCAAATCAATGAAAAACAAGATGGCGACTCCACTAGAGAATACATTCTTCACTACTGAGAATGTGGCATTGCATTGCAATGTTCAGACCTTGGGTCTACTTCTGAAACTTTGGTCATTCACTTTGAACAACTCCTCTCTGGGGGTAGCGCAAGTCCCCTGAATGTGCACAAGCATATGAATATCACTGTAGGCAGAGCTCTTCTAGCTACTGTTTGGAAAGAAGTCTCTGTTGAGAAAAATAAGGCTCTATGAGCGCCTATCATAGCCGTCTGCGAGGCTAAACAGACTCCAAGCGAGTTTACTACAGTATCAACAGAGACTAAATTAGCTTCGCACTAGTATATCTATGCTTCGTGTGAAGCAAAAAATGCTTCCTATGAGCTTAAAATAGCCTCTTCTATGTCTATTTGGATTAAAAAATCCAACTCAGCCTCATGCGAGGCTAGAGATAAATTTCTTGATTCAGCTTTATGCGAAGCTAAAATAGTCTCTGACTGCGAGATTATTTGCAGCTCTTCACAGAGCTAAGCCTCGTCTATCCTGCGAGGCTAAGATCAAAGCATCAAAAGGTGCTAACAGCTAAGTTACTACAACTTCACTCACATTGCCATCACTTTTGAGCAGTGCTAAAGAAGTTCTTAGCTGCAAGGCTAAAACAAAAGCACCAATTGGTGCTAATGGCGAAGCTACTAAAGCCTTGCCCAAATCAAGGACATTGCAAGCTCTTAGCCGCAAGGCTAAAACTGAGGCACCATTGGGTGATAATAGCAAAGCTATTATAGCTTCGCTCAAAGCAAAAGCACTGCTGAATAGTGCTAGGCTTAGCTTCGCTCAAAGCAAAAGCACTGCTAAATAGTGCTAAGCTCGCCTCCAGCAGTACAGCCAAAGTCCTAAAAGCTAAAACATCTTCGCTATGCGAAGCTAGTTCACAAGGCGAAGCTATTCTAGCTTTGCCTACAGCCAAAAAGAGAGCCTCCAAGGCAAATTCCAAGGCTTTTCAGCCCAAGAGGTCTAAATTTTGGCTTTCTCGACTCTCTATGTTGGATTGGTTAGGTCCAGCCAACAATGACTTGCATGACTACTTGATCAACAAGCAGAAGCTCTGCTCTGAGGATACGGTTCACTCTTGTCTCTTAGTGCACTCAAGGAAATGTCAATTAGTGACAGTGCATTCTGTCCATTGTTGCTTGGGGTCATTCCCCATCGCATCTCCTCCAAATCAATAATCAATTTTTAATTGATTATTAGTCCAATCTTCTAAAAGACCCAAGTCTCAAAAGAAGAAAGCGATGAAGGTTTTATACCTCGCAGCTGCCTCTGTTAATATGATAAGCAGAGGAAGGGATCTGTTATGGTCCCAGAGAAGGAGATGGGATGTTCATACTCTCTCAGTCAGCTCTTTAAATTCTGACATAGTCCCGGCTTAGCTTAGGTTCTGGGGAACAAGAGGGTACCTTCCAGGGTAGCAATGCTCTTTAATTATGGACAACCTTCTTCCTTAATAGGGGCTATATTACGACACCATTGAGGCACCTCTTCCAATGGTTAGATGATGAAGTGGAAGATAGTGGCTATGCCTTCTCCACTACCATCAGCTCTATGCGAACAGGGCTTGTGTCAGCTAATATGGCTGATAACTGTAACCCCCTGATCCGTGATGTACGTATCACAGTATCAGTACTTGATACGGTGTACAAAGTGATTTGACCTTTTCTGCTAGCCAGATTGAGCCAATTTCAGTTTCAAATATTATTTTCTAATATTTTAAATTTTTTAGAATTTTCTGAAATTTTTCTAGATTATTTTGGAAAATCTCCGAAGTTGGTGTTAACCGATACTGATAATTGGCTCTACTATCTTTAATTTATAAACGGAGTTGAATTTAGAGAATCTGCTTTCACCTTATGTCTTAGAATCATATTTTTTACATTAGGTATTTTTGGATATTTTTATGAATTTATCAAAAATCCGGCCAAACCGGGGTTGCCTAGCACCGGCGAAACCTTTCAGGATTTTTAATTTGCAAACCAAATTAAATTTCTTGAAATTGTTTTCATATTATGTCTCAAGCTAATATTCTCTATTTTATAGAATTTTTGGAAACCATTCAAAGCTAGCCAAATTTTTACCGACTAAAATAATATTAATTAAATAATATAAAAATCTTTTTTCTCTTCCTTTTCTTTTTCTCTCTTCTCCATTTCTCTGGATCCATCTCCCACCGCCATTCCACCGCCTTTTTCTCTCTCCTCTAAATAAAACCTCTCTCTTTCTCTCTTCTCTTTATCTCTCTTCTATATCATCTCTCTCTCTCCCCCTTTCTCTTTGTTCAAGCCCGATGGGGGGGCCTGATCGCTGCCCGTAGCTCGGCCAGATCGCCAGCACCCCAGGCCGGCACTGGCTGCGCCACCACCACGCTATCCCTTCCTCTCTTCTTCCTTTCCTTCTCTTCTTCTCCTTCTTCTTCTTTCTTCTTCTTCTCCTTCTTTTCCCTGTTTTTCTTTTCATCTTCTTCCTCTTCTTCTCTTTCATCTTCTCCTCCTCTTCTTCTTCTTCCAATTCTTCTCTCTTTCACTCTCTCTCTGACCATTACCGACGGCTAGACCCGCCGCCGATGGATCTCCATCCGCACTGGCCAGCTGAGCTGGCCAGCCACAACACCACAGTAGCGGCAGCGAGCACTGCCACTGCTGCTGCTGTATGTTGTTGGCTTCGGGTTCACCCAAACCCATTAACCTTATTGAGTTGGTACCCAAGAAACCCATTTACCCATTATACTTAAGTTATGGGTTTGGGTATTGGATCCAAACCCGACCCGTTAAGAGCCCAAACCTGTTCTTAAACTCATTAAGGTAAAATTGCATAAAAGCTCTAGTAAAATTATATTTGTTGCATTCTCTTTTTATTAAATACATATTTAACCCCCTTTATATGGTTTCTAGCATTCGGACGATATTTAGAGTATCCGGGGTCCGATTTGGGCGATCCTGGAACTATTGCGATCGTGGGAAAGAGGGCTACCTTCCGCCAGTTTGTGAGCGTTTTTTATAAATTATAGTTATCATAGTTAATTAAATTGATTGATTTCTTTACTAAATAAGTCGTGTTTACCCGTTAATCATTGTAACCATTATTAAAATCTTAATTCTCAGAATATCATTGTAAATAGAATTAAATAGAATTCTTGGTTTATTATAATATATAGATGACTTGTCTAAATATCAGGACTCATAAGTTAATATTTTTCCTAAGTAAATTAACTAATAAATTGATAACAAAAATAGATAAATATATGTAATAATTTTGTGAGCTTGATCTAATACTCGATTATATGGTATGATCACCGTTACTTGATTCACACTGAACACCATTACTATATGCACTCGTATTATTGGTATACGGACATTCTAGTATATTGGGCATTACATTCTAGATAAATACCCATTACAATAGATATTGTGATTCCATGTACAAGTATCACTGTTACGCAGACATTGATACGCATGACACTATTATAGCATGTTCATGAATCACTGATATATGGATACGATATTATACATACCACTATTCCTTCTTATTTTTGTCTCACCGATATATAGATACACCAATTCACTAGACACCGTCATTACATATAATGGTATCATCGTTGCATGGATGCTCGGTACACAGTTATATCATGTTCACACATCACTGTTACATATATTCACCGGTATACATGCATTGATTGTTTCTATCATCTTGTCATATGGATTACAATTCATATTACATGTATTATTGTTGCATGTATATTTCTGTATTACTGTTACATGATTATTTCCCGTTACTGATACTGATATTCCCATTACTGGACATGTGAGCTGTTGATATGCGATGTGTGGAATACCACATCTATTGTTTCCCGTTTCTCATTATCTTGTTTTATGCTATAAACAGAGCCCATGTCCTATTACATGTTACATGTACCACATACTGTTCTTGTTCCTGATTCTCTGTGTACATTAAATGTGTTACATATATCATGGAGTTGGGAGAGACTTGACGGCTGACTAGATCTTGTCGAGTGGATGTCTGAATCCATTGTTTGTCCCACTGCAGGGGACATAGTAGTGCTGGCTATCTTCTTGTTTCTTGTTTCACATTACTTGTTTTACCCTAGCGAGTTGGCCCTGGTCTCAGCAGCCAGGGAGTCTTGGTAAGGCCGTGATCCCGGTATGCACGGGATATACCCACCCAATTAGAACTCCTTGACCATTGGGTTTCCAAGTAACATAATAAAACGGTATAAACAATAGTGATGTCGGAAACACTTGTTATTTGGTCACTCTCTCAATTAGATAATGGTACCCATATGCCATGTCCAGATGGGTTCGACTGGAGTGCAGGCTCCAGTATGGACTGCCAGTGGTATAGGACACTGGAAGGGATTGATTAAAATACCAGGTGGTACTGATTATTATTGTTGTCTAAATCACATGGCATGCTCGACTCATGTATATTTTTGTCCCTTTATATTTGTTACTATTCCTAATATGTTATTCATGATCATGTCACCTGTATACCTCGTTACACTTCTTGATATTTGTTACACTCCATGTGATAACACACTATTTATGTACATGTATACTCTGCATTGCATATATTCTGCTTTCTGTATACCTTGCAGACATCATTACTGTACATGCACGACACAGTAGTATGGTTATGTTGTATATGCACATGTGCATGTTCATTTCCATCACATCACCACTATACAATAGTAATTATTATATAAAATTGGATACTACTATAGACGTGACCCGATGATGGCTTGCTAGGTAGTGATGGTATTAGAATATGACATTGTTATATTTCTGTTGATTATTAAATTCCTATTATATGGTATCACTAATACATAAACAGGTATTCTATATTATTATCGTGCCTGTATTACTATAGTATATATTACTGTTTCATTGATTTTACCACTCACTAGGCCGCTTTCTGACAATCCTGGGTTTGCGTGCCCAGGTTCGAGATCCGAGATATCATATGGTTAGATATTTCATTGGATTCACATAGACTCGTCACCGATACAGTTCATAGGTATCTTTATTATTTAGCCTTTATTTCCTTATTTATCCATATTTCTATATCTCTTGTGATCACTGACCCCTTTTGCAGGTATTCGTGTACTTATTTCATGCTGGAATTATTGTAACTATTGTATTTATTCCCTGTACTAAGGCTTAGCGTACGTATGTGAGGGTATCCCAGCCCTGCGTATGTACATCGCCATAACGTCCCTATACCTACAGGATCGGGGCGTTACATAGTGGTATCAGAGCCAGGTTCACACCTGGTGTGGGTAACCACCTGGGCCAATGCTCGGGCTCTTACCAACAGTATAATCAGATTCAGATTAAAACTCATCTCATCTGAACTTGGGAATTCGAGCTATAAGTGCAAGACTATCTCAGTGCATTGATAATCCCTTTCTCATCTTCTAATATTTCTTACTTTCATAAGCAGTATGAATATTCTGATTTCTAATCACTTTTCCTTCCCAATCTTGATTCTTTCCTTCTTAATTTGATATCGATACTAGTCACCCATTCTCGAGTTCGCTAGAGATATCTGAGTATGCAGCAAAAGCGTTGTAGGCCCCTAACATTTAGGATTTGGGGCTAGAAACATTGTTCTCCCACCTGAAATGAAATTTTGAAGACGAAATTTTTTGTAAGGTGGAGAGAAGTGTAACCCCCTGATCCTTGATGTACGTATCACAGTATCAGTACTCAATATGACGTATAAAGTGATTTGACCTTTCTGCTAGTCAGATTGAGCTGATTTCAATTTCAGATATTTTTTCTAATATTTTAGATTTTTCAGAGTTTCCTGGAATTTTTCTGGATTATTTTGGAAAATCTCCAAAGTCGGTGTTGAGCGATAACGATAATCGGCTCTATTATTTTTAATTCACAAATGGAGTTGAATTTAGAGAATCTGCTTTCATGTTATGTCTTAAAATCATATTTTGTACATTAGGGTATTTTTGGGGATTTTTTTGAATTTATCAAAAATCCGGCCAAACCGGTATTGCCCAGTACTAGCGAAATCTTTCAGGATTTTTAATTTACAAACTAGACTGAATTTCTTAAAACTGTTTTCATATTATGTCTCAGGCCAATATTCTCTATTTTATAGATTTTTTGGAAACCGTTCGGAGCTAGCCAAATTTTTACCGACTAAAATAATATTAATTAAATAATATAAAAATCTTTTTTCTCTTCCTTTTCTTTTTCCCTCTTCTTCTCCATTTCTTTGGATCTATCTCCACTGCCATTCCACCGCCTCTTTCTCTCTCCTCTAAATAAAACCTCTCTCTTTCTCTCTTCTCTTTCTCTCACTTCCATCTTTCTATTTCTCTCTCTCCTTTCTTCCTCACTCTCTCCTCCTTTCTTCCTCACTCTCTCTCTCCCCCTCTCTCTGTTCAAGCCAAATGGGGGGGGGGGTCTAATCGTCGACCGCAGATCGGCCAGGTGGCCAGTACCCCAGGCCGGCGCTGGCTGCGCCACCACCACGCTATCCCCTTCCTCTCTTCTTCCTTTCCTTCTCTTCTTCTTCTTTTTCTTTTTTCTTCTTCTCCTTCTTTTCCCTCTTTTTCTTCTCCTCTCTTCTTCTTCTTCTCTTTCATCTTCTCCTCCTCTTCTTCCCAATTCTTCTCCTCTCTCTCTCTCTCACTCTCTCTGTGACCATTGCCGGCGGCTAGACCCGCTGCTGGCGGGTCTCCATCGCCGCCGGCCAACTGAGCCGGCCGGTCACAGCACCACAGCAGCGGCAGCGAGCACTGCCGCCGCTGCTGTATGTTGTTGGGTTCGGGTTCACCTGAACCCATTAACCCTATTGGGTTGGTACCCAAGAAACCCATTTACCCATTATACTTAACTTATGGGTTTGGGTATTGGATCCAAACCTGACCCGTTAAGAGCCCAAACCCGTTCTTAAACCCATTAAGGTAAAATTGCATAAAACCCCTGTTAAATTTATTTGTTGCATTCTCTTTTTATTAACTACATATTTAACCCCCTTTATATGGTTTCTAGCGTTCGGGCCATATTTGGAACATCCGGAGTCCGATTTGGATGATTCTGGAACTATTGCAATCGTGGGAAAGAGGGCTACCTTCCCATGGCCAGTTTGTAAGTATTTTTCTTTTATAAATTACAATTATCATAGTTAATTAAATGGATTGATTGCTTTACTAAATAAGTCGTGTTTACCCGTTAATCACTTTAACTATTATTTAAATCGTAATTCTCAGAATATCATTGTAAATAGAATTAAATATAATTCTTGATTTATTCTAACATATAGATGACTTGTCTAAATATCAGGACTCATAAGTTAATAATTTTAATAAGTAAATTAACTAATAAATTGATAACTAAAATAGATAAATATATGTAATAATTTTGTTATCTTGATCTAATACTCGATTATATGGTATGATCACCGTTACTTGATTCACACTGGACACCATTGCTACATGCACTCGTATTATCGGTATACAAACATTCTAGTACATTAGACATTATATTCTAGATAAATACCCATTACACTAGTTACTATCATTCCATGTACAAGTATCACTGTTACGCAGACATTGATACGCATGACACTATTATTGCGTGTTCATGAATCACTGATATATGGATGCGATATTATACGTACCACTATTCTTTCTTATTCTTGTCCCACCGATATATAGATACACCAATTCACTGGACACCGTCATTACATATATTGGTATACATGGATACTCGGTACACAGTTATATCATGTTCACACATCACTATTACATATATTCACCAGTATACATGCATTGATTATTTCTATCCTCTTGTCATATGGATCACCATTCGTATTACATGTATTATTGTTGCATGTATATTCTTGTATTCCTGTTAGATGATTATTTCCCGTTACTGATACTGATATTCCTATTACTGGATATGTGAGCTGTTGATATGCAATGTGTGAAATCCCACATCTATTGTTTTCCATTTTCCGTTATCTTGTTTTATACTATCAACAGAGCTCATGTCCTGTTATCATGTTACATGTACCATGTACTGTTCTTGTTCCTGATACTCTATGTACATTAAATATGTTACATATATCATGGGGTTGGAGGAGACTTGACGGTTGACTAGATCTTGTCGGGTGGATGTCTGGATCCATTGTTTGTCCCACTGTAAGGGACATGGTAGTGCTGGCTACCTTCCCTTTTCTCATTTCCCGTTACTTGTTTCACCCTAGCGGGTTGGCCCTGGTCTCAGCAGCCAAGGAGTCTTGGTAAGGCCGTGATCCCGAGTATGCACGGGATACACCCACCCGATTAGAACTCCTTGACCCATGGGTTTTGAAGTAACATAATAAAACGGTATAAACAATAGTGACGTCAAGAACACTTGTTATTTGGTCACTCTCTCGTTTAGATAATGGTACCCGTATGCCATGTCCGGATGGGTTCGACTGGAGTGCGGGCTCCATTATGAACTGTTAGTGGTATGAGACACTAGAAGAGATTGATTAAAATACCAAGTGGTACTGATTGTCTAAATCAAATGACATGCTCGACTCATGTATATTGTTGTCCCTTTATATTTGTTACTATTCCTAATATGTTATCCACGATCATATCACCTGTATACCTTGTTACACTTCTTAATATTTGTTACACTCAATGTGGTAACACATTATTCATATACATGTATACTCTGCATTGCATATATTCTACTTTCTGTATACCTTGCAGACATCATTACTGTATATGCACGACACAGTAGTATGGTTATGTTGTATTTGCAGATCTGCATGTTCATTTCCATCACATCACCACTATACAACAGTAATTATTATATAAAACTAGATACTACTATAGACATGAGCCGATGATAACATGCTAGGTAGTGATGGTATTAGAATATGACATTGTTATATTTCTGCTGATTATTAAATTCCTATTATATGGTATCACTGATACATAAACAGGTATTCTATATTATTATCGTGCATGTATTACTATAGTATATATTATTGTTTCCTTCATTTTACCACTCGCTAGGTCGCTTTCGGCGACCCTGGGTTTGCGTGCCTAGGTTGGAGATCCGAGATATCATATGGTCAGATATTTTATTGGATTCACATAGAATCGTCACCGATGAAATTCATAGGTATCTTTATTATTTAGCCTTTATTTCCTTATTTATCCATATTTCTATATCTGTCGTGATCACTGACCCCTTTTGCAGGTATTCTTGTACTTATTTCATGTTGAAATTATTATAACTATTGTATTTATTCGCTGTACTGAAGCTTAGCATACGTACGTGAGGGTATCTCAGCCCTTCGTATGTACGTCACCTTAACGTCCCCGTACCTGCGGGATCGAGGCGTTACAATAACAATAATGGTGATGACCTTCATCGTCGCGTGGAGGCACATGAGCAAACTTCTAAGGCTCTGCAGGAGGCCTTGGACAACATCCAACACATGTTGACTCAGCTCATGACAAAAGGAAACAACGCCAGCAACAACCTGGAGTTCAAATTTTCTCAGAAACAGTATTCCTTCAAAGATGAGAAGTCATGGCAATCTTTCATTTGTTTAGCAAGGGTAACAAGCTCAAGTTACCAGAAGTTCAGCACCCCAATGAAGTTAGTTATACAAATGACCCCAACTATTGTCTATTTCACAGGATGGTTCACCATCAGAAAATGCTTTATCCTCAAAGATAAAATTTGAACATTGGTTGACGCTGGTGTTCTGACATTAAATTTAGAATCAAAGAAAATCACCGCCAATATGGTGACTCTTAATTTTAGGACTTTCCTAAAGATGACTGTCTAGGATGGGGTTACCCCCATCCCTAAGGTGAGATTGGAAGTCATCAATCCACTGTCCAAAGAGTCGGAGACCAAAGGCCATGACAAAATCTGGAGAGATCATGTGTGTACACCAGACATTGTAAAAGACAAGCATTGGGAGTCGAGTTAATCCAAGCTCAAAGGCAAATCTTACAATGTCATCTCTCTTGCGCTAGATGATGACACGACAACTGTAGCTTCTCTCAGCAGCTCTAAAGAAGAGAAGTTTGCCTTTGCAGCATAGCCCGTTACCTCACAGCCGGTAGGACTCAGTCTGATAAGCAGTACTTACGACAGCATGACCAGACACCCGATAGGACATAACAGCCAATGATGTTGGGAATCGCTACACCTGTCCAAACTCCTATACTATTGGAAAAAGAAAAGCAAAAGGAGGTTCACTTTGACAAAGCCTTGAAGAAGAACCCTTCTTAAGGACTTAATGCTCCTTTCTGCTTTGACATATTGGCACAATTGGCCAATATACCAACTCGTATTGCCTCTCAGAGAAAATAAGGGAGCACTCAGGGATGCGCTTGCAGATTCAAATCTTTTCTGATATAAGTGCCTTCAATCCCTCTTGATGATAAAAGGGCTTTGTGTCCCCAATGTCATTTGGTATAGTAGCAGGTACCGTGTATCACTTTCACTTCCGAAGACATGCTCCTCAAAGATAATCGACATGACCGACCTTTGTATTTTTCAGGATACATTGAGCCTACACGCATCGAGAGGATCCAAGTCAACCCGGGGTCGGCTTTAAGCACATCCCCAAGAGACTCCTCTATTTTCTCGGCATCCCTCTGAGTAGGCCGTCTACAATGACTGTGATGATATACGACTTCAGCGCTAGAAGTAGTCACCCACTGGGCAATCCATCTCCGATGCCAAATTGGAGACTTAAAATCAGAAGTGATGTGTTACGTAATTGATGCTGACGCGTCTTATAATCTTTTGCTCAGACGACCTTGAATCCATGCCAACTAGATTATGCCATCTACCGTCTATCAATGCTTCAAATATATGGATGATAAGGCGATGGTTGATTAGTCTCCAAAATGCATATTTCATACCACATCTTTATATTTATTCAATATTAAATTTGATTAATAACACCTCTCTTGTATGTTCCTAGGTTCATGGTGTGGAATGAAGATTAAGCCCAAAAATCTCATTTATTTGGTGATTTAAAGCCTACAAAATATCCATTGACTTTGGAAGGAAGAGAGCTTTTAGGAGTAGTTTCTCCCATTTTGTGTATTTTAGTGTAATTTTCTTCTTTCTTTTGTTTTTCATCCTTTGTAGATTATGTCATAGGAAAGAGAGAGATGCATAGGATGAAGGTTAGGGTTCTTGTAATGGAAGGCGACATTCCATGAAAGGTTCTCTCCTTATCTCTATTGATTTTCTTCTCTCTAACTCTTTACATGCTTAGTTTTTTCTCTCATGGTAACTAACCACTGACTTGCTAACTTCTTACGTGATAATTCATATGAATCTAATAGCCTCTACTAGGCCTTGTTCTTGCAAGAGCCATTGATGGCTCATGATGATGGATTCTAACACTCTAACATCTAACTCTCTTACAAGTTATCATTTCTTTGTTCCTTGTTTGATCTAGATAATTTTGATGGTTTAAGTGTAACTTGCACTTATTTTGTTGAGTTTTGATGTGAAAGTGATCTTATGGGTCATACTTTGTAAAGCTCTTGAGCCAAGGACTAGTGATGGCCAATGATACATGTAAGGTAACTATCACTAAGAGGTTAGCATGTTAATGGAGCCATTAGTAGTTAGTAGCCATGAGTTTTCTTTTCTTTTTTACTTTGTTTTAGAAATAATAAAAAAATCACGAACACCATTCTTCTATGTTCCTCTTCTTTATTTTCAACGTAGTCTTCTCATTCTTTGTTTTCTTTTCTTTTGATTCTTTAAAATATTGAAGAATCATTAACACACACGTGAGTCGACCGGTAAAGCTTCTATCGCTTCTCATCCTTATGGATTCGACTCGTTTAGCTACCATACAATAACGGAAGTATTAAGAAAGCCAAAGCAAACACACTTTTTAAAGCAACACCTTTTGTGCATGATTTTTCCCCGATCAAATTTTGGCGCTGTTGCCGGGGATGGGAACGGTTTGATTTCTCATTTTTGTTAACTTTCCTTCTTTATTTTTCGTGTGCAGGTCAAATTTTTCAAAAATTAGCATCGCAAAAATCCACACTTGCTTTTGTATGGTTGGGTAAATCTTTGTATATTACTATCTTCTGCTGTTAGTTTCTGTGTTGGTTTACCTGAAGACTATAATAATTAAGAACTAAAATACAAAATTGGATGTTTTAAAATGATTTAGATATTTGCCTCTAGGCACGTGTCAATTTTCATTCCAATATACTGTATTTTGTTCTTTTGTTGTTGTGATTTGGACCGAAGTGTACATATTACATTGCATATAGCTTAAGATAAACACGTGGGTGATTTACTCGCTTTGTGTGTTCATTCTTATCTATATTACATACTTGCATGAATCGTACTTAAGGGCAAAACCAATACAAGATAAGGTGAGAAAGTCATTACCCTTTCTTAGCCCAAAAATCACCTCCCCACTTACACATCCCAAGCCTAAATAAAATTTGCTAGACGTTGGTCCCTAGGGACATCTCGGACTCATTTAAGAGATTGACATTTAAGAGATTGACCTAAGAGGTAAGTTGTTTGAAATTGACTATTATCAAATCGGTGTCTAAGGTTGGGGATTGAGAGGCGAAACCTCGAAGAAAAGTGATTTGACATAATTAGGCCCGTTGCTCCGGCACGGATACCTCTCACTGATCTGGCCCCTACCTGGCCAATTAACTTGTGGTCAGATTCCTACAATGTACCCCCGTGGATAGTCTAACAAGTTAGGAGTCGTCTAGGTCTAAGTTAACCTTAGTATAGGCTTATTTTTGAATTTTTTCTTTTTCTTTTTTTGTTTTTTTGATTGATTGATTTTTATTTTTTGTGATTATTGTGATAAAATGGAATATAACCAAAATTTTTCCAACCAAATGAATCCATTTTTTACCCCAACCTCATTTGACTCAAATAACTCCAACCCGGTATATACAATATAAACCAGTTATATAGGCCGGATTGGGTTTATCCGACGCAATACGACCTAAACCCCCAATCCTATGACCATAATTTTCAAAATAATTTTTACTCTTCACAGAGTCAATGGGGATTCATCTCTCTCAAGTCAAATTTTCAACCGCCTCGTCCACCATCTTCTTTCCCATATTCTGCTTCACAAACTTCATTTCCTGAACCACCAATTGAAAAAAAATCAGAGATACAAAATAGTATAGAAGCCATGCTTGAGTCCCAACAACAAATTCTTCAAAACATGTTGGACTCATCATTATAACCAAAATTTCAAGAGTCATACTCATCTTTTCAAGTCCCACCGATTCAAAATGAACAACCATCAGTCCTGGACTTAAGTATGGAGCTCTTGTATGAGTCCGAGCAACAAACTCAATATCTGATTGACTCACAATTTCACCACAATTTTCAAAATCAGCTTCCATACTCACTTTTTCCAGAAGAACCAACTTCAAAGAGTATAGAAGACATGATTCAGATCCAAAATTTTGTTACCCGTCCTATCAGTAGGTTAGACTCAATCATGAGCGAATTGATCAATGAGAATGAGGAAAATCTTTCTTGTCAACCTTTGACCAATCCTTATATCCCTAACCCTATTGATTGGACCTAAGAATCATGTTATTTTGAAAACAAAGATTCAATTTCAGTATACTCATTTGAACTTGACCAAACTCTACCTTTTGAAAGTCACATTAACATTTTGGCAAGTTACCTCTTTCCTGAACATGAATGTGATCTTGAACCTCATATTGGAAATTTTATTTCACTGTTTGATTCAATAATGACTCCGATATCTTTACCAGATTTTTTCATATTCTGAAGCTAACATTGACTCCTGTACCAATACACTGAGAAATTGAATCACCAATATCTTATGATCATACTTCATTGACGGGGAAAGTGTGGGAATATCAATTTTTTGGTTTGGATCCCATTTTTTAACCAATTACAACTCTCACTTTTGAATCTCGACTTGACAAAAGTCACATTCCTGAGTCGGTATTTGTTCCTGTTCCATTTGAGCCCAAATCAATTATCTTCTACAATCACACTTCATTGTTGAACAAGAATGTTATGCAAAATGACTCAGAAATTATTTTTAGAAATTGAAAATTGGACGGGGATAATGTTTTAAATAAGATCATACACCTCATCATTCTTTTAATGGGTCATATTAGAGAGGTCATTGGTTCCTTCGAGATCCACAATCTTTGGATTGGGCCGCATTTTGTGGACCAATCAGACCACCACAGGAACTACCACCTTGAAGTAATTTTTCTCCCCTTTCTACTTGTTTCATGCATATACATATTCACGATGCATTGAGGACAATGCATGAGATAAGTGTGGGGGAGGATTTACTAACATAGTTTGTTTGATATTTTCGTTCTTTTACACTTCCTTTTAGAAAGTTTTTAGATTTTTCTTTTGTATAAAAACCTTTTTTCTATTTAAAAAACTTTTTGAATTAAGAGAAATAGTTTTGATTTATTTTTAAGAAAGTTAAGAGGGTTTTCGGAATTAAGAAGACCTAAAATTTGAATTCTTAAACTGAGTCAAAATAATAGATGTTGTTTAAATTTTAGGATAAGAAAGTAAGATTGAAAAGATAATTTGATCTTGAATTTTTTGCCTTAGATATATGCACTTCACACTTATACAATTTTATGGAATTGAAACGAAGACTGAAAATGTCATAAAAATAAAAAATAAAAATCATAAAAATCACTTATTGAAGCTGGGTAGTTATGGCTCAAGAAGCATGATTATTTACGCCTAAAACAGTAGAGGAAAAAAATAATCTTTTTTAGTTTTGTGGCCTTGTTTACTCGAGTCCTTAAGCTTGAGGGATGTTTTCTCATCTGGTTCCCTAAAACCATCTGATTTGAGAATAACCGGCTAAAGACTCACTACCCGGGTAAGCTAGAAAGCCTATGAAAACTAAGAGAAGAAAAAATTGATATAACAAGAAAGTTAGAATCGATCCCAAAAATCTTCACAGCTCACAAAGTGTATATTTTCTAAAGAGTTTTTATGAAAGATCAAAGAATCGATTCAATTTTAAATTCTTACATTTAATTTACTACAAGATTTTGCATTTAGACTTTGTTTAATAAAGAAAATTTTTTGGTTAACCTATGATCTTGGATCACTTAAATTTTCACAAAAATATTTCAATACTTTTCTCTATTTCAAAATGTGTTTTCAAAATACTAACATTTGTTTTCTTTCTTTATGAATTTTGTGGGTGAAATTCCCTGAAAACCGTTAGGAGACAAAACTACTCCTCTAGGAGAAACCTAGAGGTTTAACGGCTTGTTATACATGCTCAATACAATCGCATCACCTGCAAAAGTGGTACAATATCTTCTTAGTTAGTTTTTCTATTTTATTCGGGACGAGTAAAAGATAAGTGTGGGGGTGTGATTAGTCTCCAAAATGCATATTTCATACTACATTTTCACATTTATTCAATATTAAATTCTGTTAATAACATCTCTCTTGCATGTTCCTAGATCCATGTGTGGAATGAAGAAGCCCAAAAATCTCATTTATTTGGTGATTTAAAGCCTACAAAAATAGCCATTGATTTTGGAAGGAGGGGAGTTTTTAGGGGTGGTTTCTCCCATTTTGTGTATTTTAGTATAGTTTTCTTCTTTTTTTTGTTTTTTGTTTCCTTTGTAAATCATGTAATAGGAAAGAGAGAGATGCATAGGATGAAGATTAGGGTTCTTGTAATTGAAGGTGACATTTTATGGAAGGTTCTCTCCTTATTTCTATTGGTTTTCTTCTCTCTAACTCTTTACATGCTTAGCTTTTTCTCTCATGCCAACGAACCACTAACTTGCTAACTCCTTTCTTGATAATTCACATGAATCTAATAGCCTCTACTAGGCCTTACTCTTGCAAGAGCCATTGATGACTCATGATGATGGATTCTAACACTCAACATTTAACCTTCTTACAAGTTACCATTACATATTCCATGCTTGCTCTAGTTAGTTTTAATGGTTTAAGTGCAACTTGTTCTTGTTTTGTTGAGTTTTGATGTGAAAGTGATCTTATGGGTCATGCTTTGTAAAGCTCTTGAACTAAGAACTACTGATGGCCAAGGATACATGTGAGGTAACTATCACTAAGAGGTTGACATGTTAGTGGAGCCATTAGTAGTTAGTAGCCATGAGTTTTCTTTTTTTTTTTTAACTTTGTTTTAGAAATAATACAAAAATCATGAACATTATTCTTCTATATTCCTCTTCTTTGTTTTCACTGTATTCTTCTCATTCTTTCTTTTCTTTTCTTTTAATGCTTTAAAACATTAAAGAATAATTAACACACACTTGAGTCGACCGGTAAAGCTTCTATCGCTTCCCGTCCTTGTGGATTCGACCGTTTAGCCATCATACTATAATGGAAGTATCGAGAAAGCCAAAGCCACACACTTTTCAAAACAACACTTTTTGTGCATGATTTTCTAACTAGAGCCAGTCGATCTGCCGCACGATCGACTACTAGGTTTGGCGGTCAACCGCCCAGTTGCTCGACAAACATGCATGGTATGCACAAGCTGAGGCCAAAATGGCCCCGAGATTCGATCGACCGCCCGGTCGATCAACCAAGCCTGGAAACTCTATTTTCTGGTAAAAATGAATTTAAACTAATTTATAAATATTATGTAATAGTTAGAAAAATATTTTGGCAATACAGAGGCTTAGGATACATGATAAAATTAGAATATATAAACTTGAAAAAGCATAGGACATGTATCAAATACTAAACCTTGTAAAATACCACAATGAGAAAAAACTAGATTAAAACCCGTATTTTGAAAACTTGTATTTTGTGTGTGTGTGTGTGAGAGACTTCTTGAGCATCATTTCTACATCCTATACTTTAAACATACTATTTTTTACATTGGTTCTACATATCTTCAAGCAATCTTCTAGTGGGCTTCTCCAAGGAGTGAATCTTGATTGTTCTAGCGTGAATCCCATCCTTGAATAAGTTTGAGACTTTCAATACCTTCCTTTTGAGGAAGAAATACTTTGAATCTTTTTGAACCCTGAAAAATACTTAAACATTTGAACTTAATTAGTACTAAATAATTACATATGTTTTGTTATCATCAAAACCAAAACCGGTGATTGTAACCTTGGGCCAACAATACCGTCACTCCGAGTTGCTTTGACAGCTAAGATGATGCAAGGGGACAACGATCGATTACGTCTCCAGGAGCTTGAAATGCTAGACAAAAAATGACTACAGGCTTAATAGCATATTGAGCTTTATCAAGCTTGAATCTCCAAGGCCTTCAACAAAAAAGTTAAAGAAAATGTTTTCCATAAGGGAGACTTGGTATTAGCTATCAGGCGACCCATAGTCATGACACACAAGACCAAAGGTAAACTCCAACCCAAATAGGAAGGATCATTTGTGGTAGGGACAGTCTATTCAAATGGAGCTTATCGCCTAGCAAATCAAAATGGCGATATACTTATGATGCCAATCAATGGCAAGTTCCTGAAAAATTACTAGTCATGATCGCATTAACATTAAACCCCTGATCAAATAAGTACTATTCTTGATCATGTTAACATTACATCTCTGATCATTAAGTCAAATTCATTTGACTATCCCATCCGCACAGAGTTTGTACTCACTTTTTTAATCCCCAGCTAGATTTTAAAAGTCATTCGTGAAGCGAAAATCCAGAAAGTACACCATATTACTTAAAGTAACGTAACAATTCGACGCCTCCGACGGCTAAGGATAGAGGAAAACTTTGACTTTTAAGCCAACAGAAAGTCCTCGATAACTCATCATGCTGAGGGGAATAACATGACAAGCTCAACTCAAATGGTAGTCGGTAAAGGCAGGTAACTGAGGATTTACTAAAAGTTCTAAGGGATCTGATTCCACGTTTCCCACCAAAATCCTTTACCAATTCTTTTCTTGGAATGTTAGGACCTCAAAAAGTTATATTCACCTTTCTAATGAAATGAGTTACAGGTTAAGCCTGTCATATTAACATTATACCGCTGACAGTAAAATTTTAATATATCCCCAGTAGATCAAACTCTACTTGTCATTCTTTCCAATAGAATGATACATCCACTAAAATTGCTATTATGTTAAACATTACACCTTAATAGTTCATTTTTAATCTTCAGTGGAGTCACTAATATCACCTTATTGATTACCTCTAACAACTTTCTCTCAAATTCTATAGGGAATGATCATTTCCCTATCCTACAAGAGTCACTAATGTTATGTTAATGATTACCTCTAACAACTCCTTATAGATTCCCATTGAAATCTCAGGGAATGCAAATTTCCCTACCAACTCCTTGTAGAGTTCTTCATGTCACGTTAACGATTACCTCTGACATCATAGAGAATGCTAAATTCTCCAAAAAGCTCATAGAATTTCCATTCCATGATGACGTATTTAGTTGTCATGTTAATAATTACCTCTGACAATTTTCTCTTAAAATATTACAGGGAATACTATTTATTCCTATCAGATTCTCTGAGAAGCACTAAAATCTTTGTCGGATTCTATTCGACACTGTCCCTAGTTGACATTCTTGCAGTCTAGTATGGGCTATCATGTTACTCTCCAGCGAATGTTGCTTGCTAAACATCGAATTATGATTCTGGTGATTCTTAATCTATCATGTCCATGCTACCTCTAAATAGATAGATCCCTAAATCAAATTTACCCCTTTGATTCCTGTTATGTTTGTAAGACCTCTGAATAGCGGATTCTATTTTTTTTTGTGTGGTACCTAGTCAGTTATGTCCGTAAGATCTCTTAATAGTCAAAGCTATCTCAATCCTCGTCATGGTAATAGTACACCTTTGAATAATGGATCTTTTTTATAGTAATCAGACTGTCATGTCCATATTACCTCTGAAGATGAGTTTATAACCCAGTCTCCTTTCCCTTGTTAGGGACGGGAGTTCTTATTGTCAACTTAACACGACTACCTCTGAACTGCGAATTGTGAGACCGCTATCTCTTGGTTGGCATGTCCATAGTACCTCTGAATCGATAGGTGCCCAGATCTAATTCACCCTTGTAGTCCTCAATGGACTGGCTGCTAAGTTAATATAACTATCTCTGATAGCAGATTCAGAATTTAGCATCTTAGTCTATCATATCTATGCCACCTCTAAACATATGGATCCCTAAAAGTGCGTTCACATTTTGTTGTCGTTATGTGATTGCACACATTTATTACATTATTCTTTATTACATATCCACATTTATTATGTAATAAATCTGCTAAATTTCTTATCTTAAATGTTTATCTTGCGGAAGATAATCATGAGGAGAAAGAGGATAAAATTAAATAAATATCAGTTAAAATCAGATTTAACTAGATCTATTTGGTTAGAGGAGGATGATCCCAAATCCAGTTGGTTAAATTCAGTTTTCGGTGAATCAAGTGGTTAAAGCTAAAGATCAACCGAGGATAACGTCAAATATATTGTCTAAATCCAAAGAGATAAATGGATAGAGAGAAGATTAACAGATGAGATGAAGCAATTTTGACTCAGATTCTGGCTGGATACATTCAGTATTTGAATTATAACTTTCGCTACCAGAACTCAAATCTGATGTTTCAAGATGATCCAGAAACAGGACATAAAGGGCTACAACTCTTAAGTTGATCATTATTTCTAATTCTATCAGTTGATAAGCTATATTTAGCAAACAATACGCTAATAAGTTGCAGATTAAAACTGAATATCCACATCAAATCAAGTTTGGAGATAAGAGAAGGATTCAAATTCAGAAATAGCCAGCTTCCCTTATCTTCATACTCCTCTAACCTCTGCATTTCTCCTATAAATACCTGTAATCCCAAAGGCAAAAGGGGACGACGAAGCAGAGAGTTGAATTTAGGCTAATTTGTAGTTTGTAACTTAGGTTTTTTTTATTTTCTTTCATGTAATTTTTATTTTCTTTTTGTAACTGAGAGGAGAGGATACTTTCATGGAGGAATGAGAGCAACCTTGTACTGAAGGTGACACCAGTGTAAGTGATCTTTTCTTCCATTATCAATTGAATCGAATCGAGGTTTCCTTTTTTTTTCTATTCTTGTTTTTATTCGCTTCCCTCATCTGTGTTTGTGGATCCAAATGAAATCAATAGCCTCGAAGTTTCCTTGTCCTTGCAAGTGCCGTTGATGGCTTATGGTGATGAATATCCATTTCTATGATAGTATAGCTCACCCCTTCATTTTATAGTGTAAATCGGGAATGGGAAAGATTTCATCTGCCATGCTTCACTCGCCTTCAAGTAAAGGTACATCATTGATACGGGTAAAAGGTAAGCAAGCGCCGAAGAGGTAAGTATGTTTTTTAGATTTTAGTTTTTCTTTCTTTTCTTGTAACTTTTAGTGTAGATCACCAAAACCATAATCACCGAAATCTCTTTCACTCTTTTTCAATCTCTTTGTACATATCACTTCTATTTTCTCCCCCTTCTCATTCTACCGCTTTCTTCCTAACTTGACTGTAACTCCATTTTTTTATTTTCTTTTTAAGAACTAAAAGAAGAATTTTAACCATTAATTGTAGCATAAAAGAGAACTTACTAAAAAGCTTCCATTGCTAATCCCTCCTTGTGAATCACGACCCGCATAGCCACTTGCTATAGCGGTAGAATTGAGCACCTTGCACTACTGTTTTAAAAGTTCTGAAATTTTGTATTTTTATGTGTAGGTTCTAGCTCAATTAAATTTTGGCGCCATTGCCGGGGAGGGACAGTAAGTTATTCTCTTTTTAGATTTACATTTTTTGTTAACTTTCTTCTTTGTTCTTGGTGTACAGATTTGACAATAAGAAATTTTCCTGCAGTTGATATATAAGTGGCCCTGGACTCTGCTCAATAAAGCAGAGCCCAGAAGCCCTCAGATTTGCTACATTTATGTGGCAATCTGAGTGAACTACTAACCTATATTTTTTGCAGGTTGGCTGTATTGCATAGTTTAATATTTGTAACTATCTATTCTTTATTTATCTCATTGTATTTACTTTCTAACCTCAATAGTAAAATGATGTTTATTAAATGTTAAAAATGGTTTAGACTTTGCATTTAGGTACGTGTTAATTCGTTTACATTTTATATTACTATTGAAGAGTGCTCGAGTAAAAGGTACGTATGCATGGCATATAGTTTAGGAAACATTCTTGAGTGATTATTTGCTTGTTGAATGTTACTTTTCTTTATCTTGCACACTTTGCACAATCAATCTTAAGGTCTTGTCCTATAAACAAGATAAGGTGGGGAAGTTATTACCCTCTCTTAGCCGACAAATAATCTCCTCACTCACTAACGCAAGCCTAACTAAAACTGAGTAGACGTTGGCCCTAGGGACATCTCGGACTCAATTAAGAGATTATCCTAAGGGGGATGGTGTTAGAATTTGACTCCTGCCAAATCAGTATCTAAGGAAAGGGATTGAGGGGCGAAACCCCGAAGGCTGGTGGTTTGGCTTAATTAGGCCTATCGCTTTTGCGCGGATACCTCCCACTAATCTTGCTCTGACCTGGCTGATCAGATTGTGGTCAAAGTCTGCATTATACCTCCCGTGGACAGTCTAACCAGTTAGGAGTCGTCTAGGTCAAAGGCCTACCCTAACTTAGTTTAGAATTTTTTTTCTTTTTATTTGTTTGCTTATTTGTTTATTTTTCTTTGTTGTGTTTGACATTTCCTGTGTGATATGGCTTATAACAATAATTTTTCAATTTTAATTGTAATCCATATTACACCCCGACCTCTTTTTCGGATATTACCAACCCGGCATATCATAATTTTAACTAACCTAGTATGCCAGATTGGTCTTGTCCGAATCATTACATGCCTCAGTCCCAATTCTATGAACAAGACTGGAATAATCATTACTACTCTTCACAGAGTCAATGGGGATACAAGTCCCCCAGTCATATTATCAACTACCCTACCAACATCCAGCTTCATATACTTCTTCTCCCGAACAACCATTAGAAGAATCAATTGACTGGGAAAATAGGATGGAAGTCTTAGATGAGCTTGAGCGATGAATTCAAATTTCAGAAGACTCAAAATATCATCAAAATTTTCAAGTCACAGATCCTTACTCTATTTTTCAAGGAGAGCATGTCAACTTAGAAAAGAATATGGAAATCATGATTCAATGCCAAAATGATCCACTCGATTGATAGAAGCAAGAATTAGTAGATTGGAGAACATGCGTAGGAATAAGGAAACTCTCCATATTCAATCTTTGACTATTCCCAACACTTCTAACCATATTGATGAAAACCAAGAATCATGGTATCTTGAAGACTTTGACCAAGATTCAATTTCACCACAAAGCCTTGAACTTGACCAATATCAACTCATTGACGAATTGACAAGTTTTTATTTTAATGAGATTGAATTTGATCATGAATGTGAACCCGATCCCCAACTTTGTGATTCAGTTTCCATCTTCGAATCTATGTTGACTCTGGTATTCTTACCCAATTTGGACTAATTTTCTTAGCCAACATTTATTCTCGTACGCATAGATTTAGAAATTGAATCACTAATTTTGGATAGTTACATTCCATTGATGGGAAAAGAATGTGAATATCAATTCTTAGACTTGGTCTCAACGCTTGAACCAAAACTAACTCTCGAACCCAAAGTTGATTTTTCTGAGTTAGTATTGGCTCCTGAACCTATCATTCTTGAGTCCAAGTCAACCATTCCTCCAAATCACATTCTTCTGTTGGACATAGGTATAAACTATGATAACTCCGTGATGATTTTTCAGGGCTAGTTATGTAAAGTGAGTAAGTTTCACGATAGTATCTTTCATGATTCTATTCATATCGGGGACTATAAATATGTAAATAGTAAAGAGGTCAATAAAAGTGAATTCTGTGAACCACCATATTATCTTGATTGGGTAGCGACGCTTGACCCAATCAGACCACCACCAGAACCACCACCTTAAGGTAATATTTTCCTTCCCTTTCTTCTTTTTCATGCATCTATGCATTAATTCATACACTAAGGACAATGTATGAGATAGGTGTAGGGGAGGGTTCTAACATAACTTAGGTTTCCTTTTTTTTAAAAAAACAAAACAAAAAAATTATTATTAACATTTTCTTTACTTTTAAAAAAACTTTTTGAAAATAGAAACAATATTTTGACATATTTTTTGTAAGAAATTAAGTCAATTTTAAGGAATAGGATAATCATAATTAGGATTTCTTATACTTAGTCAAAATAAGATTATTTGTTTGATTTTTAGAGTTAGGAAGATAATTTGTCAAAGTAATTTAGTTTTGATCTTTGCCTTAATGAAATATGCGCACTTTATACACTTACACACTTAGGGTTCAAAAACAAAGATTCTTATGCCTTATAAAAATATATATATATATGTATATCTATGAAAAATAAACAAATCTAATTATTGATTAGCTAGGTGCTTTGGCCTAAGCAAGCCTTGATATTTATGCAAAAGATGATTAGATAAATTTGAAAAAAAAAAAAAATATATATATCTATAAAAATCCTCTGATTAAGCTGGGTATTTGTGCCTCATAAAGCATAAGTATTTATGCCTAAAAGCGGTTCATATAATAAAATCCTTAGTTTTGTTGCCTTATTTGCTCGAGTCTTTAATTTCTTGGGGTGTTTTCTCACCCGGTTCCTAAGACCGATGGTTTGGGAGTCACCGATTAAAGACTCGTTATATGGGCAGATTAGAAAGCCTAATAGAACTAAGAAATAATACCACCGAAAATCTAATAAAAAAATATATATAAATAAATAAATAAGGCATAAGAGTTAGAGTTAATGAACCCTTAGTCAAAACTTCACGGTCACGAAGGTGCATATGACTTATAGAGTAAAGTAATAGACTAGATGAGAAATACAATTTGGCTCCTTATGTGATTGATAATAAATTTTTGAATAGAGACTAAGTTTAGGAATGAAAAATTCGATTTTCCTATAACTTATAGATTACTTAAATCTTACAATAATATTTCAAATATTTTTCTTTCAAAATATGTTTTCAAAATATTAACATTTTTCTCTTTCTTTATGGATTTTGTGGGTGCAATCCACTGAAAACCCTCACGAGACAAAACTCGTCCTTTAGGGGTAATCTAGAGGTTTAACGGCTTGTTGCACAAGCTCGTTGCAATCGCATGACCTGCGAAAGTGGTCTAATAATCATTGGTTTAGTTTTGTTTTTTTGATCGAGGACGAGCAAAAGATAGGTGTGGGGGTGAGTCCAGTCCCTTACCTCTGAACGACAAAACTACGAGTTTGGTAATTTCTAATTTGTTATATTCAGTCCGTTACCTCTGAACCGATGGATGTTAAAATCTCACTTCTAGTCCAATAAGGACTCTTTTCGTATTATGTCTAGTTTATCAAGAACCCTATTTCTAGCGATTCCTAACCTGTCATCTCCACAGTATCTCTGAACAGATGGATTCTAAGATCTATCTTCCTTTATCCCTCGTGGATTTATTTGCCTTAGACTGATTTTTTCATGATTATCAACCTCTAAATAATTTCAGTCATAATACTTATTCCCTCAGGAATTTTACTTGGTGAAATTTTACTTTCAGTTCTTTTTAAGAACTTACATGCTAAGAGTCCCCATGAACACTTCAAATTACAAGAGAAGCAGAAATAAAAAACAGTAAATGAGTCAAAAAGAAATTTTACTGATTCAATAAATTATGATACATTGATTACATCAAACTCGTCTCTCGTATGATCTAAGTTTCTCCTCAAGAGCAGACAGTTTGAGCCTTTTATTCTCCATAGCCCTGGCGAGGAACTGAGGCTTCAACTTTTCTTGATTAAAAGCAACCATCGTTGCCAGACAAGACTGGATCTCTGCCAACGCTGCCTTCTTCTCTACCTCCAGTTGATGGACTTGATTGCTTTTCATGGTCAGCTGTTCCAACTAGGCGGTCTTAGCTGCTTTTACCAGCATGGCTCTAGATAAAATAAAGTTGGCCCTCTTTATCATTTCTGCCTTCTCAATCTGCTCGTTGGCTGAAGCAAGTGCACTATTTAAGCCTTCGACTGCATCAGCGATTTTGACCTCCTTGAGCGCCAGGGATTTCAACTCCTGGGACATACCTCTGCTTCCCCTTACATCTTTGCATATGTCTTTTGCATCTGTTCGAAAGGATGCTTGAGCTCTTCTTTGACAAATGGAGTTAAATCTGAGTCATTCAGGCGACATCGTTTGCCCATATCTTTCTCGAGGTCTCTCACCATTAACTCTAGTAACGCGGCTTGATCCACTCTGTAGAGGTCCCTGGTATTCTCTATTGCCTGGGACAGAACCACCTTCAGAGACCCAAATGGAGCGGTCAAGCCCTTCAAAACTTTGGAGAGGCACCGCCTTAAGCTTTTGAAGAAACTATTGATCAACTCCGTCATGAATTCCTTCTCTACTTCAATCACCCCGGTGAGCGGGTGAGCCCTGAAGAAGTGGTTTCCACAGGTTTATGGTCATGATCAATGAAGGTGTCGCAAGGGCAGCTATTAAGAGAGCAGATGAAATGGCTAACCGAGGAGAAGTCTCCACAGATATAAGTATGCTGGCCACTGAAGAAGCGAGATCGGTGACTGTCGCTGAAGAAGCCGGCTCAACAAATAATGTTAGAGAGCTTGGGTTCTGTTAGGTCAGTAGTAGCTGCAGCCGAAGACACAGGAGGGATAAAGACTGGCTCACTATAGACTCAAGCTGAGACTCGATCCGCTCCATTATCGGCCTGGTAGAAAGTACAAGTTCCATCTCGATAATCGCTATTGAATCAGCAGTAGATGGGGGCCGACATTGAATGATGCTATAATATAAAATGTCTAGCCCTGTGAGATCTAGCATTTGAGGAGCAGTTGCCTCCTCCTAAGATAGCCCCAGTATTTGAGTAGTTAACACAAGGGTCTCTACAAAATTCTTAAGATTAAAAATAATATATATAAATTGATTGCTAAAAAAAAATATTATGATCATTATCTGAAGGAATTGAGGTTACAATAGTAGAAAGCTTAGTGCTGAATATCATACCTTGGGCAGCCTCGGTATAGATAGTCTCCAAGGTGGTAGCTTCAGTAGCAGCTATCCCAACTAGAAGAGCCTCGATGGTAGTAGCACTAGGAGAGGCCATATCATTGCTGGCAACGTCATCAGGGACAGTCTCGAGAGGGTTAATCTCAATATCGATAGTCTCGTCAATGGTGGCTTCGACAGGGGCCTCCCCAGAGGCTAGCTTACCAGTCGATGGCTCAGCAGCCAGCCTTTCATCATCCAAAACCCCCAGGAGCTCCACAATCTCGATTCTGTCTCCCTGAATAAAGCCAAAATGATGGTGACCTCACCAAAAGGATCAACATCGTGTGCTTGGTCTTCAGGGCTTTCAGGGCAGAAGTATGCTGCCTCATCTCTTTCCTTATAATCGAAGAGATCATGAAGACCTCCTTCTCTACCACCTACAGCATCTTTACTTGCACCCGGGATTAAAATTGAAATAGTTAGTTACAGAAGTAAAGAAGGAAAAGAAAATCTATGCAAAGATAGAGGGAGATCGTTTTTACTATAGGCCCGGGCTGTCTCCCCCTGAGCCTCCTCCTGAACGAATGGCTCAATGATCAAAAGACCAAGGGGAGGAATGGGTGCAACCGACTCATCTTCTCCGGCATGAAAGACTTGACGAGAATATTGGTGAGCTTTCTTTACCACTTGCTTCTTGCGAGGCTTGGTAGGTGCAGCAGGCTCTTTTCACTTTCGCTTGAAGTGCACATCAGGGTTCTCCTCATACTCTTCTTCTTCTTCTTCTTCAGCTGCTTTCTCTTCCATGGCGGGGGTTTTGCCTGCCCCACTAGGAGCTTCTTTAATAGCTCCACCACCTATGACGTCCTAGAAGTGAAGGCTTTTAACATCTGAAACTTTACTATTAACTTCAGCCAAGAACTCCGGGATCCCTGGTACTCGGACCTGCTTCCCTTGATCGAGCTTGGTCACTTTCTGCTTCAAACGATTGGAGATCAGCTTGACTCTAGAAGAGCTGATCTTGAACTCTAGCGGGTTGGAGTTGGAAGCGTAGTACCACTGACAAAATCATAAATTCATTAAGAGTTTAGGAGTCCGCAATGGCATGCAAAGCCGAGCTTTGATGCAGCCAATGATTAAGTATCTCAGGCTCATGCACTATCAATCAGCTAGTGAGGAATGCCAGGCGAGAGTTAGGGTTGCCGACATAAAGTGGGTCATACTTGAACTGGTATGTGAAGTGGCTGGGTACATAAGGCTCAAGTAGCATACATCCTCGCAATGATTTAACTAGGGGATGGCCTGATGCTAACCAACCACTTGAATAACCTTGCTCGAGTGAAGAATTCCCACCTCCGGTATCGCGAATTTCTTCACTGTACCCAGCGTCTGTAAAGTTGGGGAAGCACCAGAAGAGGCTGTACGCATCGTAATGATGAACCAGCCTCCGGACTCTTGCCACATACTTTCACTCTTACTGTGAGTTCTCGAAGCACCGAGATGGGAGAAATGAACACATTCTAGTGGTTCTTCTCCTGACTGGATGATGGAGGGACAATGCAAAGCGAACCACGCCATCAAATATGTGTAGGGCATCTCCACCCTAGGACATGGCCTGTCACAAGGAAGAACTTGTCCCTTTCCCCTCTTTGTGGTCGGTGACCTGGAAAATGCTTCTGTCAGTGCACAAACACCGCGCTGGATGCAACACACCATCATGAAAAGCAATCTGAGTGGTCGTCCATAGGCCAGCTAGACGGCCAGGAAAAGCACGAGTGGCACAATTCTATCGTGTGGAGAAGATGGAACCACACACTTCTTTAGCCATATGGACAAGAAGCCGGCTAGGAAAGTTTTTTGGGACATGGGCTAGCTCACCTGGTGATCAAAGCCTTTGAATTTGTCGCTCATTTTTTTGGCCAAAAGGTCATTTACCTTAGTTTTGATGATGATAATCCCATGTAGTTATTTCTACTAAAGATTTCATTTATATAAGTTTCAGGATAATAAAAGAAATTTCTTCTCAACCATGTGTTTAAGCTTCTCTCAAGACTCAAGAGTTTTGAAGCTTTCCATTTTGTGATCCAAGAGCCCAAGCATCAAGTTCAATCATGGCACTCGTGATAGGAGTCAAGCTCGAGGAATCCAAGTTGCAAAATGAAGCATTTCAAGAAATTTTTTTTCCTGTTTTGGTATGTAAGAATTACCTTTGTCAAAACCAAGATTAGTGACTTTGATAGCTCATGAGATTCACACACACACACACACAAATATTTTATGTGTTTTGGTTTTAAAGATTTTAAAAAGAATTTCAAAAGTTTAGATTGGTTTTCAAAAAAGTTTTTGAAAAATATTTATTATTCATAAAGGAATTTCATTTTACAAAATATTAGTTCTGCATTGAGTTTTTGTGATGATCTATGATTACACACACTTGGACTTCATATTCTTCTCAAGAACTATGTTTTGTATGCATACATTCAAATATCTGGATGAAAACTCAAAAAGTATTTCAAAAATTTCCATACATCTATTTTTGACTTGAGTCGGTCGACTGATCTGTCGATCGGGTAACGACCGAGCATTAGACCGACATGCACATTTGTGCATGTGTGCACTTTGGTCGACCGCTCCATCTGTATAATGTAAAACCCATGTTTTTATTTTGATCGTTCTATCGAATGACCAACCGATGTTGCCTAACGGTCAAATATATGACCATTGGCGGTCGACCAATCGACTGTAGAGCCAATTTTGGCAGTATTTGATCCTAATGACTATGTTGTTAACTTTTGGTTTTGCTGTTAATCACTGACGTCTGTATTGCTTTTCTCTCTTATTTTGACCCTATATATTATAAATACTGTAGAAAACTATTAAGGAATGATTCATCAAAATTTGCATTCATTTACTTTCAATTTTTGAGAGAAAAACATTTTCAAAAGAGAAATTTTTAGAGCCAAATTTAATACAAATTTTCTTAAGCCTTTTTTCTTCAATCCACTCATTTTAGAATTTTTTTCACCACAATCTCAGAGCTACGAGTTCTCCTCTTGGTTATAAGGATTGTTTGTGAGCCTATTTTTTTGGTGATTTTGGAGAGATCATCTCACTTCTTGTATTGAAGAATTGTAAAGGTTGCAGCATCAAAACGAGCTTGCGGGTTCTTTGATTGTAAGGTGTTGCGACACTGAGTGAGAGGAATCACAGATCTGATTCATTCTTGCGAGAACGTGTAGAGTGATAATCTCACAGGGTCCAGAATAATGCTAATTCCTTCATTGCAGTGGAGGTGGGAACGTAGAGCAAGTGGCTCGCACCTCAAAACAAATCTATCGTGTTTGCGATTACCTACTTTTCTTTCTCTTTACTTAACTCACTTTTTAATTTATTATATGCTCCTAAATTGATATATCAATTATTGCAAGATATACACTTGTGCTATATGGTTTTGTGTTGAGATTGTCCATTTGTTTTTGTTAATCACTTAGTAATTTTCATTCCGCATTGTTTGCCATTTATCTATAGCCATTACTTATTCACCCCTCTCTAAGTGATTTTAATTGGTATCAGAGCCTAATTTCTAGTATTTGGTTTAACCACCTTAGAGAGATCCTAGGTTGTCTATATTTATTGCTCGTATTCATTTACATACTTATTTTCATGACATCACACGACTTTTCTATCATTAAGTCCCCACCCAAATTTGATGGGTTGAATTTTTCCTATATGAAAAGTGAAGATGACCCTTTTTCTCAAGTCTCTAGGATATAGGGTTGTAAAGGCTGTCACTAAAGAGTTTGTGGAACCGCATGATGATGAAGATACATGACCCGAGGCAACTGCTAAGAATTATGAGGCCAATACGAATGTACAATATACGTTGACAGAAGCATTAAATGATGATGATCTTTCACGTATTTTTTGAAGTTTGGAATGAATTGCTTATAATACATGAGGGAACTTCTCAATTTAAAAGATCAAAAATTGACTTGCTTCGTTCTCAATATGAGATTTTTTTATATGCTTGAAAATGAGACAATTGATGAAATGCTTTATCGCTTCACTAAAATCACTAATGGATTATCTTCCTTATGTGATGAGTTGACAACGATCAAAAAGTGAGAAAAGTCATTAGAACTCTTCTTAGAGCTTGGGAGGTCAAGGTAACAACTCTCAAAGAGCTAAATAATCGTGATGAGATGAAATTCTCTGGATTTATTGAGAATTTCAAGACACATGAGATGAAGATGAAGGTTCATGAAGGAAGGGAATATCCAAAGAAAAAGTCAATAGCCTTCATAGCTATTCCAACCATTGTAGAAGGAGATGAATCAATGGACGAAGGAGAAGAAGAAGATTTGCCATGCTTATTAGAAAGGTTGGAAAGATGTTCTACATGAAAAGAATGATGAACAACTTCCAAAGAACAAGACCACCCATGAGAAGTGAACAAAGAAAAGGAGAGATGTGTCCCTGTTATTATTGTAAGAAAACGAGATATCTCATAGCGGATTGCCCCTCACTTCAAGCCATAACCTCCAAGAAATTGCACAAGAAAAAAAGCCATGGTGGTAACGTGGGATGACTTGAAGATTGTAGAAGGAGATGAATCAATGGACGAAGGAGAAGAAGAAGATTTGCCATGCTTATTAGAAAGGTTGGAAAGATGTTCTACATGAAAAGAATGATGAACAACTTCCAAAGAACAAGACCACCCATGAGAAGTGAACAAAGAAAAGGAGAGATGTGTCCCTGTTATTATTGCAAGAAAACGAGATATCTCATAGCGGATTGCCCCTCACTTCAAGCCACAACCTCCAAGAAATTGCACAAGAAAAAAATCCATGGTGGTAAAGTAGGATGACTCGAAGACCGAGTCTGATGAAGAAAAAAGTGACATCGCCAATGTTTGCTTCATGGCAAATGGAGAAGAATCAACTAAGGTAACTTTCGAACCCTTTTTAGATGATAATGACTTACTATGGATGGATTAGCTAAATTTTTTGAAGAATTACAAAGTAGATACGAGCTTTCTAATTTCAAAATAATAAATTAAGAAAGGAAAATGATCTTTTAAAAATAAACTTGAAATTGTTTTTAAAGAAAAAGAAGAACTATTTTTGTGTTCTGAAAAGACTAAGGATGATTTTGATGCTCACAAACGTATATGTAAGGGCAAAAGCCCTAAAATGAGTTTTGATAAAAATGAGTTTGAATTTTTGAAAAATAGAATGAATGATTTAGTTTCTAATTTAAAGATTTATACTTTTAATGTGAAGAAGTTAGATTCCTTGTTTCCAAAAGAAAAAACCCAAGAGAAATAATCTTCACATGCACACAACAAGCATGCTCACAATGCACATCACAATCATGCATATATTTATGGAAAGGTGTACACATGTACACATTGTGGCCACAAAGACCATTTAGCCAAATTTTTTTCTGCCAAGTTAAATTTGAAAAATAGGAATGTTAGGGTCCGTGAGAATACTGATCCTATAGGACCTGAAAAGATTTGAGTACCAAAAAACACACCAAATAATAAATATAGGGGTATCCTCCTCCAAGACTTGGTGCCTTGGTGGTGGATGCATTGAAGCTTGAAGGATCAACAAAGTTAATGCATCACTATCAAGAGAGCTAGGTGGGAGAACAACACCTTTTTGGAGATTGCTTGTGTATATCAATACATCTCCACTACATTTTAGAATATCTTGTTTACATGTTCATGTCAAATAGTTTAGAACCGAATACATGATTGCGAGTTGTATGTATACATGCTCATGTTGATAGCCTAGACTTTTTTGTTAGAATGTCTATAAAATTGAATAAATTGATAGACTATCTCCACGTATCTAAGTTGGTTTGTGTCAATAATTTTTGCGTGTTGTTTTATATATATTGAATGCTTACTTCGGTAATTTCATAGACTCAATTTGTTTTATCTTCACTTTATGTCTATGAGCATGTTATGTTTGTATTCTTATATAAACAAAATGAATTTTTTTAATCCATTTATTATGCAATGCAAATAAGAAAAGCATCGAGCATCTCAACTCATAATCTAGAGGAATGACGAGGAGAAGTTCAAAACCCGTCAAGGGTATTCGAATTCATTTCTTATGTATTGGCTTAATTTATATTTTAAGTATATATTGTTGGCCCAAAAGCCCATCACTCTAGTTTTGATGATGATTAACTCATGTAGCTATAGTACTAATGATTTTGTGTTTATTTAGTCTCATATATTTGATCATGATCTTAGTAGGTGTTTATCTTCAACAAAAGATTCAAAGTTAAGTTTTGGAGCTAGCACGTATTGATTCAAGAGCTCGCGCATCAAGATTGCATCAAGTACTCAAGAGGAGTCTAGCTCTTCGGATCAAGGCTTGGACCAAGTCAAGAAGGAGAAGAAGATCTTCAAGAGAAGATTTTCAAGAAGACATGTGTCGGGTTTTGTAAGTCTCAAGATTTTATTTTTATATAAAATGTAAAGGATAGATTAGTTGATGGATTTCTCAAGTTCATATACACACACAAAATTTATATGTGTTTTAGAAAATACCGTTTGATTTTTAAGCTTCAAAGTATACGCGCGTTTTATCAAAACTATTTTAAAGCTTATTGTCAAAAACATAGATATTTCATCTCATATGTAGTGGATCATATCCATACACACTAAGCTTCAAAAGTATTTACAATATCTTATTATTGTATTTGGAGAAGTTTTGAAAAAATCGTTTTTCAATTTGGAGATTGTTTTTGAAAAATACGATTTTTGTTTTAGGCCAAAATTTCTATATTAAAAAAATAGTTCAAAAAGTTTGTAAAATGTGTTGATTTTTTATCACACATATTTGTACTTAAAAGTATTTCAAATAACTTATTTCTGTAAAATTTAGGAGAATTTATGAGATTTTATTAGAGTTAAAAAGACCAAGCTTTCAATCCCAAGTTTGCTGACCAGGCTGTCTGGCGGTCGACCGAGCCAGAAGTCGGTCGATCGAGCGGTTGATCGATGTGCACAAACGTGCACTGCTAAAATTGGCTGGTGGGCTGGTCGACCGGGCGGTCGACCGGCCAGAGAGCTCTGCTATCTGGATCCAGCCTCGGTCGACCGGGCGGTCGACCAGTGGCACAATGGTCGAAAATCTGACCGTTGGCCGGTCGACTAGGCGGTCGACCAACAGCAGCGTCAGCTGCAAATTTGGCCTCTTACAGCCATATTTTGGGAGCCTATAAATTGGGTTCCCTTGGACTGTTTTATACAAGATTTTAGGAGAGTTTTCAAGTTAGTTTTTCCTATCTCTCTAAGAGGTTTTTTTTCCATTTGTTTAAGAGCTAATTCTTCCATATTAAAAGGAGAGTTTATCAAGAGTGTTTTTAAAAGTGATTTCTTGAGTTTTTCAACACAACTCTATCCAAGATTTTCTCGCACATACTTGAGCTTTCCATTGCTATATCAATCCTATAGGAGAGTTGTTGTGAGAGTGTTCTTAGGTGATCAAAGTTTTAAGATCACCAAAGTGTTCAACTTTGTATTTGAGGAGGCGAACTTGCGGGTTTGTGTTGTTTCGAGCTCTAGTGGGAGCTTGGTGTAGAGGTGCGGCCTCAGCAAGCTAGTGTGCTTGCGTGTGTTGTTCTTGCGGGAACAAGAGAGGGACTAGTGAGTCCAAAGGAGTTCTAGTGTGAACTCGTTTGTAGGTGTTGCGACACCGAGTGATCCGATGGGATCGATTCTAGTGGAAATCCTTCATGGTTTTGAAGGCGGGGACATAGAGTAAGGGTGCTCGAACCTCGAAATAAATCTCCCGTATTTGTGATTGCTCACTCTCTGTCTTTCACATGTGTTTATATCTTGCGTACTTTCATTGCTTATCTCTTTATACGCTTGATATATCTTGTGCTTAATTGTTATATGCTTGGGATTATTTGCTTACACTTGTATTCAACCAAGAGAGCCATAGTGGCACCTCAACTCTTATCTAGAGAAATCTTGAGGAGATAGTGCAGAGCCCTTTACCAGGAATTTAGCTACACTCTTTGGTTACACCTTGTGTGTTTAGCTTAATTATTTTTAGTTTGCTTCAATAGTTTTTAATTCCGCATTATTCATCATTAGATTAGCTAGTCACCTATTCACCCCCTCTAGGTGAACTTCAATTGGTATCAGAGCATGGTGCTCTTGATTTGGGTCTAACAATCTTGAGTTAAAGATCCTCATTTTAGCTAATCACAATATTTGTTTACACACATATGGATTTCATGTCACCTCCCATGTTTGATATTCTTAACATTCAAACTTGGAAAGTTAAGATGTCAATGTACCTCAAAACCCTAGGTATTCATGTTTATCTAGCCACTATTAAATATTCATATTGTTTAAATGGCAAACATCTAGAGGCTAATGCAAAAACCGTCTATACATTAAAGAGTACCCTAAATATTG
Organism: Agave tequilana; assembly: GCA_038442645.1. Taxonomy (NCBI): domain Eukaryota; kingdom Viridiplantae; phylum Streptophyta; class Magnoliopsida; order Asparagales; family Asparagaceae; genus Agave; species Agave tequilana. The sequence continues at coordinate 67,486 of JAVJIF010029731.1, forward strand.
ATTATTTATGCAGGGTTACTCACTTGGATTCGGTTTTTGTAGTATGGAACACACTTATCTCCCTGAACAAAAGCTATATTATGCGGGGAGTGACTCGGATGATGGAAGTGATTCTTCCAACATATGCTACATAGTACAAGGGGATAACCCCCTTGAGGTAAATTCTGAATCTGAGCTTGATGAGGATGTTGACATGTCATATGATGAGCTTGCTATATTTTGTCAATAACTTCTTGAAAAATATGATTTGCTCAAAAAGGATAATAAAAGATAGAAAAATAAACATAATTCTATTTTAAAAGAAAAAGATTCTTTTCAAAATAAAATTGAATGCATTTCAAATGAAAATGAATTTTTGAAAAAAGGAGAATATTTCCTTGGCTTCAAAATTAAATGATATTTGTGTAGAAAATAAATCTTTAAAAAAATAAAATCACTTTGGTGGAAAAAGAAAAAGAGATTGCTTTAGATGAAATAACTCTTTGAAAAGAAAAATTATTTCAAAAGAAAAAGAAAATATTTCTAAAAAGAAAAAGATTATTGATTCTCATTCTTGTCATGTTCTTCATGCTACTATTGATAAAAATGAGATTCAAGCCTTGAAAAATAGAATTAACTATTTGAGCTCAACTTTGAGCAATTGTGCATTCAACCTTTCTAGATTAGAAACCTTGTTTCAAAAGAAACAAGCTCCACATGTCCATGCACATAACCCACAGCATATATATGCACACTATGCTCATGATCACACTGCTCATATGTATGCTAGAGTGTACAAATGTACACATTGTGGCCGCAAAGGCCATCTTGCAAAATTTTTCTTTGATAGATTAAATTTCACAAATTTTACAAATAAAAATGTTTAGGTTCCTTATAATACTAGCCCCATGGACCCAAAAGAAATTGGTACCAAAATCCCCACCACTTGCATTTGATGTAGGTGCGGCTCTCACATAACGTGAGAGATATGGTGCGTTGGTGTGAATGCAAGAGCCAGATGGACATATAAAATTGATACTCCATCATTAAGGATGTTTGGTGTGAGGAACACCATGGTTTGGAGACTTAGAGAATAATATACATGGTTTGGTAACTATCTCTAAACTCCTATTTTAGTTTACATGCTTTGATATAAATATTTTTAGCATGTTTTGGTTTTGTACTTCATGTGGCGAATACTTATTTAGATGAACTTTTCATTAAAAATTATGTATATACTTGTACAAGTAGTAAGCAGCACTTGATTTTATATGTTTATGCTTCATTGCACATTTGTACTCATTACATGTACAAGTATTACCTAGTTTTGATGATTATTTCATTTACACTTGTTTTCTCTATTTTTGTACATGTTTGTTTCATGTATATGTTATTTTTGTCTAAAACTAATAAATATACATGTATACCCTTGAGTCACTTACCTTCATGCAAATCCTATTATGGACTCGTTTGTGTTTGGAATATGTATGCATATATTTAGTTTTGGATAAAACATACATATACCTTGAAGTTTTTTTAATGAAAAATAAATTTTCATATGCTTTGGCATTTTTGAGCTTTATTGATTATTTTCATGAATAAGCTAATCACATGACTCTTGTGCACTCACATTATTTCTTTATTTACTCATGACTTTGTTTCATGAACACATTTTTAAGCTTTATAGATCTTGAGTGACAATTTTTTTGTACTTAGTAATGATTCATGAAATATATGATTTGTTTTCATGTTTTGAAGGATCTTTAACTAGTTTTTCAAAATTTACCTTAAATTAGTTATTTATTCTTCATTTGGTAGTGTTTTAAATTTATAACTATTTTCAAATCTTATTTTTGAAACTTCTACCCTTCAAGGGCGGTTGGTTGGGCGACCATATCTTGTATGCTAAAAATTGAAAATCTTTTAAAACATGTGCATGAATAGGGTGGTAGCTATGAGATATACATGATCTTAATGAAAACTCTATTTTTTTTTGTATACTCATATATGTTTTCCTACATATGTATGCTTCAATTTCAAATAATATGAACTTCAATTGGATCAACTTCAATCGATATTTTCACATTCATACATGTATATGATTTGATTGTGCTTGTGTTAAAATATTTACATGTTTAAAGCACAAATTATGTTTATGCTAAGCTTGACTTAAATTTAAATATCAATTGGTATCTTAATAAGCTTATGCATTGTTCTCTTTTGCTATCTAAAATTTTTGTTTAATTACAAGTGGTACCAACTTATATTTTGTCAACTACAATTTAATTTCATTGGTATCAAAATTTATTTTGTTGACTTAAGAAATTCAATATTTATTTTAAAGTGATTTCAAAATTTGTTGATATATTTTGCCTATATGCAAGGGGAGCTTAACATCTCTTCTATATATAGATTTATGTTGAGTGTATTGATTAGTCTCTAATTTTGCATAATTTTCATCAAATTCTCATATTTATTTCATGTAAAATTTTGCTAATAAAACCTTGCTTGCTTGATCCTAGGTCCATGGTGTGCAAATGAAGAAGAAGACTTAAATCACCATTTAATTCGTGATTAAAAGCCTACCAAGTAGCCATTGACTTTAGGGTGAAGATTTTGTTAGCCCAGGGTATCAAATCGCAAATCCAGAAGATCAAGACATCAGAAGACAGTCTGGGCGACGCGCTGCCCGAAGCCAGGCGCGCGCCGCCCTGGCAGGGCCGCGGAAACGCAGCCTGCCGCCCTGGCAGGGCCGCGGCCCAGGCTGCGTTTCCGCGGCCCTATGGGCGGGTGCGCCTACGCTTTGGGCCACGTGCTTCCCACGTGGCCCTCTTTCCCCTGGTGCCTATAAATACCCCCCTGGGGTCTTCAGTTTGAGCAGATCCAGAGTTAGAGCAAGTTTTTAGAATCTTGTTTTTAGGTTTGTAGTTGTTGTTGTTCTTCTTCTTCTAGTTGTTGTTTTAGCCATTAGAGTGAAAGAGAGAAAGAGAGAGAGAGTGTGTAAGTGTTGTATTGGAAGAGTGACAAGCTAATACAAGTACTACTTCTCTTCCTTCTTTCCATTTACTTGTCTTTGCCATTTGCTTTTACTTCCTTGTTATAGTGTAACTTCCTTCTTCTTCACTCATTTTCTTTTACTTTGTTATAGTGTAACTTCCTTTCTTTAACTTTTCTTTTCTTCTGTTTTCTTGTAGTGTAACTTCCTCTCTCCACTTCTTTTCCTTTGTTGTTTCTTTTACTTTTATGGCTAACTAACTTTTCATTAGCATGGCTAACTAACTACTAACCCACTAATTTCTAACACTTGATTGATTACCCAAATGAGTCAATAGTGTCAAATAAGCCTTGTGTAAACAAGAGCTATGGCATCTTAAGACGAGGGTTCTAACTCTAATTTACCTACAAGTATTTACTTTCTTATACTTTATGCTTAATGAGTTTTGATGATCTATGAGTTGTGTACTTTACTTGTTATTGTAAGTTAGAGACTTTTCCTTTTAACTTTGCCGATATCAATAGTGCACTCGAGTCTTCCCTTATTCTCGCCTTCTATCGGATCTTGATAAGGAAATGTCTGAGTTTTTGCCGTGTAAAGCTAAGTTTTAGGATGAACTTTTACTCGATTTCACGTGAATAGTTCCAATGTAAAAGGTTTGTGTTCGCCTATGATCCATTGTGAGGCTATCTTCCAAAAGTTAGAAATTAGTGGGAGCACTTAGTAGAAAGTTAGCCATGCATTTTTACAACTAAGAAAAAAATCACTTTTACAAACCCCCAAAATATTTTCCAACAATTCTTAAAAATAACTTATTTTCACTTTTCAATTCTTTATTTGGAAACAAGAACTTTCTTTCTTTCTTCTTGAACTTTGAAGCTGCATCAAGCTTCCATCGCTTTCCCTCCTTGTGGATACGACCCGTATAGCCACTTCGATACTACGAAGAATCGCAAAAGCAGTAACATCAACCCACACTTCCTTCTCTTATTTTAGTGCTTGCTTTTTGTCGATCAAATTTTGGAGCCGTTGCCGGGGAGGGAATGGCTTTGTTGTTCAATACTAAAGATTGTTCTTTATTTTTGTGCGTAGGAGAAGTACCAAGGAGCTCACTATCACGGGAAGCGAAAGAGGTGGCCAAGGATATTGCGCGAGGACTCATTTGCCCTCGGAAAAATTTGTGTAAAAGCGAGTTTTCTGATTGAAGTACTAAAAAACTCGTTTGCAGGGTTGCCGAAAGCTGCTAAAAAAAAATTGCTTTCTAAATTTTTAGTTTCCTTGGATGCTTCACCTTTATGCATGTGTAATAAATTCAATAGAAATTCACTTGTTGCTTAATTGAAATTTGGATTAGACTTTTGCATTTAGGGCACGTGTCTATTTCAATTCATTTCAATTTCTGTTGAAGAGTGCTGGAGAAAAGGTACGTGTGCATTCATATAAAATAGGACCAACATTTTGAAGTGATTTACCGCTTTGAGTGTTACCTTGTTGCGAATAAACTGCACACTTGCACAATTGACTTTAAGGGCAAAACCCAAATAAACAAGATAAGGTGGGGATTTCATCACCCTTCCTTAGCCCAAAAATATCTCCAAGTGCACTCACATTTTCCAAGCCTTAACTAAAAATTAATAGATGTTGGTCCTAGGGACATCTCGGACTCATTAAGAGATTAACCGAGGTTGAAAATTGTAAGAACTATATTCCTGCAAAATCGGTGTCTAAGAAAAGTGGATTGAGAGGTAAAGCCTCGAAAGCTCCGTGGTTTGGCGTAATTAGGCCCGTGGCTCTGCCCGGATACCTCCCCCCGAGCTTTGCCCTTTCCTGGCCCATTAGTTTGTAGTCCAGTTCCTGCAATAACTTTCCTCGGAGAATCGACCAGTTAGGAGTCGTCTAGGTCTAGGTACCTTAGACTAAGGCTTGTGGTTGTTTTTCTTTCTTTTTGTTTGTTTTTGTGTTTTTTTGTTCTTTTTCAATTCTTTGTTGTCTTCATGTTGTTTGGTGTACTGCATGCAAGAGTGGGTGAGAGATCCGTAACTTCCAGATTAACAAGAAATACTTCTCTACCCTTGCATCCAGAATCGGTGATGGCGTCACTTCAGGATAGATTTTACCCGATCAGAACTTCACTTCCATCTTGCATAAAACTTCCTGAAGCAAACAAAAATAACTTTGAGTTAAAGCCTCAATTTTTTAACACTCTTCCCAAATTTCATGGTTTAGAATCGGAGGACGCATACTTCTTTGTTAGGGAATTTGAAGAAGTATGCCTCATGATGCGTATTACCCAGCTAGGAGACGATGCCGTTAGGTTACGTTTCATTCCTTTTTCCCTAAAGGACCTAGCTAAGAAATGGTTGTACAGCTTGGCAGCAGATTCAGTCACGACCTGGGATGATTTCGTCAAGGCCTTCTTGAAGAAATTCTACCCAATTCACAAAACTGCTCTCATTAGGAAGAACATCATGCAGTTTAAGCAAGACCCGAGCGAACCATCTTGGAGATACTTTGAGCGATTCAAAGATCTCCTAGCTCAGTGCCCTCATCATGGCGTGGAGAAATGGCGTCAGTGCCAGATTCTCTACGATGGTCTAGATTATCAGACTAAGACCCTGATAGAAACGATGTGTCAGGGAGGGTTCTTGTAGAAGGATGAGAATCAGGGTTGGGATTTATTTGAGGATTTAGCGGAGAAAACCCTGCAATGGGAGCCAGCCTCGGAAAAACCTAGGAATTCATAATCTATAGCTTCAAGAGGAGGGCTCCTATCTCTAGAATCATCCATAGCTGTTGAGGCTAAGATTGCTACCCTAATGAGAAGGATAGAGGCTTTGGAAACAAAAGAGCCTGCCAGTGTCAACCAGATCAACCCACCACCAATTCACAATCCGGGTTGTTCATATTGTCAGGCACCAAACCATGTCTTTGAAGAGTGCCCCATTTTTCATGCCCAGCAAGTGCCACCGGAACACCTGAACGCGGCTTACTCACGGCCGCCTCACAACCCCTACTCACAGACCTACAATTCCGGCTGGAGAAATCACCCCAATTTCTCCTGGGCCCAAAACAATCCTCCCAGGCCTAATTTTTCCAACAACTTTCTCCATCCTACTCCTCCACTAACTTTTCCCAGTCAAGCCCCAGCTTCCTCCTCCCAAGGCTCACCAATGGAAAAGAAAATCAGTAAATTAGAGGAGAGCATAAAGGCTTTCATAAAGTCCCAAACCGCTTTTATGCAAAACAGGGACAAATTCTGAACAATCATTCACAGGCCATATCGAGAATGGAAATGCATATGAGCCAGTTAGCTAGCTCCCTAAGTGAAAGACCAAAAGGTACTTTGCCTAGTCAGCCGCTAGTTAACCAAAAACTTCCAATCAAGCATATGAAATTCAGGATCCATCGATTAACCAGTGCAATGTTGTTCACACACTGCGATCTGAAAAGAAGGTAGACAACCAGGTCTACCAACAGAAAAGTCCAGTCCATCCTGATCCCACTCCTGCCTCCACCTCTGCTAGTTCCTCCCAATTCACTCCACAAACATCTGACGAGGACAAAGCTGCTGAATAAGTTCATACTCCTGTAGCACCCTTTCCCAATAGGCTTAGGAACAACAATAAAAATATGCACATGGAGAAAATGCTAGAGATGTTCAACCAGGTCAAATTGAATGTGCCACTTCTTGACGCTATCCAACAAGTCCCGGCTTATGCCAAATTTCTTAAGGATATGTGTACAAAAAAGAGAAAGACAAATGTGCCCAAGAAAGTCTTCTTGGCCACTAATATAAGCGAAATTCTGTCTGGTCCCATTCCGGTGAAATACAAGGATCCCGGATGTCCCACCATTTCCTGTACCATAGGACAAACCGAAATCAGTAGAGCGCTTCTTGACCTGGGAGTAAGTATCAACTTGCTACCTCTCTCAGTATACCAGCAACTTGGGTTGGGCAAGCTAAGCCCAACTCGAGTCACCATTCAGCTAGCTGACTGATCTGTGAAGACCCCTAAGGGGGAAATCACAGACGTCCTTATCTGGGTCGGGGTTTTCATTTATCCCGTTGACTTCATTGTGCTTGAGACCCAACCTGTGTCCAATCTTAGGTCTCAAACTCCAGTCATCTTAGGGCACCCATTCCTTGCTACAGCCAATGCCATAATCAACTATAGGAACGGGTCCATGCGATTGACTTTTGGAGACATGACGAAGGAAGTCAAAGTCTTCAATCTTGGAAGACAACCTAGGGATGTCAATGATCAGACGTTTGAGGTCAATTCTATTGAAAACCTGACCAGTGAGCATGAGGAAAGTATGGAGACAGAAACTAAGGCAGAGTTTGATCTGGAGTCTGAGGATTTTAATTTAGATCAGATCGTAGATTCAGCAGTGGATTGGGCATTAAACCCAAGTGTACCTCATCATAGGATTGAAAGCCTAGAGATTGTCTTCAATGAAGCAACACCTTCCCTAGAGCTAAAAGCCCTGCCCGAACACCTCAAGTACGCCTACTTGGGCGGAAAGGACACCTTGCCAGTCATCATAGCATCCCACCTGACTGAGCAACAAGAGGACAGCTTAATGTCTATTCTGAAAAGACATAGGGAAGCCATTGGATGGACGATGAAGGACATCAAGGGAATAAGTTCAGCTATAGTGCAACATAGAATCCAGTTAGTCGATGAAGCAACCCCTAGGAGGGACCCACAACGAAGGCTTAACCCTCTCATGCAAGAGGCAGTTAAAGCTGAAATTCTGAAACTATTAGATAATGGGATCATTTATCCCATTTCTGATAGACAATGGGTTAGCCCTGTTCATGCGGTCCCAAAGAAAACTGGCTTTACGGTGGTAGAAAATGAGGAAAAAGAGTTGGTACAAACAAGACTGCCTACCAAGGTTCGTGTTTGTATCGACTATAGGAAGTTGAATGCAGCTACCCGTAAAGACCACTTACCGCTACCCTTCATCGACCAAATGCTTGAGCTTTTGGCTGGACATGAGTACTACTGCTTCCTAGATGGGTACTCGGGATACAATCAAATCCCCATTGCTGCAGAAGACCAGGAAAAGATGACGTTCACCTGCCCGTTCAGAACCTTTGCTTATCGGCGCATGCCTTTTAGATTGTGCAATGCTCCCGCAACGTTCTAATGGTGCATGCTTAGTTTGTTCTCTGACATGGTAGAACATGTTCTTGAGATTTTCATGGATGACTTCTCCATCTACGGAGATTCATATGATCAGTGTCTTCATCACCTAGAGTTAGTGCTACAAAGATGCATTGAGAAGAACCTAACTCTAAAGTGGGAAAAATGTCACTTCTTGGTGAGACAGGGGATTGTCTTGGGCCATGAGATTTCGAGGAGAGGCATAGAAGTGGATAAGGCTAAACTAGAAGTGATTGCTGCTTCCACCACCCAAAAGCATCAAGGATATTAGATCCTTTTTAGGGCATGCTGGGTTCTACCGACAGTTTATTAAGGACTTTAGCAAAATCGTGAGGCCCTTAACCAACCTGCTCGCTAAGGACGTGCCTTTTGATTTCAACGATAAATGTTTCAAATCATGGGGGAAGCTTTAGCAAGAACTTATTTCTGCGCCTATTATTTCTGCTCCTAATTGGGCCCAGCCGTTTGAAATCATGTGTGATGCATCTGATTTTGCTATTGGTGCTGTTCTAGGACAGCGCATCGATAATAGGCAGCACGTGATTTACTATTCGAGTAGGACCTTGAATGACGCCCAACAGAATTATACAATGACTGATAAGGAATTCTTAGCCGTTGTCTTTGCGTTAGAGAAGTTCCGGCCTTACTTGTTAGGTTCGAAGACGGTAATTTTTACGGATCACTCGGCTCTGAAATACCTCATGACCAAGAAGGAAGCAAAAGCCCGATTGATTCGGTGGATCCTTTTGCTTCAAGAATTTGACTTAGAAATCCGGGATAAACGAGGTATAGAAAATGTGGTCGCTGATCATCTCTCACGAATTCTGAATGCACCAACCATCCAAGCTCCGATCAACGAGGATTTCCTAGATGAGCACATCCTAGCCATTCTTAAGGAACCCTGGTATGCAGACATTGTTAATTACCTGGCCACGGGACAATTACCCGCTGACTCGACAAACCAAGACCAAGACCGCTTCTTTGCCCAAGTACGGTACTTCTTCTGGGAAGAACCGTATCTTTTTAAGTATTGTCCCGACCAAATTATTAGACAGTGCATACCAGAGGAGGAACAGAGAGTGTGCTCAGCTTTTGCCATGACCTTGCATGTGGAGGACACTTCGGTCCCCGTAAGACTGCAGAGAAGGTTCTACAAAGTGGGTTCTACTGGCCCACTTTGTTCAAAGACTCATATCATTTTTGCAAGTCATGCGCAAATTGTCAGAAAATTGGGAAATTTTCAAGAAGAGACATGATGCCTCTGACCCCGATCCTTGAAGTTGAAATTTTTGATGTATGGGTATCGATTTCATGGGGCCATTCCCCAATTCCTTTGGCAACCAGTTCATTTTGGTTGCTGTAGATTATGTTTCTAAGTGGGTAGAAGCTGTGCCAACTAAGACGAATGACAACAAAGTGGTTGTTAAATTTCTCAAAGAGAACATCTTCTCCCGATTTGGCACCCCCAGAGCGATAATTATTGATAATGGATCACATTTCTGCAATAGAATTTTTGAAGCTCTGATGCGAAAATATTCCATCAATCACTAGTTATCTACTCCGTATCATCCCCAAACAAATGGGCAGGTCGAGGTCACCACCGACAGATCAAGCTCATTCTGGAAAAGACTGTCGGACAAAACAGAAAGGATTGGTCGGTTAAGCTAAATGATGCATTGTGGGCTTACCGCACTGCTTTTAAGACAGTTTTGGGGATGTCTCCTTATAGAATCGTGTTTGGAAAAGCCTGTCATCTGCCAATAGAGTTAGAACACTGGTCCCTCTCGGCAATTAAGCAACTCAACTTTGATCTAATCAAGGCCGTGAACTTAGGAGACTGCAGATTTCAGAATTAGAGGAGATACGGAATGAAGCCTATGAGAATGCCCGAATCACCAGAGAAGGACTAAACTTTTCCATGACCAAATCATAACCCGAAAAAACTTTGCACTGGGAGATAAGGTTCTGCTGTATAACTTTAGGCTTCATATTTTCACGGGAAGCTGAGAACTCGTTGGTCGGGACCGTTCATTATGCGCACTGTTTTTCCCACACGGTGCTGTGCTTATTGCAGATCCTAAGAACAACATGAAATTCAAAGTGAATGGGCAATGACTGAAGCCCTTCTTGACCAATGAGCCTATGACTCCGGATGATAGTGTGCTGATTCTTTTTGCCCCGTCATACACCTAACCCACAATAAATAAAAAAAATTGTTTATATGCTTGACCCTTCTACATTCTTTTTGACATTTCTTTCGCCTATTCGCACTTGGCTGGCCCGAGTCGACGAAGACGGTGACATCATTTCTTCCTCCTATTTATTGCATTTACATTTCCATATGCATTCATTGAGGACAATGCATTAGATAGGTGTGGGGGGTGCTAACACTTTTTCTTTTTCCTTTTATTATTTCTTTTTCTTTCAAAAAAAAAATCTCCAGATTGAAAAGAAATTTCATACTCTTTATAAAAATATCAAAAAGATTGTAGGAATTATGGGAACCTTATTAATGAATCTTTATTTTTGCCTAAATAAATAAGAAGATTGGTTTGACTAAAAAGTTAGAGGGGATAAGGAAAATAACTCATACCGTTTATTTAGCCTTAGTAAGATATGCATAACCCACACACACATGCTTGGGATTTAGAGACACAACTCTGAAAAAAAGAAAAGAAAGAAAAGCTGGATAATTGTGCCTCATGAAACATGATTACTCACGCCAAAAAAAAAAATCTATATACAATAATGTATAAATAAATCTTGATTTCGTGGCCTACTCCACTTGCATATTTGACCTGAAGGGTGTTTTTCCACCTGGTGCCCTAAGACCATCTGGTTTGGGAGTCATCAGTTTGATATAAGTTACATAAGTGAAGTAGAAAGCCTAATGGAACCAAGAATAATAAGTAAATATTAATAAAATTAAATGATATTCAAAGTTGAGTTGAAAAATCCCAAGCACATCACACTTACAAATTATGCATATCTATCTAAAGCAAAATAAAAGAATGAGTTAGAAATACAGGGTCCTTTCTAAATTTAAAGAAAAATCATAGTTTCTTCTTTTATGAAGGCTAAAGTATAAGAGGACTTATGAGGGTTAAACCTAATTCTTACATCATTCGATCATTTTTACAAAGATGATTGAAAGTTCCTTTTCATTAAAAAAGAGAAGAGAGAGAAATTCTTTCTAACAACTAACTTCTTTACTTACTGGATTTTGTGGGTGCAATCTGCTGAAAACCCTCAGAAGACAATACCCTCCTCTAGGGGAAACCTAGAGGTTTAAAGGCTTGTTGCACATGCTCAGTGCAATCGCATCACCTGCGAAAGTGGTATAATAATTTTCTTATTTTTGTTTTGCTCGAGACGAGAAAAAGATAAGTGTGGGGTGTGATTAGTCTCTAATTTTGCATAATTTTCATCACATTCTCATATTTATTTCATGTAAATTTTGCTAATAAAACCTTGCTTGCTTGATCCTAGGTCCATGGTGTGCAAATGAAGAAGAAGACCTAAATCACCATTTAATTGGTGATTAAAAGTCTACCAAGTAGCCATTGACTTTAGGGTGAAGATTTTGTCAGCCCAGGGTATCAAATCGCAAATCCAGAAGATCAAGGCATCAGAAGACAGTCTGGGCGACGCGCTGCCTGAAGCCAAGTGCGCGCCGCCCTGGCAGGGCCGCGAAAACGCGGTCCAGGCCGTTTTTTGCGGCTCTTGGGCGCGCGCGCGCCTGCGCTTTGGGCCACGTGCTTCCCACGTGGCCCCCTTTCTCCTGGTGCCTATAAATACCCCCCCTGGGGTCTTCAGTTTGAGTAGATCCAAAGTTAGAGCAAGTTTTTGTAATCTTGTTTTTAGGTTTGTAGTAGTAGTTGTTGTTCTTCTAGTTGTTGTTTTAGCCATTAGAGTGAAAGAGAGAGAGTGTGTAAGTGTTGTATTGGAAGGGTGACAAGCTAATACAAGTACTACTTCTCTTCCTTCTTTCCATTTACTTATCTTTGTCATTTGCTTTTACTTCCTTGTTGTAGTGTAACTTCCTTCTTCTTCACTCCTTTTCTTTTACTTTGTTTTAGTGTAACTTCCTTTCTTTAACTTTCTTTTCTTTTGTTTTCTTGTAGTGTAACTCCCTCTCTTCACTTCTTTTCCTTTGTTGTTTCTTTTACTTTTATGGCTAACTAACTACTAACCTACTAATTTCTAACACTTGATTGATAACCAAATCAGTCAATAGTATCAAACAAGCCTTGTGCAAACAAGAGCTATGGCATCTTATGACGAGGGTTCTAACTCTAATTTATCTACAAGTATTTACTTTCTTATACTTCATGCTTAATGAGTTTTGATGATCTATGAGTTGTGTACTTTACTTGCTATTGTAAGTTAGAGACTTTTTCTTTTAACTTTGCCGATACCAATAGTTCACTCGAGTCTTCTCTTATTCTCGCCTCTTCTATCGGATCTTGATAAGGGAATGTCTGAGTTTTTGCCGTGTAAAGCTAAGTTTTAGGATGAACTTTCACTCGATTTTCACGTGAATAGTTCCAATGCAAAAGGTTTGTGTTCGCCTATGATCCATCATGGGCTATCTTCCAAAAGTTAAAAATAGTGGGAGCACTAAGTAGAAAGTTAGCCATGCATTTTTACAACTAAGAAAAAAAATCACTTTTACAAACCCCCAAAACATTTTCCAACAATTCTTAAAATAACTTATTTTCACTCTTCAATTCTTTATTTGGAAACAAGAACTTTCTTTCTTTCTTCTTGAACTTTGAAGCCGCATCAAGTTTCCATCGCTCTCCCTCCTTGTGGATACGACCCGTATAGCCACTTCGCTACTACGGAAGAATCGCAAAAGCAGTAACATCAATCCACACTTCCTTCTCTTATTTTAGTGCTTGCTTTTTGTCGATCATGTATCTTATATTGAGGAGATTGACATCTCTTCTTTATGTGATGCACGTGTGTAGGGGAAGCTTAACATCTCCACTTATATATTGTATATTATACCTTATGTGAGTTAGGGTCTTGTCATCCCTTCTTCATCTAATTTATGTATGCAGGGGAGCTAACTTTATTTCTCCTCTTCATGAATGTATATCACATATATATCTTTATTGTTTGATTTATTTTCGCCCTTTGTTGATGAATTGACAAAAAGGGGTAAAAGAATTTTAAGAGTTTATATATGCATGTTCATTTTCTTGTTTATGCATATATGTTTTGTTTATGCAAAAGGGGAGAAGAACTTGGTGAGTTGATGCATGTTTATCTCCTTATTTATGCATATATGTTTGTTTAGTTTTATGCACTTTTATTGAATATCTTTATGTTTATTGCTATGCATGAGTTAGGGGGAGCTTCTATGAAGCTTATCTTTAAACCATGCATATATAACTCTATGAGCTTTGTCATCATCAAAAAGGGGAGATTGTTGGCCCAAAGGCCCATCACTCTAGTTTTGATGATGATTAACTCATGTAGTTATAGTACTAATGATCTTGTGTTTATTTAGTCTCAGATATTTGATTAAGATCTTAGTAAGTGTTTAATTTCAACAAAAGATTCGAAGTCAAGTTTTGGCTAGCACATGTTGATTCAAGAACTCGCGCATCAAGATTGCATCATGTACTCAAGAGGAGTCTAGCTCTTTGGATTAAGGTTTGGACCAAGTTAAGAAGGAGAAGAAGATCTTCAAGAGAAGATTTTTAAGAAGACTTGTGTCGGGTTTTGTAAGTGTCAAGATTTTGATTTTAGATAAAATGTAAAGGATAGATTAGATATGTGTTTTAGAAAATGCCGTTTTGATTTTTAAGCTTCAAAGTATACATGTGTTTTATCAAAACTATTTTAGAGCTTATTGTCAAAAACATACTCATATGTGTAGTTGATCATATCCATACACTAAGCTTCAAAAGTGTTTACAATATCTTGATTTTGTATTTGGAGAAGTTTTGGAACAATCATTTTTCAATTTGGAGATTGTTTTTGAAAAATACGATTTTGTTTTAGGCCAAAATTTCTATATTACAAAAATGGTTCAAAAAGTTTGTAATATGTGTTGATTTTTGATCACACATATTTGTATGTCAAATTATTTCAAAGAACTTATTTTTATAAAATTTATGAGATTTTATTAGAGTTGAAAAGACCAAGGTTTCAATCCCAAGTTTGCTGACCAGGCTGTCTGGCGGTCGACCGCCACAGTCGACTGAGCCAGAAGTCAGTCGACCGGGTGGTCAACCGATATGCACAACATGCATGGCCAAAATTGGCTGGTGGGCTAGTCGACCGGGCTGTCGACCGTCCAGAGAGCTTTGCTCTGTGGATCTGGCCCTAGTCGATCGGGCGATCAACCGGCTAGAGAGCTCTGCTCTCTGGATCTGACTCGGTCGATCGGGCGGTCGACCGAAGGCTCGACGGTTAGAAATCCTACCGTTGGCCGGTCGACCAGGCGGTCAGCGATAGCAGCATCAGCTGCTGATTTGTCCTCCAACGGCCATATTTTGGGAGCTTATAAATTGGGGTTCCCTTGGACTATTTAATACATGATTTTAGGAGAGTTTTCAAGCTATTTTTTCTTATCTCTCTAAGAGGTTTTCTCCACTTGTTCAAGAGCTAATTCTTTCATATCAAAAGGAGAGTTTATCAAGAGTGTTTTCAAAAGTGATTTCTTGAGTTTTTTACCACAGCTCTATCCAAGTTTTTCTCACACATCTTGAGCTTTCCATTTCTATATCAATCATATAGGAGATTTGTTGTGAGAGTACTTTTAGGTGATCAAACTGTTGAGATCACCAAAGTGTTCTACTTTGTATTTGAGGAGGTGAACTTGCGGGTTCTTGTTATTTCGAGTTCTTGTGGGAGCTCGGTGTAGAGGTGCGGCCTCGGCAAGCTAGTGTGCTTGCGTGTGTTGTTCTTGTGGAAACAAGAGAGGGACTAGTGAGTCCAAAAGAGTTCTAGTGTGAACTCATTTGTAAGTGTTGCGGCACCGAGTGATCCGGTGGGATCGATTCTAGTGGAAATCCTTCATAGTGTTGAAGGGTGCTCAAACCTCGAAACAAATCTCCCGTGTCTGCGATTGCTCTCTCTATTTCTTACTTGTGTTTATATCTTGCATACTTACATTGCTTTTCTCTTTATATGCTTGATATATCTTGTGCTTAATTGTTATATGCTTGGGATTATTTGCTTACACTTGTATTCAACCAGGAGAGCCATAGTGGCACCTCAACTCTTATCTAGCGGAATCTTGAGGAGATAGACCAGAGCCCTTCACCAGAATTCGGCTACACTCTTTGGTTATACATTGTGTGTTTAGCTTAATAGTTATTAGTTTGCTTAAACAATTTTTAATTCCGCATTATTCATTATTAGATTAGCTAGTCACTTATTCACCTCCCCCTCTATGTGAACTTCATATACATACATACATACATGCATATATATATATATATATATATATATATATATATAATATATATATATTATATATATATATATATATATATATATATATATATATATATATATATATATATATATATATATATATATATATATATATATATGAAATACACCTAGAGGGGGGAGAATAGGTGTAATTGCTAATCTAATGATCTTTTTAAACTTATGAAATGAGTGATGCAACAATCTCTCAAAAACACGACTAAGAGCCGAATACCCCTTGCGAGGTTCTGAGCTCCTTCCTCCCAATTCCCCTTAAATGGGTTAGAGGTGCGCAATGCAACCGTGTTGTATTGAGGTGTGATTGATCAATGCCAAGTATGATGATGAAAATGAAATACACACAAGTAAAATAGCAAGTAAAGTAAACAAATAAGGATTGCACAAATAAGGGTTAGTTCTCAAGCAATAAATTGGAAGTGATATAAAGCAAGAAAGTAAGCAAGAAGAACGCCAAGGCAATCGCAAACAAGATGATTTGTTTCGAGGTTCGAGCCCGTTGCTCTAGTCCCCGCCTTCACCTCCGTGAAGGGTTTCCACTATCCCCTTAGGATCCCGTACAAGTTAGGCCTCCAAAGACCTCAAGCCCGTAGCTTCACCTTACAAAGAAACTCCACCGAGGAGCTTGTCTCCACAAGAACAAGGATTACAAATAGTGATCTTTAACTAGACCACAACACTCTTTTACAAACACTCTCACTCTTTTATAACTTCACCTATAGAAAGAATATGAAATTTTTGGCTCTATGAAGTGTGGTGAGAAAAGCTTCAGTTGTAGAGTGATATTAGAGATCAAACAACAACTGAAAAACCAATTTGAAAGAATGGAAATGAAAGCTTTAAACTATTTTTCTCTTTCTCTTGAAAACTATGAAAACTTGTATTTTTCTTGGTAAATAACTAAGGCCTATTCCCCACTATTTATAGGGAGAGAATAGGTTAAAACTCTGATTTTTCCAGCTAATTTGATCAGAAAAAGAGTCCCCAACAACTCCTAAAAACTCTGTTAAAGAGAAAACCAAAAACAGATTTTCTGAAACTCTAAAAGAGGAAAGAGCCGTTATGGCCTGTTGCAGGCCTACCGATTGACTGCCGGTCGACCGGATCCCTGCTGGCAAAAGAGCCGTTGCGACTTCGGTCGACTGCCAGTCGACCGATCCAACAAAGGAAACACAGTTTCCTTCTATCGGTCGACCGACCCAGTCGACCGAAAAGATACAGAGAGCAAAACATCTCTTTTCCGGTCGACCGGTATGTAGGTCGGTCGACCGACAGACATGCACAGCTTGTGCATGTCTGGACACAGCAGCCGGTCGACTGCCGGTCGACCGTCTGCCTGAAATAGATATATTTTGGGCAGATTTTTGAGATAGAAAATTTTGTAAAAATTCTTTAAAAAATCTGAAGCTAAGTGTTATGCAGAAAATAGTTTATATCATGTTTTAAACAGTTTTTGAAGATATAAAGCTTTGAGTACATGTATGTATAAACTAAGGCATAAACTTAGAAATAAACATTTTCAAAAACATAGAAACATTCAAAACAAGTGTGTGTGTAAATCCTAGAGCCAAATTTCACATATTCAATCCTTAACAAACTAAACTTACAAACTTCTAGGTCTTCAAGACTTCAAGATGAGCAATCTTCACTTGATCTTCAATATTGCACTTTGAGCCCATTTGACTTGTCTTGAGTCCAATGTACCTTCCTTTAGGGAAGAATTCATCTCTTTAATCTATAAACCTGAAACACACTTAAACAACAATTTATATTAGTACAAATAACTAATATGTTTTGTAATCATCAAAATACACTAAACATGGGTTGATTGTAACCTGGGCCAACAATCTCCCCCTTTTTGATGATGACAAAACTATGAGTTATTAAACAAATAAAAGAGGAAAGAGCTTGGAAAGCTCCCCCTTAAACAATGCTATGTATTTAACATGAATATGAACAACTATGTAAGCATACATAAAGCATTGAAAAATATCATCACCAAAAATAAACTATCATAAGAAATAACAAAATTTAAAACAAACAACATATATTTTCTCCATATATTTTCTCCCCCTTTTTGTCATACATCAAAAAGGGCTAAAAAAAAAATTTAAGACAAAACAAAACAAACATATTAGAAACCAAAACAAAACAAACTAAGATATTTTAAGTATCAATCTTACATACATTCAATTCACCACAAATAAATGAAAATCTTGCATAATCTAAAGGTTTGTGAAAATATCTGCAAATTGAAAATCTGTGGAACAAAATCGATATCAATGTCACCTTTTTCAAAGTGATCTCTAAGAAAATGATATCTAATGTCTATATGTTTGGTTTTACTATGTTGATTAGCATTTTTGGTCATGTGAATAGCACTAGTATTATCACAATAAATCTTAACATGATCAAATGTAAATCAAAATCGAGAAGAGTATGTTTCATCCAGAGTACTTGTGCACAACACTCCGGCTGCTACATACTCCGCCTCGGCGGTTGAAAGGGCTACACTATTTTGCTTCTTGGAAGACCAAGACACAAGACAATTGCCCAAGAATTGACAAGTGCCACTTGTGCTCTTCCTATCTACCCTACAACCGGCATAGTCGGCATCCGAATAACTAGTCATGGTAAATTGGTTAGTTTTCGGATACCACAAACCTAAATCAATTGTGCCTTAAGATACCTAATATGCGTTTTACCGCTATTAAGTGTGATTCCTTAGGACATGATTGAAAACGTGCACATAAACATACGGAAAACATTATATCCGGCCTACTAGCCGTAAGATAGAGTAAACTACCAATCATGCTACGAAATAATTTGATGTCTACTTCCTTACCTTGTTCGTCCTTGTCAAGTTTCGTAGTGGTTGCCATGGGAGTCTTTGCTACTTTGGATCCTTCAAGCCCGAACCTCTTGATGAGTTCTTTGGTGTACTTGGCTTGGTTGATGAATGTCCCATCACTACGTTGCTTGATTTGAAGTCCAAGGAAGAAGTTGAGCTCCCCCATCATAGACATCTCAAATTCCTTTTTCCTGCATGACTCAAAATTCTTGCAAAGTGAAACATTAGTAGATCCAAAATAATGTCATCAACATAAATTTGAACTATGAGGATATCTTGATCTATATGTTTGGTAAATAATGTTTTATCAACTTTTCCTTTCTTAAAATCATTTGAAAGCAAAAATGAAGACAATCTTTCATACCAAGCCCTAGGGGCTTGTTCAAACCATATAGTGCTTTATCTAATTTATAAACATAATTAGGGTGTGTAGGATCAACAAACCCGGGGGGTTGTTCAACATACACCTCCTCATCAATATAACCATTAAGAAAAGCACTCTTTACATCCATTTGAAATAACTTAAAATCTTTAAATGAGGCATATGCTAAGGTCATCCGTATGGCTTCGAGCCGTGCTACGGGTGCAAAGGTTTCTTCAAAATCGATTCCCTCGATTTGAGTGTAACCTTGGGCAACTAACCTAGCCTTGTTTCTAACTACATTACCCGATTCATCCAACTTGTTCTTAAAGATCCATTTAGTACCAATAGTTGGTCTATCTTGGGGCCTAGGAACAAGATGCCATACTTGGTTGCGCTCAAATTGATTGAGCTCTTCTTGCATAGCAAGCAACCAATATGAATCGGCCTCGGCCTCGAGGACATTTTTAGGTTCTATGTGTGAAATAAAAGCAAAATTACCACAAAAATCTTGAATCTTAGAGCGAGTGGTTACCCCTTTTGATACTTCACCTATGACGAGGTCCTTGGGATGATGAGGATTGAATCTCCAATCCTTTGGTAGTGGTTGAGAGGGCTCCTCTTCATTTGCTTGATGTTCATTTCCTTGAGCCTCTTCCACTTTGGCTTCACTTCCATCATCATCCTTTGGCTTGTCTCCCATGGTAGAAGCATCCTCCAAGGTCACTTTCTCTAAACCTTCATCTAAAGCATCAATTTCTACACAATTCTTAACAAACTTGTTAGATTCCTCAAATTTAACATGAATAGATTCCTCAATAGTCAAAGTTGACCTATTGAAGACTCTATAAGCCTTACTAGTATTTGAGTAACCTACAAAAATAGCCTCATATGATCTAGCATCAAATTTTCCCAAATTAATATTTGTATTTAAAACAAAACATTTGCAACCAAACACTTTGAAATAAGAAACATTGGGTTTTCTAGAAAAATACATCTCATAAGAAGTCTTAGTAGTATTTTTACATAGGAAAACACGATTTGCAATGTAACATGAAGTATGAACGGCCTCGGCCCACAAATAATGTGGTAGACCATATTCATTTAACATTGTCCTAGCCATCTCTTGTAAAGTACGATTTTTCCGCTCAACTACTCCATTTTGTTGTGGAGTTCTAGGACAAGAAAGTTCATGTTTTATTCCATGTTCCTCACAAAAAGTGGTAAAGGGAAGGTTAATGAACTCACCTCCTCTATCACTTCTTATTTTAATTATTGAGGAGTCATTTTCCTTTTCAACTCTTTTCTTAAAGGCTTGAAATGTGAAAAGGTTTGACTTTTATGTTCAAGAAAATAAACCCAAGTAAAACGCGAAAAATCATCTACTAAAACATAAGCAAATCTACTCCCACTTAAACTTTTGGTTTGTGTAGGGCCAAATAAATCCATGTGGATTAGCTCCAATGGACGTGATGACATGATATCCTTAATTGATTTGAATGAGGACTTAGTTTGTTTCCCAAATTGACATGCGTCACAAACTCGGTCCTTTTCAAAGTTCAATGAAGGAATACCCTCACCATTTCCTTAGAGTTAAGCCTAGAAATATGGTCAAATGAAACGTGGCCTAATCTCCTATGCCATAACCAAGAGTCGTCATCGAGGGCTTTTAAACATGTTATATTACAAGACATATTTAGCATATCTATCATATATACATTACTTTCACGAAAACCGGAAAATACACAAACATTAGAATTTTTGTCAACTATTTTACAAGCAATATCATCAAAAATAACATTAAATCCTTTATCACATAATTGACTAATGCTCAAGAGATTATGCTTGAGCCCGTCTACTAAAACTACATTTTCAATTAAAGGAGAAGTGCCAAGCTTTACATTACCAATACCAATGATTTTACCCTTGGCGTCATCTCCGAAGGTGACGGTGCCACCTTCATGATATCTTGATAGGGTTGCGAATTGTTGATGTCCCAAGTCATGTGCCTTGAGCAACCGCTATCAAGATACCATAAACCTCTACGTCTTTGGGCTTTGGAAAGTACCTACATCATTTAAAACAATTGTTGACTTTGGTACCCAAACTTTCTTGAGTCCTTGAAAGTTAGTGTTACGAACCCAAACATTATGATGTGATGCACTTAGTCTATCATAACAAAAATTAGCTAAGTGTCCTTTCCGTCCACAATGTGAACATGAGTACACTTTTCTATACATGAATGCATGGTGTGTATGTGAAGTGTGAGCATGCTTGGGGGTTTACCATGATGCATAGGTTGTGTAGCATGTACATGAGCATGAGCATGATGAACATTTTTCTTAGGAGCTTGTTTCTTAGGAAACATATTCTCCATCTTCTTCTTATCAAACTCACTACACTTTTTCAAAACAACATCTAATGAGTCTAATCTTTCCTTAAGCATGGCAATTTCATTAGAATCTACAAATGGGGTCTTTCCTTTACAAGCAATCTTATATTTTTCAAAATCATTTTTAGTGGAAACTAAAGAAGAATGCAAGTCATTATTTTCTTTAGAAAGTTTTTAACACTTGAATACTCAAAGATTCATTATCCCTTTTCATTTTCAAGTACTTTTTCTTCATGAAGTCATAATTTTGAGAAAGTTCTATAAATGCTTCACTTAACTCATCCATGGATAAATCTTCATCAAAAGGAGTTGAGGGGGTTACCTTGCTTGTGCTCTCATTTGCCATGAAGCACATATTGGCGGTGTCGATCTCCTCCTCGGATTCACTTTCGTCATCCCATGTTGCTTTCATAGCCTTCTTCTTGTATGGCTTCTTGGATGAAGATGGCTTCACTTGGTCCGGACACTCCGCTACTATGTGTCCCGGCTTTTAGCAATTAAAGCAAATGATCTTCCTTTCTTCCTTGCCTCCTTGCCATCTCCTCCTTCCTTGGAACTTTGCCTTGTTGTACATCCTCCGGACATTTTTGACTAGAAGTGAGAGCTCCTCGTCATCTTCTTCTTCGTCATCTTCGTCGGAGTAGGTAGCATGACTTTTGAAGGCAGTAGTCTTCTTCTTGGAGGGTGCCATGTCCTCCCTTGCCTTCCTCTCCATCTCATGGGTTTTTAATTCCCAATGAGTCCGATGAGCTCAATCTCATCTTTATCATTGAGTTCCTTCAATGTTGTAGCTTTCACTTCCCATGATGGAGGAAGAGCCCGGATGATCTTTCTCACCCTTTGGTCGTTGTTGATGTCTTCACCTAGAGAAGAAAGCCCATTAGTAATCTTAGTAAATTTAGTAACCATATCATCTATGGTTTCATGTTCTTGCATGCTAAAATTTTCATATTGGGACCGAAGAAGGTCTATCTTGGCCCTCTTCACTTGTGATGTCCCCTCATGTGTTACTAGCAAATGGGTCCAAATCTCATAGGCGGATTTGCAATGGATGACTCTAGCTATGTCATCATCATTGAGGGCTTGTAGGAGTGCATAATGAGCCCTAGCATTGGCATCAAACTCCTTGGTCTCATTTCGGACCAAGTAGATTCATCACCATCGGGGCACTAAATTGTTTAGTCACGGCCTTTGCAACTCGGCTACCTAGAGATTGCAAGAAAACAGTCATCTTAACCTTCCATATGGGAAAGTTAAGTCCATCAAACTTAGGGGGTGTCTTAATACCATCGGCCATGTTTACTATGTGGAAATGAATGAAATGATTAGCAATATGAGGATCTCTCTAAGGTTGTTAAGCCAAATCCTAGAGTCCAAGCTCTGATACCAATTGAAATACACCTAGAGGGGGGGTGAATAGGTGTAATTGCTAATCTAATGATCTTTTTAAACTTATGAAATGAGTGATGCAACAATCTCTCAAAAACACGACTAAGAGCCGAATACCCCTTGCGAGGTTCTGAGCTCCTTCCTCCCAATTCCCCTTAAATGGGTTAGAGGTGCGCAATGCAACCGTGTTGTATTGAGGTGTGATTGATCAATGCCAAGTATGATGATGAAAATGAAATACACACAAGTAAAATAGCAAGTAAAGTAAACAAATAAGGATTGCACAAATAAGGGTTAGTTCTCAAGCAATAAATTGGAAGTGATATAAAGCAAGAAAGTAAGCAAGAAGAACGCCAAGGCAATCGCAAACAAGATGATTTGTTTCGAGGTTCGAGCCCGTTGCTCTAGTCCCCGCCTTCACCTCCGTGAAGGGTTTCCACTATCCCTTAGGATCCCGTACAAGTTAGGCCTCCAAAGACCTCAAGCCCGTAGCTTCACCTTACAAAGAAACTCCACCGAGGAGCTTGTCTCCACAAGAATAAGGATTACAAATAGTGATCTTTAACTAGACCACAACACTCTTTTACAAACACTCTCACTCTTTTACAACTTCACCTATAGAAAGAATATGAAATTTTTGGCTCTATGCAGTGTGGTGAGAAAAGCTTCAGTTGTAGAGTGATATTAGAGATCAAACAACAACTGAAAAACCAATTTTGAAAGAATGGAAATGAAAGCTTTAAACTATTTTTCTCTTTCTCTTGAAAACTATGAAAACTTGTATTTTTCTTGGTAAATAACTAAGGCCTATTCCCCACTATTTATAGGGAGAGAATAGGTTAAACTCTGATTTTTCCAGCTAATTTGATCAGAAAAAGAGTCCCAACAACTCCTAAAAACTCTGTTAAAGAGAAAACCAAAACAGATTTTCAGAAACTCTAAAAGAGGAAAGAGCCGTTATGGCCTGTTGCAGGCCTACCGGTCGACTGCCGGTCGACCGGATCCCTGCTGGCAAAAGAGCCGTTGCGACTTCGGTCGACTGCCAGTCGACCGATCCAACAAAGGAAACACAGTTTCCTTCTATCGGTCGACCGACCCAGTCGACCGAAAAGATACAGAGAGCAAAACATCTCTTTTTCGGTCGACCGGTATGTAGGTCGGTCGACCGACAGACATGCACAGCTTGTGCATGTCTGGACACAGCAGCCGGTCGACTGCCGGTTGACCGGTCTGCCTGAAATAGATATATTTGGGGCAGATTTTTGAGATAGAAAATTTTGTAAAAATTCTTTAAAAATCTGAAGCTAAGTGTTATGCAGAAAATAGTTTATATCATGTTTTAAACAAGTTTTTGAAGATATAAAGCTTTGAGTACATGTATGTATAAACTAAGGCATAAACTTAGAAATAAACATTTTCAAAAACATAGAACATTCAAAACAAGTGTGTGTGTAAATCCTAGAGCCAAATTTCACATATTCAATCCTTAACAAACTAAACTTACAAACTTCTAGGTCTTCAAGACTTCAAGATGAGCAATCTTCACTTGATCTTCAATATTGCACTTTGAGCCCAATTTGACTTGTCTTGAGTCCAATGTACCTTCCTTTAGGGAAGAATTCATCTCTTTAATCTATAAACCTGAAACACACTTAAACAACAATTTATATTAGTACAAATAACTAATATGTTTTGTAATCATCAAAATACACTAAACATGGTTGATTGTAACCTTGGGCCAACAATATATGTATATGTGATTTCTTTGTATTTTCTTTAGTACTTTGGCAAATTATTTATAAAAATAATATTAGTAAATTGTATTGGAGTTAAGTATATCTTAAATTGTTTTTGTACATTGCTTTAAGTTTTTTTCCCTTATAAGTCAGTTTTTATAAAAATCAGATCCTATTTTGCAAAAACCAAATTATTATTTTTGAAGTAATCTGGTTCAACTGTTTGGCCGATGGAGTAAGTCTACAAGACTTACTGGATTGATCGGTCGACCGACCAATCGACTATGTAAGCCTGTCTTGTCAGGCCTTATTGGGTTGATCGCTTGACCAACCGGTCGACCGATTTAGCCTGTCCTGACTTGCTCCTTATGTCGGCAAACCGATTGGTCGACTAGCATTGGAAGTTTTATCTGTCAGGGCTCTTGAGTTATTTTGATCGACTGATTGGTCATTTGATCTTCGAATCTACCTATTTATTGTTTTGAAACCCTAGATTTTTTTTTCTATTCTCCCACATCTGTCGACTCCCCTCCTTTAACCCATTCTTTCTCTCTTCCAAATTGTCTCGCATCTTACCATATCCACCAAAAATTCTTTGGAGAACACTTGAATACTACTTCAACTCTTGATTGAGAAGGAATTACTAACTGTGATTGGGTAAAATCCTCTCATCTTTTTGAGCCCTTTTTTCTTCTAATTTCTTTTGATTTTCTACAATTTCTCTAGTTTCATCTATCCATTTGATTAAATTTGTCTTTCAAATGTCCTGGAACTGAGAAATCTAATAAATTCAAGCAACCAAAATCATCTAAATCTAAACCTTTGTTTGTTTCTGAAAATGCTAAATTTAAACACTCTGTTATTTGCAAGAAGAATGTTATTTCTGGTCATTCGACTGTGTTAGCAGATTTTGAACATTTGAATCTTGCTAATATTTTGAGATCCAACTCTTTGAAGTACTTTATGACTATTAGAGAACAAGTTTACTCTTAACTTGTTCAAGTTCTCTACTCCAATCTAGCCTTTCATAATAATCACATTCAATCTCGTTTTAAAGGTTTTGACAACAACATATCTCTTGAAAGATTCGGTCAAAATTTTCAATTGTCGTGTGAAGGTGTAGACATTTTTAACCTAAATTTTCATGATTTTGAGTATCCCGACGGTGAGACTACTCTCACTGCCTCTCGCCTACTTCATAATAATTATATCGACTTTGGTTAGAAATGAGGAGGTGAAATACTACACACTTACCCTCAGGTTCTTGCCAAGATTGTGTTTAACAATCTCCTCCCAAAATTGAAAGAGTATAGTCATGCCAGAAGTTGTGCTCCATTTCTCATCTATTTCCTTCTGAAAGGAATTAGAGTCAGTACTTGTCTCATCATTGATTTTATGCTTTCCGAGCATCTTCCAATCTGAGTAGGAATCTTCCTTTCGGAATAATCCTCACTCGCTTGTTTAAGCATCTTAAGATTAACCTTTCTAATGAGAGAGCCATTGATCCTTCTTAGGGCATCGATAGCACTTTACTTAAGAGGATGCAAGATGGCGCGCATGTTCATGCTCTACCCCCTCTAGTCCAGCCTTAGGCACCTTTTGTTTCTAGATTCTCTTCTTCTTTAGCAGATCCATATGATGCTCTCATGACCTAGATTGGTGATTTATTTCTGAATATCACTTCTACCACAAAAGATAATGGCAAATCAGAATGAACTTTGACAAGAGTATAGTAATGATATGTCATATGTCTGCTTATTCATTCGTTATTTTCAGAGATGCAGCGTGTTGGCTTCTCCAGGAATGATTGGCCCATTCTATTCCTGATGGATATTCTCAGCCTCTTCCTACTACTGGTTCTCCTTTTGATCTGTTAATTACTTCGTCTAACGCATTCGAGGTTTATCATCTAGTAGTTGATCCTCCTGAAGATCCACACCTTCATGAACGAGGAAAACACTTGAGCTTTTTACCTTTTTTATGTTGACAAAAGAAGTAGAAGCAGTTAATAGTTAATGGATGCCTTAAGCAGTTGATAGATGCTTGGTTATTTTAAATGTTTATGTTCTTATATACTTTGTTTGTTTTTCATGTATTTTGAAACATCTTGAGACTATCTATGGATATTGTGATAGTTAAACAAAATATGGTTTGTCGTTTGTATTAAACTTTGGCTTATGTTTATGGATTAAACTTTGGCTTATGATTATGGATTGTTCGATGAACTTGATATTATCTTTATATATGATTTATGTTTATCTCTTTAGCTATATAGTTTAGATGGTGGTAGGCATTTTCGGATATGTTTTCTTCTTTACCATTCATCGACCTTTCAGTTTGCAGGATGGTGGTTTTGGATGGATGGAGTAAAATGTTTATGCATAAGTTTATATCTTTGTATCCTATTATGCATAAATGTGTTGCTTAGTGTATATATCTTTCCTATCCTATTGACTATGCTTTATATTGATGCATTGAGTTAAATGTCATATTTTCTATGCATGTGTTTTAGGGGAGCTTCAGTTGAAGCCTCTTCCATATTTATTTAAAATAACTCCATGTGTTTTGTTATCATAAAAACGGGAGAGATTGTTGGCCCAAAGATCATTTACTCTAGTTTTGATGATGATAATATCATATAGTTATTTATACTAATGATTTCATCTATATAAGTTTCAGGATAATAAAAGAAGTTTCTTCTCAGCCATGTGTTTAAGATTATCTCAAGAGTCACAAGTTTTGAAGCTTTTCATTTAGTGATCCAAGAGCCCAAGTCTCAAGTTCAATCATGGCACTCGTGATAGGAGTCAAGCTCAAGAAATCCATGTTGGAAAAAAAGCATTTCAAGAAAAGAAATTTTTCCTGTTTTGTTGTGTATGAATTAGCTTTGTAAAACCAAGATTAGTGACTTTGATAGCTCATGAGATTCACACACGCACACACATAATATTTTATGTGTTTTATTTGTAAAGATTTTGAAAAGAATTTTAAAAGTTTAGATTGGCTTTCAAAATAGTTTTTGAAAACCATTTATTATTCAAAAAGGAATTTCATTTTACAAAATATTACTTCAAAATTGGGTTTTTGTGATGATCTATGATCACACATATTTAGACTTCTTATTTTTCCAAAGAACTATGTTTTGTATACATACATTCAAATATCTAGATGAAAAATCAAAAAGTATTTCAAAAATTTTCATACATCATTTTTGACTTGGATCGATCGACTGACCGATCTGTCGACCGGACATGCAAGCTTGTGCATGTGTGCACTTCGGTCGATCGCTCCATTTGCCGACTATAAAACCTATGTTTCTGTTTTGATCGGTCGACCAAGCGGCCAACCAATGTTTCCTAACTGTCAAATATGTGAATGTTGGTGGTGACCGCCGGTCGACACAGAGCCAATTTTGGCATTATTTGACCCTAACGGCTATATGTTTAACTTTTAGTTTAGCTGTTAATCACTAATGACTATAATGGTTTTCTTTCTTATATTTTGACCCTATATATATGTAACACTATAGAAAACTATTAAGGATTGATTCATCAAGATTTGTATTCATTTACTTCTAAATTTTTGAGAGAAAAACATTTTTAAAAGAGAAATTTTTAGAGCCAAATCCAATACTAATTTTCTAAAGCCTTGTTTCTTCAATCCACTCATTTCAGAGTTTTTCTCACCATAATTTCAGAGCTACAAGTTCTTCTGTTGGTTATAAAGATTGTTTGTAAGCCCATTTTTGGTGATCTAGGAGAGATTATCTCACTTATTGTATTGTTGTAGAGGTTGCGGCCTCAAAACGAGCTTGCGAGTTTGTTGATTGTAAGGTGCTATGGCACCAAGTGAGAGGACTTGCATGGCCAGTTCGTTCTTGCCGGAGCGCGTAGAGTGGTGATCTCGCGGGATCAAGAATAATGCTAAATTCTTCATTGTAGTAAAGGTGGGAATGTAGAGCAAGTGGTTCGAACCACGAAACAAATCTCCCATGTTTGCAATTACCTTATCTCTCTTTCTCTCTACTTAACTTACTCTTTACTTTATTGCATGCTCCTAAATTGATATATCATTTATTGCAAAATAAACTCTTGTGCTATATGATTTTCTGTTGAGATTGTCCATTTGTTTTTGTTACACTTAGTAATTTTTATTTCAAATTATTTGCAATTTGTCTATAGCCATCACCTAGTCACCCCCTCTAGGTGATTTCACTTTTCATAGATTCCATCGTCCTCTTCCAAAATGATGTCGTCATGCCCGCTGGACGCCATCATCGGGGCAATATCTTTCTCTGCTACTGAAAATTGAATTTCCTTAGGGCACCCTCCATAATTAGGAATAGGTAGTCCGCCCAGCTTTTCAGCCTGTTCACATTCCCGCAGACAAGGTGGACATCGAGGCATATGTAGAAATGTCACATTAGCTCTCGATATGTCTCGAAAAAGGCAGGGTCTTCCTTCTTTAGCTCCTTTAGCTCCACCAAACACAAGAAGTACTCGTCATATAGTAGAGAACCCATTGGGAGATTTGACACTTCCCATATTTCGTGCAGGGCTAGCCCTTGCTCATCGATGGGAGTTAAGAAAGTCCTCAAAGTCGGACAATATAGCTCGAAATGGCATAGAAATTGGGCATGCTCACTTCTATCCTGTAGTAGGTTTTTCTAACCGCTTCGTGAAGCTCAAGACTCTTCAAGTTTTTGTTGAAATGCTCCAGGACGGATAGTTAAGTCCCTCAGCCATGGCTTTTGGCAGGGTGCACCCATCTCAGAGTCCTAAAGTCCATCGCCAGATAGTTGTCGTGGATCTTAACGAACTGATTGATGAACATCTACGCCATTATCGGTTTTCCCCTACTGGAATATCCTGCCCAACATTGCCGGGGTGCAGGCCAAGTCCATTTCGAGGCGGTCCAGACCAGTTGTAACCAAGAGGTATTTTAATCCCTACAAGTACTGAGTCTGTGGACCAGGTCACATACCAACTCATCTTCCGTGGTGTGGTTATCGACTGAAAGAATGAAAGGGGAAAGTTTCGCTTGCTCGATGGAAGGTAATACTTCTCTTTTCCAATGGTAAATATTCGCTGACCTCTCTGGTGAGCAACTGCTAGTTAGTGTCAGGCACCGCATCCTCGAACATGAAGTTAAGTTTATAGTACACCATCCTGTTATGGTCTTCAAAGGGGGTTGTAGTAAAAATACTTCTTACGATGCGTTGATCTGATATAAGGAGTAGGGAATCTCACTCAGGTGTGCTCCTATCACTGAAAAGCGAAGCGTGGCCCTGGAATTGACAATGCGTGCCACGTTCATCCCCTTTACCGATCCAAAAAGACTGTTTGACAGGCTGGGAACATAGTGCACTACAAAAATAGACAAAAGCTGATATGTTAGCACTATGAAGACCAAACATAAAAGAAATTATAGACATATTCTCTCAAGCTACTAAGATTGAGCTTCGTTCAGAAAAGCCAAGACTTAGCCTCCCCTGGCTAGCTATAGCTTGGCACAGCAAAGGCTGCTAAATCTCACCTCAATGAGAAAAGCTAAGACATACCTTTGCCTAACAGGCCTAAGCTAGCCTCGCCTAGAAGGCTGAGGCATAGCGTCATTTGATAGGCAAGATAGGCTCGCCTAGAAGGCTAAGGCGTAGCCTCGCCTGAAAGGCAAGCTAACCTCACCTGAGAGGCAAGCTAACCTCGCCTGAGAGGCTAAGGCACAGCTTCACGTGAAAGGCAAGCTAGCCTTGCAAAAAAAGCTAACGCATTGCTTCGCCTAAAGAGCTAACAAGACAAACTTGTCTTAGCTTAACCACGAAGTTTGCTTCGCTATGAAGTTTCATCTTCAAGCTTTTCAAAGCCCCAAGAGCTAGCTTCGTGGAGAAGCTGAAAAAGAAACCCTTGATTTCTAAATTCACGAGCAAAATTTTAGAGGGAATTAAATCCTAAGTTCATCAAAACTGATTTAAAGGGAGATAAACTCCATAAGATCACCATTAAGAGGAAAATCTAGCCAAAAATTGGTTCTGAAAAAATTTTCAGAAAGTAAAAAATTCCTATCGGCGATTGGCCACTCGACGACCAACGAAGGTGAAGCATTCACCTTAGAGGAACCCATATCTTTCCCTAGGCTTTGCTTAGGAGCCATTAATCTCATTTGAAGAGATGACTGGCATGGTATACCTTGACTTTTATTTGACTTGAAAAAGAGGAAAGCTGAAAAGCTTGAAGATGAAAAAGAGAAAGTAATCTCTCTTAAAGGACTGTACAGTCCTATTTATAAACCCCACACCCTAACTTCACGTAAAAAGCAGCTGCCGCTTCTGTTCTGAAGTGCAGGCAAAGCTAAGCACTAAAGGGCTAAACAACAAAACTGGTAATTTGATGTCGCTTTGCAAGCAAAGTCAGCCCAAAGGGGCTCCAATGGCAAGGTTGTTCCGTAGCCATGCGGTGAAGCTAAGATCCAACTAGCTTCGCCAACCCATAGCGTCGCCATGCAGGCGAAGCTAAACTCACATTTTTGTGGCTTTTTCTCCAATGATCAAATTAGTATGCTAGTGCTATACTTGCTTCAAACAGGTTTTAACACCCGAACAATTGAAAGTATTTGAAATCTGTGTAAGTAAGTCCATTACAGATTTACGAAAACTTTGAAATGGTTTTGTTGACACTCTTAAAAGAGAAGATCCTAGATAGCCCTTAGACTGGCTGAACAATGTCTAACTCGTCGACACTTCCAAAAGACAGGTCATAGACAGTTGAACAAACAGTTAGCAAATGACTAAAAAATGGCTTTGGGATAGCTTTGCATGAAGCTTTTGAGCTAGCTACATGAAGCTTTGGGATAGCATCGCATGAAGCTTTTAAGTTAGCTTCACATAAAGCTTTGGGATAGCTTCACATGAAGCTTTGGGATAGCTCCGCATGAAGCTTCAGGATAGCTTCACATGAAGCTTGAACTTTAGCCTCGCAGTAAGGCTAGCTCCGATTGGAGCTATTGGTCATAATTGACCATTTCACATCCCTGTGCGGATTAGTGGGATTAATTCCTATTTTAAATGGGCGGCTACACCCCATTATCTCTTCATAAGGGGAGATAATTAGATGCTCCTCTTGATAGCCATAATGGCTGTTGACGGCTCGCATGCGAGCTTTCATTACTTCGCAGGGAGATTTTAGCTCGCGTGGAACCTATATTAGCTTAAGGCTACCAGACTGTTTTTAGTCTTGCTAAATTTTAGAGGCGATTACATCCCTACAGAGCCTATAAATAGCCCATTCCAAGGTTAAATATGAGCTGGCCATTAGATAGCAAAATTGCTAGAGAAAGAGAAGGGATCTCATCTCAAGAGAATCATTCTCTAAGCATCCAAAAATTCTCTAAGCATCCAAGCTTTTAGAGATTAATTTCTCTAATTCTTTGAGGATAACTTCAAGGTGCTAATATCTTAGATCTTCAATTCTTTAAGAATTTTCAGAATAGGCGAGAATAAAATTCTCAGGCAGTAAAGCTCGAAACTCGATCAATCGCATCATCAATAGGAAAAAGTGGTCGCAGCTGACCAGACTCCTACAGACACACTTCCCTAAAAACTCTAAGAAGAGAGTTCTTGGAATTTTTCTTTTTATTACTTGTAATTTCTCTTTGAACTTTTGTAAGTTTTCCTCTTTTTAAATCATTGAAAAACATTGAGTAGACCGCATTCATGTGCTAGGACAATATTTGTTAGGCATGAAAAACAAGACACTCTTTGAACACGTGGTTCATGGCTTGATAGTATGTGCAGCCCAAAGTTTAGACTTGGAGTGGGCTGACTTAGTTTACTGGAGCTGGCTCTTTGGTTTCTAGGGCTTTTTGTCCTCTCATTAAGATAGCAATTTTTGCTTCGGCAACTATGAATGATTCTAAGGAAAGGAGGCCTCTTTTTGAAGCGATAAAGTTCGAGTTCCTAGACTTTTATGAAGTTGCTTTCCATTGGATGATTTTCACCAGCTAAATCCTCAAATTAATTCCACCCTTGATATTCATTTTTTGCAAGAATCTCCCTTGTACATGGTTTCTAACAGTATTTTTGTTGGTAATCTAAACTATCATAGAGAATCTGACACTGTCGTCACTTCTCTATACCGTAATGAGGGCATAGGCCAAGAAATCTTTGAAACGTTCAAAGTACCTCCAAAAAGGTTTACTCAGTTTTTTCTTAAGCTACATTATGTTCTTCCTAATAAGGGCGATTTTGTAGATAGGGTAGAATTTTTCAAGAAAAGCTTGACGAAGTTATCCAAGGATAGGGTAGAATTTTTCAAGAAGAGCTTGATGAAATCATCCCACGATGAGACAGAGTCAACCGCTAAACTGTAAAGGCCATTTCTTGGCTAGGTCCTTAAGAGAAAAAAAAATGAAACATAACCTAACAACATCGTCTCCTAGCTGAGGTATTCTCATCATAAGACATACTTCCTGTAATATCCTTCCCCGCGGGTACAGAGACGTTATTATGAAGCATATATGCAGGGCGAAAATACCCTCACATATATACACTAAGCATCAGTACAGGTTGGAATCAAAGTACGGTAATATATTCCAATAAGAAGAGTACAAGTACACTGCCATCACAGAGCGTGATCCAATATTACATGAATATTATGTCACCAAGAGGCGCAAAAATATGATTTATAAAGAGTTATACAAGCATGAGCAGTATAAAAGATGCTCACGAGCAACAACAAAGAATCTCGAGAGCCGAACAGGAGGAGCTAGAAGAAAGGTCTCCGGATGGTCTATCGATGATCCACGCTTTCGTTGCGCTACTTTGATCAACTACAGAGAGCATCCACAAGCTTCAAGCTCCAAGGTCTGGATATGCAAGTCCAGAGGTTGTCAGGAAGCAACCCACGAGTACGTAATGAAGCCAAGTGGCGTACACAAACAAGAACGTGTACATGAAAAGTGTGTCATGGGCATAGGCACACACAAGCATGTAATCAAACATCAAGTAATGTGATAAATATAAGTGTGGACAAAACTAGTTGTACAGGCTCAGACTTTGAATTCATAAGATTGATATGTTGAAGAAAAATCTAAACAAAGAAACCCTCATATATATACCATGTACCTCATGTCACCAGTATTTGAGTTTATACAACTTGAGTTGCCTTAGTGTAACAGAAAAAGAGAACACAGGTACATGTATCGAGAAGTGTGACAGGTACCCCAGTCATGTAGACAAGCAAAAAGTGGTAAATATAAATGGTAACCACAAAATTCATATAAAACCAAGAGTAAGTCAGGAGGTTAAGTACAGTAGTACAAATGTAATGTCAAATAAGAGACAAATAGTGTATTACACAAGTGATGAGTGAGGTATAATAATAATATAAATAATAATATTAGAAATAGCTAATAAAACCTGAAATCCATATCAAAAACCAAAAACATAAATCCGAATCAAAATTCGATAAAAATAAATACGACAAAACCAGTTATACAACTCAGTTTATGACTTCATAAGATTAGTACATGAAAGTAATAATCTAAATAAGGGAAACCTCATATATATACCTTATCCCATTCACCGTAATCCGAGTGTATACAACCCTATTTGCAAAGCAAAGCGAATCGAATAAAAATGCCGACTAATTATTATATAAGTACATTATTATTATTGGGGCTCGTTTAAGTTGTATGCTTCAGTATGCGTCCCATCCCACATACTTTCACTTACAAGTTAAAGAGCAAGTTATTTGAAAACTGATGGAGTTCGACGAATCATGTTTAGTATGGGTCCCATACTTATCCGAGACAACGTCCAAAAGTATCCAGTACTAAGCCAGAACACACTGCTAGGTATGAGACTTACTGATCACTCTAACAGCAGTAGGGTATCACAGATCGCATAAGAATAGGCATAAAGCTTGTGCATACCCGGCAAGAGAGAAAGAACAGAAGGGGTAGGGGTGCCAATACACCCCTATAGATGATACCACAAGAATGTGACTGCGCACGACGCGATAAGGCCATTATAAACATAAAACTAAATCAGGACCCATAAGTTTCTCCCAATGCGGCGCAAGTCGCCTATTATAATATTAGACAATCACAAGCAACAAGAGCATGACACATGAGACACAATACAAAAGGCTCAGGGGTTCAAGAGCACATGGGTTCAGGAGTATCCGGAGATACAAGAGTTCAGGAGTACAGGATCACAGTCACTGTACATAACATAAGCATGTTTTATGTGGATAACTAGTTGAGTGTCACATTACTAGGAGTATACAATAAAAGACACACAGAATTCAAGATCACAATATCAAGCATCAGATGTAAGGGAGCAGTATAATAGTACGACAGTCACATGATTATATATTATGAAAAAGAGTACAAGTGTATAATAAGGTCAAGTGTCAGATAATTACCATATCGAGCAATATGATATAGAAAAACATATTATTTAAATATTTCAAACTCTTCACAACCATAATTATAATAATAATAGATTAAGCTATTAAATACTATGCAGAGCTGAGCAAAGCGAGAGTGTATCTAGGCATATTAATAGCAATAATAATAACTATTAAACAATCAAGTGGAGCTATGCAGGGCTGGAGTGAACCTAACATACAACGCTAGATGTAATCACGTTCGGCATGGTTACTACTCGATGCAGCTAAACTACACGGCGAAGTGAGCGTATGAATGCTAAGCAACTCCATGTGATGAAGCCATGCTTATAGCATAACAACGCTCGGACGGAGTTAGCGGTAAAGCACTGAGCACTAGGCTCGCTTACCAAGCGGAGCGTGTAAATCCGTAGGGTTGAAGTCCAAAGATTGAAGTATAGCCCGGATGCTGAATGTAGCCCGAAGGCTGAATGTAAGCCCGGAGGCTAAATGTAGCCCAGAGGCTGAATGTAGGCCCAGAGGTTGAATGTAAGCTCGAAAGCTATATACTAGAGGTAGTACCAACACATGCACAAGTAAATATAGTCTACACTATTACAGGCATTCGCCACAGTGCTACTACATATACAGTCCTTGGCACTCGGCCACATACCAATACAATAGTCACACTTTCCAATACACAATATACTTCCAATCCCCAGATACAGAATATAAAACATGGCTAATATACAATACAACATGCCCAAATACATAATTGATATACACCCAAAGCCCAAGTTAAGTATCGCCTAATCAGAGCCTGGACACGCACACCAAGGCACATGCAACACCTACAGTCAGAGACAGAGAGAGAAATAATGAGAGGAGAGAGATACTTAAAGAGAGAAATAGAGAGAGGAGAGAGGGATCTGGAGAGAGAAAAAGAAGAGAGAGAAGAGAGACAGAGCCAGGGGAGAGGGATGGCCGGCAGCTGATGGCCGGCATAGGTGGCGCGATAGATGGTAGCGGTCAGCGGAGTCCAGAGAGGACGAGGAGCTAGAGAGAGTAGAGAGAATAGAGAAGATGGACAAGAGGGAGAGGAGAGAGAGATAGATCTAGAGAGAAGGAGATAAAAGCCAGGATGAGAGAATGGGTTTGTAACACCCTGTCCCTGGAATACGTACCTAGATACGTGTCCTTAATTTTCACTTGTATTTCCCTATTTTTCCCAGTGTTTATTTTTATTTTGTGATTATTTTTATTATTATTTGGTATCAAAGTCGGATTCCTGGACTCAGAGTCAGTTCGAGTCTGAACCGGGGACCGATCCCAGTGTACCACTTGATTTTACCTTTCTAGTCATCAATTTGACCAATTTAGTTTCAAATACCATTTTCCAATATTTTGAAATTTTCATTATTTTCTGGAATTTTTCTGAATTATTTTCTAAAGTCTTCAAAATCGGTAACGACCAGTGTCGTTGATTGATTCTCTGATTTTTTTAAAATTTACTAATAGAGTTGAATTTTTGAAAATTGCTTTCACATTATTCCTCAAAATCATATTTTTTATTTTAATACATTTTTGGGGATTTCTCTGAATTAGTAAAAATTCGACCGAGCTGGCGTCGATCGGTATAACCGATCGATTCTAGGATTTTTTTTATTTGTAAACTTGATTGAATTTCTTAAATCTTGATTTTTCTATGATTCTTAGTATAATATTTTCTATTTTAGAGAATTTTTGGAAACGATTCTGAGTTACTTTATTTTTTTTAATATTTTCTGTTTTTTTCTGTATTTTCCCAAACCCAGAGTTGACCAGATATTTTCCCTTCTTCCTTTTCTTTTTCTTTCTTTTTTCTTTCCCTTACTTTTCACCTTCTCACTTTTCTTTTTTTCTTTTCTGTTTTCCTTTTTTTCATTTTTTCTCCTCCACACAAATCCTCCCCCAAAATATCTAAACACACAACTTCTCTCTCCTCCCTAAACGTGAAGCACCTCAATGCCCAGACGTGAATCTCCCCATGCCCTGATACAAATCTCCTCAGCGCTTGGACGCAGACCTCTCCTCCTATTTTTAAACTCTTTTCTCATCAAATTCACTCTCATTTCTTCTCCTCTCTCTCTCAATTACTCTCTCCATCTTTCTTCATCTCTCTAATTCATTCCCTCTCTTCTTCAAGTGACATCCGACCACCATCACCACCCCCGGTGCCCTCTTCCACTTCCGATGAGACACCATGGTGGCCAAGCTCCGGCGGTTCCAGGCGCCATCCCCCTCTCACCTCCAACATCTTCTTTCTCCTTCAATTAAACTACCACCATCTCTCAATTTCACCACTAAACCTTCTCCCCTACCTGAATCTCCTAATTCCAACACCTCAACCATCTTCTTTACCACCATCATCTTTCTCATCACCACCCCACCTCCAATTTCACCCCCAACACTACATCTATCATCTCCGCCACCCTAAACCACCATATCACCTTTATCTCCACCCCCCTCTCCCCTAGATGGTTGACCATAACCTTCACCTTGTCGCGCATTGCCTCCCCACCTCTTGGCCGCGCGGCCAGTACTGTCGGGCCCAGTCCAGGCTGACGGCCTGGCCGTGAGCAAGGCCAGGTCGTGGCCTTCTCTCCCCTCCCATTCACTTTCTCTCTTGATTATCTAATTTTCTCTCTCCTGATCCCCTATTTAGCACGTGTATATGTGTAATTTGAAGTTCTTAGAGTTTGCATCACATTTGGTAGATTTAAGTTAGTGTTCTCGTCTTATTTGTGGGTTTCCCAGATTCGACGGGTGATAGTTGTGTTTTAGAAATTTGTGTAATTATCGCATTTGTGGTTTTGTATTTGTACCGGTGTGATGCATGTATATCAGTGATATGTACTGTATTCTGTAGACTGTTGCTTGTAATAGTGTAGACAATATTTGTATTTGTGTATGTGTTAGTACTAATCTTTGTGCAGGCACTATTGTACAACCTTGGGCTTACATCTAGCCTTCGGGCTCTCATTCATCTTCTTGCCTACATTTAGCATTCGGGCTCTTTACTAGCTCCACCGGGAGGCGAGCTTAGCACTCAGCACTTTACAGCTAACTCGTTCAAGTGTATCTAAGCCGGGTGCGATGGCATGGTGTTCAAACGCACGCTTCGTCACGTGCATTTAGCAGCGCCGCAAGTGTCGCTTCGTCACATGTGCTAGCAGGGCGTTCATATGCGTCTCACCGTGTGCGTTTAGCTTTGCTGCGAGTGTGGCTTCATCATGAGTGATAGCTGTATGTTATCGTGGCTTCATTGCGAGCCATAGTCTCTCCAAACTTTAGCGTAGAGTTGTACGCTAACTACACCAGAAGCCAAGCTATGTTATGTACCTGGCGTAATGCTGACACAACCTGACTTTGCTCCAACTTGTCTAAGTTCCATCTGGATAATTAATTAATTTAACTATTATTCTCTTTTTGATGGTTGTAAAGAGTTTGAAATATTTACTTAAATTTTTTTCC
The DNA here is from genome assembly GCA_038442645.1 of Agave tequilana. NCBI lineage: Eukaryota > Viridiplantae > Streptophyta > Magnoliopsida > Asparagales > Asparagaceae > Agave > Agave tequilana. The sequence goes on from JAVJIF010029731.1 coordinate 105,731, forward strand.
AAAAATTAAAATTATTTCGGGTTTCGTACCGATTTATTGTCCTATACCATTTTCTTGTATTTTGTACTCGATAGTATTACATTTCCTTTGTTAGGCACTTGACACTTGACGATTGACATGTTATCACTTAACACCTGCCATGTTTAATACTTGATGATTATCATATTATAGGAATGTAATAACTGATATCCTGTTATACCATGTTACTCCTGTACTCCTATACATGTCATGCTCTTGCTCCTCCTGTAAGTTGATAATTTCTTAATAATCTATTAAAAGGACAACTTTTCCTCGAGTTAGGGGAAACCAATAGATATCAATATGTGTTCGTGTTTACAGTGGTATTAGGTATGTTGTGCAACTAAAGTGTTTGGTTCTACCTGTGGACCTCCAGGTGTTCCGTGGGTAATCTGGAACACCATATTACTTCTCTTTCCTGAATGGACATTTAAATAAGACCTTTCTCCTTCCCACACCTCGTGGTAAGTTCCGTATCAGCAACAAAACATCCTGGGCATTGTCCCAGGTATGCTGGGGACCCACTTCGTTGATACCCCTGTTGGTTCCAATAACGGCCTCGGCCTACTAGATGTGGATGCATATGTGCTGGGATGTTAGTACACATAACTAGACATATGGATAGGGTGAGTAATTATTATAATAAAATAATAGGATTTGTGATACATTATTTGTTTGTGTTTATTAGTTTTATCAGTTTCATGCTATGGGCAACTCGAGTTGTGTGAACATAGGATGTGGTGACATGGGATATAAGGTATATATATGAGGGTTTCCTTATTTGGATTATTCCTTCGACATAATAATCTCACGAATCTATAAGCTGAATTTGTACAACTAGTTTTTCTACATCTGCATGTTTGTGAGACTAGTCATGATACTGTTTTTAGTATTTTGCTTTTAGATTTGTTTTTATTGATTCTCGTATACTTGTGTGTGCACGCAACTTTGTCTTATCTTACACTCATTGGGTAGCTTCTGACTCCCCTAGACCTACATATCCAGATCCTGAAGCTTGGACAGAAGTGGAGTCCTTCGCCAAAGATTAAGCTTACCTCTTAGAGCAGGCTAACTAGTTGCAACTCCTCCTGTTCCATACTCTCCCTCCAGCTCGTTGATTTTTCTCGCAACTCGTGAGCATCTTTTTGTACTGTTCTTATTGTATATTTTATTTTTTGCACCTCGCGATGATGTAATATACTTGTAATATTATATCACACTTCGTGATAACTTTGTAATTGTACTCTTTATGTGGGAATATATAAACATTGTGTACTTTTGTTCTCTGATTCTTGCCTGTGTTGATGCTTAGCGCATATATGTAAAGGTATTTTCGTCCTGCAAATATACATCATAGTAACGTCCCTGTACCCATAGGATCGGAGCATTATAAGGTCTGGCTGGTCGGCGGTGCGACAGCCAACCAGGTGGCGAGGCGGCCGTGGTTCATCGCGGTCGTGGCCACAGAGAGAAGGAGAGGGGAGAGAGGTTAGGGGAGAGAGAAAAGGAAGAAGAAGAAGAAGAAAGAAGAAAAGGGGAGGAAGAGAAAGAGAGAGCAGGGGAGAGAGGGGGACATCGCCAGCCAGTTGGGGTGGCTAGCGGTGGATCTGGCTGGTGAAGGTCGCAAATCAGGGGGAAGAGAAAGAGAGGGGTTTAAAGAGAGAAAAAAGGAAGGAGGAGGGGGGAGAGAGAGAGAGAGGCGGAAGAGGGAGATTGGGCTAGGGGAGGTGATTGCTGGCTCTGGGGGGCATCGGAGGTCGACCGGTGCAGCAGCTATGCTGGGCTTCGCCTAGTCAAAGAGAGAGAGAAAGTGAGTGTGGAGAGAGAGGGTGAGAGAAATGTGGAAAAAGATAGAGGAGAGAAATGTGTGAAGGGGAGAGAGAGAGAGGAAATATTTGTTGAGGGTTGGAGATTATAAGTGGCAAGCCAGCGAGAAAGGAAAGAAAGAAGGGGAAGAAAGGGAAAGAAAGGTAAAAGAACCAATAAAGTATTATATTAATATAATAGGGTAAGTTTTGAGTAATTCAGAAAAATCTTCAAAAATTTTCAAAGGTAAAAAATGTCGCCCCTGATGTATAATATGAAATCAGATTCAAGAAATCTAACTTCATTTGTAAATTAAAAATTCTGAAATCGATCGACGATACTGACTGACATCGATTTTTGAGATTTGCAAACTAAATTAGAAAATTTTCAGAAAATTATGAAAAATACAAAATATTGAAAATCAATATTTGAAATTGAAACCAGTCCAGTTTGACTACTAGAAAGGTCAAATCAAGTAGTTACATTAGGATCAAGTCTCGCTTCAGACTCGGTCTAACTCTGAGTTCAAAGATCCAGGTCCGGTACCAATAAGAATTATAAATAATCACAAAGTAATAATAAAAACTAGAAAAATAGAAATTATGATCAAAAATTCGGAACATGTATCTTAGTACGTATTCCAGGGATGGGGTGTTACACTTTCTCAAATTTCTTTATGAAGAAGTACGCATCCTTGGACTCTAGACCATGAAATTTTGGAAGAGTGTTGATGAATTGGGGCTTGAATTCAAATGGAAGGAAAGTTCTAACAGGATAGAACCAATTTTGCAAAGATGATGTCTGTGCCATAACCGATTTTGGGTGTGGTGGTGAAGTGTTTATGGTTAACCGAGATGTAATTAGATCTCTTAACCACACGTGCATGTACAACCACAAACAAGAGCACTAAACAAATCAAACAAATAAACAAAGAAACAAACAAAAGAAAGAAAATCAACCAAGTCTAGGCTAAGTAAACCCAGGGGAGGTATATTGCAGTAACCTGACTACAAGCTAATCGGCTAGGTAGGGTAAAATTCAGTGGGAGGTATCCGTGCATAAGCAACGGGCCTTAATTGCGCCAAACCACTGATCTTTGAGGCTTAACCTCTTAATTTCCAATCCTTAGACACTAATTTTGCAAGAGTTTGATTCTAACATCTTCCCCTGCGGTTAGTCTCCTATTAAGTCTGAGATGACCCTGGGGCCAACGTCTATTCAATTATAAATTAGGCTTGGGTGAGTGAGTATACAGAGATGATTTTTGGGCAAAGGGAGGGTAATGACTTCCCACCTTATCTTGTTTATTAGGATTTGCCTTTAAGATCAATTTGTGCAAGTGTGCAAATATTTAACAACAAGATAACACTCAAAGTGATTATATCACTCAAAGATTGGTCATATGCTAAAAGGAATGCTTACGTACCATACTCCAGCAGTCTTCAATAATAATGAAATGTAACAAATTAGACAAGTGCCCTCGAATGCAAGTCTAAACCATTTTTTAGATTTAACTACGAATAAGTTACTGTTGAGTTATGAACAGTGAGCAGAATCAAACAATCAAGAAAACTAATAACTACAGAAAGTATATTTTACAATATTAACAACCCTGTAACCAAAAATTGTGAGTAGTCAACTTAACTTGCCGCGTTTGCGTGGCAATAACTGCGTTTGTGCTGCAAAGTTGAGGGCTTATGGTCTTTGCTTTTTAGAGCAAAAGCCCAGAGCCACTTATATGTATTTTGAAGTAAAAATTTTCTTGATATCTGCTATTGTACACAAAAACAGAGAGACAACAGTTTTAAAACTGGTTAGTATGAATGTCGTTACCTCCTCGGCAACGGCGCCAAAAACTTGTTCGCTACTCATGAAAATCAAAAAATAAAAAATCCTGAGATCCAAACTGATTATCAGAACTCAAGAAGTGTAGTTTTAAAATCGACATGTATTGTGTGTCGATGTTATGTACCGTGTAGCACTAGGACTAACAGGTCATGTTCATGGGAAAGTATGCGATGGAAGCTTTTCGATATTCTACAAAAAATGGTCTGTTTCTCTATTCTTGAAAATAAAAAGAAAATAAGAAAGGAAGAGTATGAGATGGTGTGGTTGTTAAAAAGAAAATGCTAAAATGGTGGAGCTTGGTGAAAAAGAAATAAAATAAATAATAAAAAGTTTTGGAAACTGCGAAGTAAAACGCTAAAGCAAGAGAGAAAAATTTAAATGTGGTTGGAGAAGTCATGGCTAACTAATCAACTAGGTGCCATTAACATACTAACCCTTGAGATTATTTGTGCCTCATATATGAATTCATTGCAATAGGTACACCTTGGATCTTCAAGACTCAAGCATTACTCAATGGATGGAATGAGCTTCCCAGGCATGGTGATGTTACCTCAAGTGGTCATAGGCTCTTGATTAGTATCCAACGAATGAGACATAAGAGTTATGATTCACAACAATTTATGCATAACAAGTCTAGTAAGTTTATTCAATCATCAAAGCTATTGGTTAGCTAGCATGAAATAAGAAGCTTGGCAGCATAAAGGTTAGTATAAATTTGAGGTGAGCATCCATCTTCATGTTCCATCAAGGCACTTGCTAATTTGGAAGCACTAAAATAGTGGCACACATGATTCTCTTGGGGTAATCAAATACTAAGTTAGCAAGAGAAGTTAGCAGTCATTTTTGTTGGGAAATCAAGAAATACTTGCAAGATTACACGGTTCAATTGGAAGCATCCAATGAATCATATGAGTCAATCATCCAAGTGTTAGTTTTAATAGAGTTAGCGATTAGTTAGTCATGATTAGTGAGTTAGCTAGACATGAAAAAAAAAAAAAACCATTACAAGCATGTAACGGAATTACACTAGAAGAAACTAGTGCTATAAATTAACAACTAGAAGCAATAGAAGTAACCAAGAAATGAGTAGAAGAGAGCAATACAAATCTTGTATTGAGTGTAACAAGTCAATTACATGAAGCTACTCCCTCTCTCTCTCTCTCATTATGGATCTAACTAAAGCTATAAAATAGAAAGCAAAATTACAAGAAAGTCCTAAGGAAAAGCCCAGAGAAAATACTATAGCCTCCAGCTCCCTTTCTCTGTACTCGGTGTAGTATTTATAGGCAAGGACAAGGCCAAGATACAGATCAGTGGCCATGATTAAGCTGCGATTGTGCGGCTATTGTCATGCAAACGCAGCAAGATCAGGGCCACTAGCCTTGATCTTGGGCCACGTGCTCTCCTAACTAAGGAAGCTTTTGGGTCATCTTTATTTCTCTGAATTTGTCTCTGGATATTGAGTAGATTAGGCTCTTCAATTTGGGCTTCAAGTGGTCTTCAATTTGGGGCTTTTAACATAACTTTGAAAGTATACCTAGAGGGGGTGAATAGGTGTACTAACTAATCTAGTGCAAATGATGCGGAATTAAAAACTTAATTTCAAACACACTATATAATCAAGAGTGAATCCAAATTCTCCGTGAAGGGCTCTGGAGCTACTCCTCTAGATTCCTCTAGATTAAGATTTGAGGTGTTTTAACAAGCTCTCTTGATTAAACACAGTGTGGGCACACAAACTATATTTTGCATATAAATATAAACAATGTAAAGAAATGCAAGATATAAAGAGAGATAGAGTTAAGAGATAGTGGATCCAATGTAACACGAAGATATGTTTCGAGGTTTGAGTCACTGCTCTACGTCCCTACTTTCACACAGAATGATTTTCACTATGTCCACACAAGACCTTCCACAAAGGGACCTCCACTGAGGAATTACAGTTACAAACTTGGACTATACAACTCCTCTCTCTTTATCCTCTACACAAGAGGAAGGCACAAAGTCTAGCACAAAGTAAAGAAATGATTACAACCTTGGTGATCACAAAAATCACAAACAACTCTTGGTGATCACAAATGATCACAAACAATAGTCTCTCACAAATAAGATTCTAAGGATAGATAAGTAATGAAGAGCTCAAGTATGTGAGTGCCAAAGCTTTTGGAAAACAAAACACAAAGAAAAAACTTGGAAAAAACTCTTGAATTGATAGAGAAATGAAGAACAAACTATAGTTCCCAAAGACTTGATTTCTTTGATTTTTTCAAAACTTTGAAAATAAATAAAGGTAGGATTTTAAAGCTCTAAAAACTTGTTTAAATACTTGCTTAAAAACTCTTGAGAAGATGAAAAAATTGCTCTTGAAACTTATGGTTAAAACTGGCCTCAAATGAACTATATTTATAGGGTCTGAAAATATAGCCGTTGGGTCCAGAATAGGTTAGAAATGACCTGTCAGTCGACCACCCGATCAATCGCCAACGGTCTGATTTTCAACCGTTGGGGTTATCGGTCAACCGCCCCAAAGCACAGTGAGATCTTTCTCACTGTCGGTCGACCGAGGCCAAAACCAGAGAGCTCCCTCTCTGGGTCAGTTGGCCGGGGCCATTTCTAGGGAGCAGACTCTCTGGAACGATCGACCGCTCGGTCGACTATAAAGCCTATGCACTTTTGTGTACGTCAGTCGACCGTTAATAGCCCAAAAACCAGAGTTATAAGGTTTGAAATGTTGGCTTTTAATATCCTATAAAATCCCATAAAATCACATAAATTCACAAAAATAAGTTCTTATCAATATTTGAAGAACAAATATGTGTGACTAAAATTCAACACAGATTTCATACAATTTGAACTATTTTTGTGATATGAAAATATTTACTTTAAACAAAAATTATATTTTTCAAAACTTAGATTTTGAAATGAAAATACATTTTTCTCCAAAATTTGTATAGACATAAAAATATGATATTTAAACTCAATTAAAGCATAGTGTGTATAGATAGAATCCAATACACATATAAAAGATATATTTATGTTTTTGACATTAATCCAAACTAAGTTTTGTTAAAAGACAAAACTTGAAACCATGAACTAGATATTCATCAAAATAAGTTTTGGACAATATGAAACAATAATGTATATGGATGAAATCCAACATTCATAAAACCATATAAACTTGTTTTGGTTCTATTTATTTATGAAACCATATATGTATATTCTTGAAAATCCAAAACCGGTTAAACTGAAATCAAAACTATTGAACTTGTGTGTGTACTTGAGCATATCAAGACTAATTATCTTTACAAGATCTAAAACAAAACAAACCAAAGTCTTCTTGTCGATCTCTGTTTTCAAGCCGACTCGATCCAAACAGGATCCATGAGCTTGACTCATTCCGAGTACTAGATGCGATCTTGACACGCGAGCTCTTGAATCAACATGTGTTAGCTTCAAAACTGGCTTTGAATGCTTTGTTGAAGCTAATCACCTAAGATCTTGATCAATATCTGAAACTTAATAACACAAGATCATTAGCAACTAACCTTTACAAGTTAGTCATCATCAAAACTAAGGTGAAAGGCCTCTGGGCCAACAAACTTGGCCCTCAAGAAATCTACAAAAATTAATAAAAAAATTGCAACAATAGTTATTAATCTCTACTTTGCCATTCCTCTAATTAAATCTACACAATAAGACAAAATTTATTAAATAGTAGGGTTTTATTTAAAAATAGGCAGGAAAAAAGCAATAGAAATATGCAGAATCATGAATCAGTCAGAGGTCGTGGCGTAATTGCAGGCAGAGATCTCGTAGTCTTTACTGGGAACTTTTGGTTTGTGGTGAGTCAGGAATCTTGGACTGCAGATGATTCCGGAAGATGATGTCTTCGAAAATTGAGATAACTTTGGGGTGGCTCTGGGTGACGGAGCTTGAAGGAAGGACCGGGAACTGTAGGCATCTCAGTGGGATGATATCAGTTGCATGGACACATGTCAACATCTTGATGAGGGTTAAACCTTTTTATGTTAGTACATGGGCTTATTCAATGAAATCTCTTCCTATACCTTGAAACACTCTTCTTTATTTCAATGAAAACACTAGAGAGAGAAATGAGGGATAAATCTAAGAAAAATATGCGTACATTCATACTGAATACTACAGTTTCTTTTGTTAGATATGCGATTAGCACTTAAAACATACTAATGATGTGAATTAGAGTCCATCTCCTATACATTTGGACTGACAATATTACCCGAATTTTTAGATGCTGATTCTAATTTTTAGATGCTAATTCCCATTTCATCTTGAACTTGCCTTATATATTTTCATTTCAGTTATACCTTACCATATATTGATCTTGTTGGCCAAAGGCCCATCACCCTAGTTTTGATGATGATTAACTCATGTAGTTATAGTTTACTAATAATATTGTGATTAAATAATTTCAGTGATTGATCAAGATATTAGTAGGTGTTTAGCTTCTACAAGGGGTTTTGGAGCTAACACATGGTGATTCAAGAGCTCGCGCGTCAAGATCGCATCTAGCACTTCGATTGGAGTCAAGCTCGTTGGATCGCGTTTGGATCGAGTCAGCTTGGAGACAAGAAGACTCCAATTGTATTTAGTTTAATTGTTTAGATCTTGTGTAAAGATTAGATAGTATTGATATGCTCAAGTTCACATACACACACAAGTTTTAAAGTTTATTGGTTTTGGGCTTCGGTTTAACCGGTTTTTGATTTCATATCAAAAACATAAATATAATATCTTTCATGTATATTGGATTCTATCCATTTATAATATGCTTCAATATTGTTTCATATCATATTTTTGTATTTAGACGAGTTTTGGAAAAATCGGATTTTCATTTCAAAGTTTGGTTTTTAGAAAATACCGATTTTGTGTTTAAGCTTATTTTCAATATCACAAAAATGGTTCAATTGTTTATAATATGTGTTAAATTTTGCACACATATTTGTTATTCAAAGATCTAATAAGAACTTATTTCTGTGGAATTTATGAGATTTTATGGGATTTTATTGAAGATAAAAAGACCAAGTTTTTAATCCTAAAATTATGACTGGCCTTCCCCCAGTCGACCGAACGGTCGACCGATACAGAAGTCGGTCGACCAATCTGGTCGACCGATTTGCACAAACATGCACAAGCCATTTGGCTTGAGGGCCGGTCGACCGTCCAGAGAGCTTTGCTTTCTGGATCTGGCCCCGGTTGACCGAGCGATCGACTGGCCAGAGAGCACTGCTCTTTGGATCTAGCCTCGGTCGACCGATGGTACTATGGTCAAAAATCTGACCATTGGCCGGTCGACCGACAGCAGAAATTTTCTGCTATTTTGGCCCAACGGCTAGTTTTTGGAATCGGTTATAAATACCCATCCTTTGGATTGTTTTGAACAAGAATTTCAAGAGCAAAAATTTCTATCTTTCCTAGTGTTTTAGCAATGATTGAGGCTAAACCTCACACAATTACAGAATATTAGATTTTAGAATAAAAAAATGTGCAAGTGCTCATTTTCTTCCGCTATAGCAAGTGGCTATGCGGGTCGTGATCCACAAGGAGGGTTTGCGATGGAAGCGTTACAGTTCTTTATTGAAATCGTTAAGAAGAAAGCGAAGATTCTTCTCTGTTTTTAAGTTAAGAAAGGAAAAGAGACTTATGTTAAAATTAGAGAGAAAGTGAAAGATGAAGAAGGTGGAAAAAATCAGACATAATGAAGCGAATATGTACAAATGAAGTGGAGAAAAAAAGAGTGATTTTGAAGAGATGGTGATTTAATTTACAAAATGAAAGAAAGAATAAAAGAGTACTTACCTTCTTTTCACCCAAAGCTTACATTGAGTTTTTAGCTTCGAAGTTACCTTGAATGGAGGCAAGCAGCGCATAGCCCATAAGAGTTGAATGTGTGGTCTCTTCCACTTACATCATCAAGATACTCAAGCATGAAATGTACAGAGAGACTCACAATTCCATCGTCATGAGCTATCGGTGGCACTCGCAAGGCAAGGCTCTTTCGATGCTTTTAGACTCACTTGGAAGACAGTTGTACCAAAAGAAAGGTAAAATAGAAAGAAGAAGAAGAAGACTAAAAAGAAGTACATACACAAAAGACATCGATTTGATTTCATTACAATCAAAAGAAATAAGTCTTACACCGGTGTAACTCCAGCTCTAACTTCAGTCTTGTTCTTCGATGAAAGTCGATCTCCTCTGATTACATAAATGAAAACTAAAATTACTTAAAAGAAAGACTAAAACCTAAACTAAGAATGAAAACTAGGCTACATTCCTATCTCTGCATGGTCGTCCCTTTTGCCTTTGAGTGAAGGTATTTATAGGAGAAATGGAGAGGGTAAGGAGTGTGAAGATAAGTAAATCTAGCAATTTTTGAACTCCCCTTATCTTCAAACTTGATTTGAGGTGGATATTCAGTTCTGATCTGCAGTTTGTTGGCATATTGATTGCTGAATATCACTTATCAAATAACAGAATTAGA
>JAVJIF010029732.1:0-93648 GCA_038442645.1 Agave tequilana
ATAATGCTAATCAATGGACAAATTAAAAATTAAGATGTAACAATCACCAACAAGATTCACAAGATGAATGAAAGCAAGTAAATATAGCAATGATGATGATAAGCAAGTAATAAGTGCAAGTAAAGTAAAGTAAGGAGTGCAAGAATGTAAACCAAACGCAAACACAAGGATATGTTATCGAGGTTCGAGCACCCAGCTCTACTCCCCGCCTTCCCCAGAAGGATTCTAGCTACTTCCACTATCACAAAGAAATCACAATTACACCGGAGTACCCAACTCCACAATCTCAATTACAAGCAATTTCTGAGTAGTCAAAAGACCACAAACCCCTCTTTCAAATGTCTCTTCCCTTACAAAAGGTCCTTAGAGAACAATGAGTAGGAATGAAGCTCTTGTGTGTAAGGAGAAAAGAAAATGAAATCAGAGAATTCTTTTGAAAAACACTTCAGAAAATGAGAGAATTTCAGCACAAAAACCAAGATCTTTGAAAGCCTTAAACTTGGAAACTTTTAGAATTTTTCTCTTGTAATTAATTGTTGTAAACAATCTCTCCCCAAACACCCCTATTTATAGGAGAGGGCTAGGGTTTAGGGATAAAACATAATTAGAATTAATCAGAGAGTATTAAGTTTGAAATATATCCCTTAAACTAATTTTAAACACAAAAAGACAAAATTTAAAACAGCCCGAGAAAATAGCCGTTTACTGTTCAACGGCTAGTCCGGTCGACCGGTCGGTCGACCGCCTATTCAAAACTAGAGCCGTTACAGGCATATGATCGACCGCCCGGTCGACCCAACAAACCCGAGAGCAAAGCTACTACAGACAGGTCGACCGCCCGGTCGACCAGCAAACATGCACACTGATATGTGCATCTGCCAGAACCACGGTCGACTTGTCCGGTCGACCGGACAAGACTGACACAGGCACGGTCGACTGGTGCGGTCGACCGGCTCAGGTCAAAAGTTAAGTTTAAAACACAATTTGAAAAGACTTTGATTTTTATGAAAAATATCTTTAAATAGTACTAAGTATAAAACATAAAAATTGATTTGTAGGCAGAGGATTTTGTATCAAAATATTTTGTACATTTTATAGAAAATCATCTTAGAAACAATATGTGCGCAAAAACGTGTGTGATTGAGCTTCAAACCTATCCATCATTCTTTAACAAAATTCTAAACCTATAAAACTAAAAGTAAATCTTGTTGAGCAATCTTCAAGTCGTGAGTCATGCTATGCCTTGCTAGAGCCCCTTCTTCTATGTTCCTTCCTTGATATGCAATATGCCTTCTTTGCTTCATGAAACCTAGAAAGTTGTTGCAATAGCTAAGCAATGGCCTCCAAATATGGTACTAACCTGAAACTTATCTTAAACAAACTCATTAGTACTAAATAGCACTAATTTGGTTGTCATCATCAAAACTCAATAAATGGAGAGTGTAACCTTTTGGGCCAACAATCTCCCCTTTTTTGATGATGACAAAACAAATAGGCTACAAGATAAAAATATAGGAGAGGAGAAAACTCCCCTCAAATTATGCTATATAAAGAAAACATTTAAACTCAAAACACAAGAATTCATTGAAAACATAAAAACATATATGCTCTTGATACCAATTTAAACCAATTGAAACAATAATGAAAATCACATGTTATTTTCTTGATACTAACAAAACACAAGAATTCTCAAAACGCATGAAAACAAAACAAGACAACAAAAACATATATAAACTCATATAAACTCATATGGAACCAAGACCATATAAATTATTTTTATCATGCACTAACTTATTCTCCCCCTTTTGTCATACATCAAAAAGGGTTAGGAATCACATGTTTAATCAATAATACAAACATTAAGTTCTCCACAAATAAACGAAAATCTAGCAAAATCAAGAGGTTTAGTGAAAATATCGGCTAGTTGCAAATCCGTAGAAACATAATCAATATCTATATCTCCTTTCTCAAAATGATCTCTAAGAAAGTGATATCTAATCTCAATGTGCTTGGTCTTACTATGTTGATTTGCATTCTTAGTCATGTGTATAGTACTAGTATTATCACAAAATATTTTTATATGATCAAAATGCAAATCAAAATCAAGAAGAGTATGTTTCATCCAAAGGACTTGTGCACAACAAGCCCCCGCGGCAACATACTCCGCCTCGGCGGTTGAGAGTGCTACGGAATTTTGTTTCCTAGAGGACCATGAAACAAGACAATTACCAAGAAATTGACATGTCCCACTAATACTCTTTCTATCTACTCTACAACCCGCATAGTCGGCATCCGAATAACTCGTCATTGAGAAATCTCCGGTTTTCGGATACCATAGACCCATCCCATTAGTGCCCTTAATATAACGAATAATGCGTTTTACCGCAATAAGATGGGACTCTTTAGGACACGATTGAAATCTAGCACAAAGACACACACTAAACATGATATCCGGCCTACTTGCCGTTAAATATAAAAGACTTCCTATCATGCTTCTATATAATTTAATATCAACATTTTTACCTTGGTCATCTTTATCAAGCTTGGTTGTAGTTGCCATGGGAGTGTTGCAAGTCTTTGAGCCTTCAAGTCCAAACTTCTTTACGAGTTCCTTTGCGTACTTGGCTTGACTTATGAACGTCCCATTTTGCAATTGCTTGATTTGGAGTCCAAGGAAGAAATTGAGCTCACCCATTGAAGACATTTCAAATTCAAGTTGCATGACTTTTCAAAATCCTTGCATAAAAGCTCATTAGTAGAACCAAAAATTATATCATCTACATAAATTTGCACAATTAATATATCATTATCAACATGCTTAGTAAATAGAGTTGTGTCTACTTTGTCTTTAACAAAATCATTTGAAATTAGAAAACTAGAAAGCCTTTCATACCAAGCTCTAGGAGCTTGTTTCAATCCATATAAAGCTTTATCAAGTTTAAAAACAAAATCGGGATGAACATGATCAACAAAACCGGGAGGTTGAGAAACATAAACTTCTTCATTAATAAAACCATTCAAAAATGCACTTTTCACATCCATTTGAAAAAGTTTAAAATTTTGAAAGATGCAAAAGCTAGTGTCATCCGTATGGCTTCAAGCCGTGCTACGGGTGCAAAGGTCTCCTCAAAGTCAATTCCCTCAACTTGAGTGTAACCTTGGGCCACTAACCTAGCTTTATTCGTAATGACATTTCCGGACTCATCCATCTTGTTTCTAAAGATCCACTTAGTACCAATTATTGGTCTATCGTGGGGCTTAGGAACAAGGTGCCAAACTTGGTTGCGCTCAAATTGATTGAGTTCCTCTTGCATGGAAAGCAACCAATATGGGTCCGTCTCGGCTTCGAGAATGCCTTTGGGTTCAAAATGAGAAATGAAAGCAAAGTTACCACATAGGTCATGGAGTTTGGAGCGCGTTGTGACTCCTTTAGATGCATCACCCAAGATGAGCTCCTTAGGATGATTTGTAGCGTATCTCCAAGCTTTAGGAAGCGGTTGAGAGCTTTCCTCTTTATCCTCTTGAACATCACCAATTGATTCTTGCTTTTCTTCTTGAGCGGGTGAATCCTTCAAGGATAGTTTCTCCATGTTTTCACCTAATGGTTCAATCTCTACAACATTCTCAACAAACACATTAGATTCTTCAAACTTAACATGCATGGTTTCTTCAATAGTATGTGAAGATCTATTAAATACTCTATATGCTTTGCTAGTAGAAGAATATCCAATAAAGATAGCTTCATAAGCCTTAGCATCAAATTTACCCAAATTTTCCTTAGTATTTAAAACAAAAACACTTGCATCCAAAAACTTTAAAATATGCAACATTAGGTTTTCTAGAATGATACATTTCAAAAGATGTTTGGAAGAATTCTTACACACATAAATACGATTTGAAATATAGCATGCGGTGTTTACGGCCTCGGCCTATAAATATTGAGGGAGGTCATATTCACTTATCATTGTCCTAACCATCTCTTGAAGTGTTCTATTTTTCCTTTCTACTACTCCATTTTGTTGTGGAGTCCTAGGACAAGACATTTCATGCTTGATTCCCTTCTCATCACAATAAGTCATGAAGAGTTGGTTAACAAACTCACCACCTCTATCACTCCTTATTCTCAAAATCGAAAAGCCTTTTTCTTTTTCAACCCTTTTCGAAAAATTTTGAAATGAGAAAAAGTTTGATCTTTATTTTGCAAGAAGAAAAACCCAAGTGAAACGGGAAAAATCATCAACTAAAACAAATGCAAATCTACTACCATTTAAACTTTTAGTTTGTGTTGGTCCAAAAAGATCCATATGAATTAGTTCTAAGGGCCTAGTAGTCATGATATCCTTAATTAGTTTGAAGGAAGACTTGGTTTGTTTCCCAAGTTGGCACGCACCACAAATGCGGTCTTTCTCAAACTTCAAGCAAGGTATACCCTTTACTAAATCCTTAGAATTAATTCTAGCAAGATGGTAAAAAGATGCATGTCCTAATCTTCTATGCCAAAGCCAAGAATTTTCAACAAAACCATTCAAGCATTTAGTAGAACAATCTAAATTAAGCATGTCAATGATATAAACATTATTGTCACGAAAACCGGTAAGAATACAAACATCGAATTTAACATCAAAAATCTTGCAAGAAGAATCATCAAAAATAACTTTAAGTTCATGGTCACAAAGTTGACTAATGCTAAGCAAATTATGTTTTAAATCATCTACTAAAACAACATTTTCTATAATAGGAGATGCACCAATTTGAATGTTACCCATACCGATGATAGTTCCTTGGAGTCATCCCCGAAGGTGACGGTGCCACCTTCCATGTACCTTGATAGGGTTGTGAAGTTATTGATGTCCCATGTCATGTGTCTTGAACAACCACTATCAAGGTACCACCGCTCCCTACGTCTTGGAGCCTTGGTGTGTACCTACATCAAATAATTTAGGTCTTGATTTTGGTACCCACATTTTCTTGGGTCCTAAAGAGTTAGTTTCATAACCCAAACAAGATTATTGGTTCTATTTACTTGGTCATAACAAAATTTAGCCAAATGTCCATTCTTACCACAATAAGTGCATCTATACACTCTACCATATTAAAAGCATAGTGAGTGTGTGATTTGTGAGCATGAGAATTGTGAAACTGGGAAGATTTAGCATGAGAAGTGTTATGTGTAGTGTGAGCATGAGGAATCTTAGCATGTGAATCTTTAGCATGAGAGGTGTGCTTTTTAGAAAACATGTTCTCAAGTTTCTTTGTGTTAAAAGCACAATCATTTAAAACTTTTTCAAAATCATTTATTTTAGATTTAAAAGAAGAAATTTCATTTTCATCAATCATAGGAGATTTTGCCTTACAAGAAATCTTGTAGGCACTAAATTCTTCTTGAATAGAAATGAGATTAGAAGAAAGATCATCTTTTTCTTTAGAAACTATAGCAAGTTGATTTTTAAGAAAAGCAACTTCCTTTTGCAATTTTAAGCATTCAAGTTTCTTGTTATCATAAGTTTCGGAAAGTTCAACAAAAGCATGTACAAGAACTTCCTTACTTAATTCATCATCTTCATCATCAAGAGATTGAGAGGTTACCTTTGGAGTGTTTGCCATGAAACACATGTTTGCCGTATTCACCTCTTCTTCGGACTCGCTTTCCGAATCCCAAGTTGCCTTGTATGCTTTCTTTTCCTCCGGCTTCTTTGGCTTGAAGGAGGAAGTCATCTTCTTCTTGAACTCCGGGCAATCCGCCATGATATGTCCGGGTTTGCGGCAATTGTAGCAAATGATCCTTCTCTCCTCTTTACCTTCAAATTTTCTCCGGAAGTTGAGCTTGTTCTTCCGGTACAACCTCTTGACGTTCCGCACAAGTAGAGTTAGCTCCTCATCTTCTTCTTCGTCTTCTTCATCGTCATCATTGGTGGATGAAGTCTTGAAGGCTATGGATTTCTTCTTTGAAGTAGTGGCCTCTTCTCTTGCCTTCTTCCATCTCATGGGTCTTTAGGTTCCCAATGAGACTAATGAGGTCCATCTCGTCCTTGTCGTTCAATTCTTTTAAGGTGGTGGCCTTTATCTCCCATGAAGACGGAAGAGCCCGATTCACTTTCCGCACTTTTTGATCGTTGGAGATGTCATCACCTAAGGAAGAAAGACCATTAGTGATTTTAGTAAATCTTGTAATCATACTATCAATAGACTCATCATCAATCATTTAAATGACTCATATTGGGATCTCAAGAGATCTATCTTAGCTCTCTTGACTTGTGAAGTCCCTTCGTGTGTGACCAATAAATGTTGCCAAATCTCATAGGCAGATTGGCAATGAATTACCCGTGTAAGGTCATCCTCATTCAAGGCGGTTAATAGGGAGTTTTGGGCCTTGGAGTTAGCCTTATATTCTCTAAAGTTGAAGTCGGTCCAAGTGCTCTCATCACTATCGGGTGCTACATAGGGTTTGGTCAAGGACTTGGCCACTAAGCTCCTCAAGGATTGCAAAAATATAGTCATCCTAACCTTCCAAATAGGGAAATTAAGTCCATCAAATTTAGGAGGGGTTTTAATGTTATCGGCCATGTTTACTAGTGTATGAATGTATGAATGAAAATGTTGATTAGCAAATTTAAGGATCTCTCTATGGATGTTAAGCCAAAACCTAGAGTCCAAGCTCTGATACCAATTGAAAATCACCTAGAGGGGGGGTGAATAGGTGATAATGCTAATCAATGGACAAATTAAAAATTAAGATGTAATAATCACCCAACAAGATTCACAAGATGAATGAAAGCAAGTAAATATAGCAATGATGATGATAAGCAAGTAATAAGTGCAAGTAAAGTAAAGTAAGGAGTTCAAGAATGTAAACCAAACGCAAACACAAGGATATGTTATCGAGGTTCGAGCACCCAGCTCTACTCCCCGCCTTCCCCAGAAGGATTCAAGCTACTTCCACTATCACAAAGAAATCACAATTACACCGGAGTACCCAACTCCACAATCTCAATTACAAGCAATTTCTGAGTAGTCAAAAGACCACAAACTCTCTCTTTCAAATGTCTCTTCCCTTACAAAAGGTCCTTAGAGAACAATGAGTAGGAATGAAGCTCTTGTGTGCAAGGATAAAAGAAAATGAAATCAGAGAATTCTTTTGAAAAAACACTTCAGAAAATGAGAGAATTTCAGCACAAAAACTAAGATCTTTTGAAAGCCTTAAACTTGGAAACTTTTGGAATTTTTCTCTTGTAATTAATTGTTGTAAACAATCTCTCCCCAAACACCCCTATTTATAGGAGAGGGCTAGGGTTTAGGGATAAAAAATTAGGATTAATCAGAGAGTATTAAGTTTGAAATATATCCCTTAAACTAATTTTAAACACAAAAAGATAAAATTTAAAACAGCCCAGAAAATAGCCGTTTACTGTTCAACGGCTAGTCCGGTCGACCGGTCAGTCGACCGCCTATTCAAAAATAGAGCCGTTACAGGCATACGGTCGACCGCCCGGTCGACCCAACAAACCCGAGAGCAAAGCTACTACAGACAGGTCGACCGCCCGGTCGACCGGCAAACATGCACACTGATACGTGCATCTGCCAGAACCACGGTCGACATGTCCGGTCGACCGGACAAGACTGACACAGGCACGGTCGACTGGTGCGGTCGACCGGCTCAGGTCAAAAGTTAAGTTTAAAACACAATTTGAAAAGACTTTGATTTTTATGAAAAATATATTTAAATAGTACTAAGTATAAAACATAAAAATGATTGTAGGCAGAGGATTTTTTATCAAAATATTTTGTACATTTTATAGAAAATCATCTTAGAAACAATATGTGCGCAAAAACGTGTGTGATTGAGCTTCAAACCTATCCATCATTCTTTAACAAAATTCTAAACCTATAAAACTAAAAACAAATCTTGTTGAGCAATCTTCAAGTCTTGAGTCATGCTATGCCTTGCTAGAGCCTCTTCTTCTATGTTCCTTCCTTGATATGCAATATGCCTTCTTGCTTCATGAAACCTAGAAGTTGTTGCAATAGCTAAGCAATGGCCTCCAAATATGGTACTAACCTGAAACTTATCTTAAACAAACTCATTAGTACTAAATAGCACTAATTGGTTTGTCATCATCAAAACTCAATAAATGGAGAGTGTAACCTTTTGGGCCAACACTCTGGACTAACTCCTCAAGATTCCTCTAAATAAGAGTTGAGGTGCCGCGTTGGCTCTCTTGGTTGAATACAAGTGTTAGCAAACAATCCCAAGCATATATCAATAAGCACACTATGTATATCAAGCATATAAAGATAAACACAATATAAGCATGCAAGATATAAACAAGAGTAAGAGATAGAGAGTGAGCAATCGCAAACACAGGAGATTTGTTTCGAGGTTCGAGCACACTTGCTCTACATCCTCGCCTTCACACTTGAAGGATTTCCACTATAAACTGATCCCACCGGATCACTCGGTGCCGCAACACCTATAAGGAGTTCCCACTAGAACTCTTGGACTCTCTAGTCCCGTACACACCGCAAGCCCACAAGCTCGCCGAGGCCGCACCTCAAACACCGAGTTCACACACGAACTCGAAACACCGCGAACACAACCGTCCGCCTCCTCAAAGTACAAGAAAGAACTCTTGGTGATCTAAACACTTTGATCACCAACAAATACTCTCACAATAACACTCCTATAGGATGAATATATCAATGGGTGCTCAAGTGTTTGTGAGAAAACAAGGATGGAATTTGTGGAAGAAAAACTCAAGAAAATCACTTTTAAACACTCTTGATAAACTCCCTTTTGATTGAAAATATTTGCTCTCTAAACAAGTGGGAAAAGCTCTGAAAAGAGTTGGAAAAACTAGCTCAAAAACCACTTGAAAATCTTGTATAAAACAGCCCCAAATGCCCCAATTTATAGAGCTAGAAAAACTAGCCGTTGGAGCCAGGTTGGCCTGTCGGTCGACCGCCCGGTGACCGGTCGACCAACGGTCAGATTTCGACCGTTGTGCCAACGGGCGACCGGCCGGTCGACCGTGGCCTGGATACAGAGAGCAACCTCTCTGTCCGGTCGACCGGCCCGGTCGACCGAGGCTTTCCAGAGAGCAGAAGCTCTCTGCGGTCGACCGGGTCGGTCGACCGGCCCTCTAGCCAGAACTGGCGTGCACGTCTGTGCACGTCGGTCGACCGACTCGGTCGACCGACTTCAAGCGCGGTCGACCGGTCTGGTCGACCGGCTGAAGCCAGGACAGGAATTTTTCGGATTAAAAACTTGGTCATTTTGGCTCAAATAAAATCCCATAAAATCATTAAAAATCTACAAAAATAGTTTTAACATTATACTTTGATAAACAAACATGCTTGAACAAAATCAAGACATGTTACAAACAATTTGAACTATTTTTGTAACTTGAAAATTTTGGCTAAAAACGAAAACAGTATTTTTCAAAATTGGTTTTCCAAAACTTCTCCAAATACAAAAACAAGATATTTAAACAACTTTTAAAGTATAGAGTGTATGAAAATGATCCACTACACATACATGGTGAAATATCTATGTTTTTGACATTTAAGCTCTAAATTTGGTTTTGGTTAAAATATATAAACTTTGAATTCCAAAAAACCAAACCGATATTTTTCTAAAAGAAAACTCTTTTGTATTTGTCCAAAATAAAAATTCTTTTATGAAAAACTTATCTAAATCAAGAGAGTGTGTGTGTAAGATATACTTGAGCAATCCACCAACTATTCTATCATTTACATTTTTAACTAAAAACAAAATCTTATAAAAACAAACCTAGACACAAGTCTTCATCTTGAAGTCTTCACTTGAAGTCTTCTTCTCCTTCTTGACTTGGTCCAAACACGATCCATAGAGCTAGACTCCTCTTGAGTATTTGATGTGGTCTTGATGCACAAGCTCTTGAATCAAACCGTGCTACCTCCAAAACTTGACTTTAAATCCTTTGTTGAAGCTACACACCAACTAAGATCTTAATCATAAATCTGAGACTAATTAAATACAAGATCATTAGTACTATAACTACATGAGTTGATCTCCATCAAAACTAGAGTGATAGGCCTTTAGGCCAACAATCTCCCCATTTTTGATGATGACAAAAACTCATGGAGTTATATATGCATGGATTAAAGTAAAGCTTCAAAGAAGCTCCCCCTTAACTCATGCATCTCAATAAACATAAATATGGCAATGAAGCACATAAACATGTATGCAAATATAAGAAGATAAACATGCTAATTAAACATAAACTCATCAAATTCTTTTTTTCTCCTATTTGCAAAACAAAACATATATGCATAAACAGAAATCCTTCTCCCCCTTTATGAATAAAGTAAGGAAAACATGCATATATACCAAATACTTCTCCCCCTTTTTGTCAATCATCAACAAAGGGGTTAAAGTAAAAACAAAATGTTCTCCCCCTTTTTGTTCGAAAACAAAAATCAATAAAAGGGTGAAATCAAATCAATCAATAAAAGAGATATATGCGATATACATTCATGAAGAGGAAGACGCTAAGTTAACTTCCCTACACATATACATTACATGAAAGAGGGATGACAAGCCCTAATTCACATAACGCATAATATGTATTGCATAAGAGGAGATGTGAAGCTCCCCCTACACACGTGTACCACATAAAGAAGAGTTGTCAAGCTCCTCAATATAAGATACACTCAACAAGAATCTATATGTAGAAGAGATGTTAAGCTCTCCTTGCATATAGGCAATACAAATCAAAACATTTTTAATTTTCTCATTAAAAACAAAATTTTGAATTTTCCTTAATAAAAAAAAATTTGAGATATCTTGTAATCAAATTTTAGGATACCAAATGTAATCAAATTTTAAGATATCATTGTAAATAAACATTACAAATTTTGTAAATAAACATTACAAATTTTGAATTTTAATCAAAATAGAATCATATTGATACAAATTGTAAATTATTGTAAATTATTTTGATACCAATTGCAATCAATAGATACCAATTGAAGATTATTGCACATTTTTGATATCAATAAAAATACCAATTTTAAAAATAATGCATAAGCTTATTAAAATATCAATTGAGAAACCAATTGAAAAATAAAGATTTGAATTAAGCTTAGCATAAACAAATTGTGTGCTTTAAATATGTAAATTAATTTTAATCAAGCACAAACAACTCATATATATGTATAAAAAAGAAAATATCAATAGAAATTGATATTATTTGAAATGAAGCATACATATATAGAAAAACAAAGTATGAGTATATATAAAAGAAATATCAATTGAGATCAAGTATATAACTCATAACCTACCAAATTGAAGAATAAATAACTAGTTAAATTAATTTTTAAAAAAATAGTTAAAGATCCTTCAAAAACATTAAACCAAAATATGCCTATCATGAAACATACTAAATACACAAAATTCGACACTCAAAGTCCATAAAGCTCAAAATGATCATGAAACATAGTCATGAATAAACAAAATAAAGTGTGAGTGCACAAAAATTATGTAATTAGCATTTTTCATGAAGATAATCAATAAACCTCAAAACATCATTTTATTAAACAAATCATGAAAATTCATTTTTCATATAAAGATGAAAATAAAAAAATTCATTTTTCATCTTAAAAACAAACTTCTAGGTATATGTATGTTTTTATTCAATCCTAACAATATGCATACATATCCCAAACATAAAAATGAGTCTATGATATAGTTTGCATGAAGGCAAGAGTCTCATGGGGTATACATGTATACTTATTAGATTTGAATACAAGATACATATACATGAAGTAAAACACGAAAATAGGCAAAACAAGTGTAAATGAGAGAATCATCAAAACTAGGCTATACATGTGCATATAGTGAGTACAAATGAACAATGAAGTGCAAAACATATATGAATCAATTTGTTGCTAACTATTTGTACAAGTATACATCCAAGTTTTGATAAACACTGCATTTAAACTAGTATTTACCACATGAAGCACAAAACAAATAAAACATGAACAAGTAAAAAAAAATTTAATCAATGAAAAGCATGTAAACTAAAGTAGGAGTTTTTAGAGATAGTTACCAAACCAAAGAACTATGCTCTAATTCTCCAAAAACATAGTGGTTGTCCCACCAAACCTCCTTGATAGCGGTGCATCAATTATGTGTCCATCAAGTCCATACATCCACTACCAAGGTACCATCCCTCTCACGTCATGTGAGAGCCCGCACCTACATCAAAAACACAAGGTGGGAATTTTGGTACCCATTTTCTTTGGGTCCTTGGGGGTTAGCTTTGTAAGAAACCCAAACATTTTTCTTATTAGCAAAATTTAAAACATTTATCTTATCATAACAAAAATTTTGCTAGATGGCCTTTACGGCCACAATGTGTACATTTGTACACCTTAGGATGCATATGTGTATGAGTGTGATCGTGACGTGCAAATAGTGAATATGCATGTGGGTGATGTGCATGAACATGTGGAGTTTGTTTCTTTGAAAACAAGGACTCCAATCTCTTATGGTTAAATGCACATGTGCTCAAAGTTGAGCTCAAACAATTTATTTTATTTTTCAAAAATTTCATCTCATTAGTGGTGGCATATAAAGCATGATGAGAAATAGAATCATTTTTCTTATTCTTTTTAGAAACATTTACTTTTTCTTTTTCAACAATTTTCTTTTTAAAGAAGTGTTTTCATGCAAAGCAACTTCTTTTTGTTTTCCACCAAAACAATTTTATTTTTCAAAGAAGTGTTTCCTTCACAAATATCACTTAATTTTGAAAGCAAGGAAACATTCTCATTTTTCAAATTTTATTTTCTTTTTCAAAACATGCAATTTTATTTTTAAAAGACTCATTTTCTTTTAAAATATTTTCAAATTTTGTTTGAAAAGAATCCTTTTCTTTTGACATGCAATCAATTATTTTTCATTTTCTTATTATCTTTTCTAAGCATGTCATATTTTTCTAAAAGTTGTTGAACAAAAGAAGTAAGCTTATCATAGGACATATCAACATCTTCATCTACCTCGGATTCGGTAGTTACCTCAAGGGGGTTATCCCCTTGGATCATGTAGCACACGTTGGAAGCATCACTTCCAACATCCGAGTCACTCACCGCATAGTATTGTTCTTGTTCGCCAAGGGAGTGAATTGTGTTCCAAACTACAAAAGCCGAATCAATGTTAGAAACCCTAGATAAATATTCATCATTTAGGGTACTTTTCAAAGCATGAATGGCCATTGCATTAGCCTCAATATTATTGCTATTTAAACAATATGAATCTCTAGTAGTGGCAAAATAAACATGAATACTTAGGCCTTTAAGGTTCAAAGACATCTTAACATTCTAAGTTTGGATGTTAAGGATGTCAAAGGTGGGAGGTGTCATGAAGTCCATGGTGTGTGTACAAATATTGTGATTAGCCTAAAATGAGGATCTTTAACTCTAGGTTGTAAGACCCAAATCAAGAGCACTTGGCTCTAATACCAATTGTAAAATCACCTAGAGGGGGGTGAATAGGTGATGGCTAATCTAATGGTCAAATAATGCGGAATAAAAACTATTTAATGCAAACTAAAAACTTCTTACACTAAACACCACGTATAACACAAGAGTGTAGCCGGGTTCCCCGTGAAGGGCTCTGGACTAACTCCTCAAGATTCCTCTAAATAAGAGTTGAGGTGCCGCGTTGGCTCTCTTGTTGAATACAAGTGTTAGCAAACAATCCCCAAGCATATATCAATAAGCACACTATGTATATCAAGCATATAAAGATAAACACAATATAAGCATGCAGGATATAAATAAGAGTAAGAGATAGAGAGTGAGCAATCGCAAACACAGGAGATTTGTTTCGAGGTTCAAGCACACTTGCTCTACATCCCCGCCTTCACACTTGAAGGATTTCCACTATAAACCGATCCCACCGGATCACTCGGTGCCGCAACACCTACAAGTAGTTCCCACTAGAACCCTTGGACTCTCTAGTCTCGTACACACCGCAAGCCCACAAGCTCGCCGAGGCCGCACCTCAAACACTGAGTTCACACACGAACTCGAAACACCGCGAACACAACCGTCCGCCTCCTCAAAGTACAAGAAAGAACTCTTGGTGATCTAAACACTTTGATAACCAACAAATACTCTCACAATAACACTCCTATAGGATGAATATATCAATGGGTTGCTCAAGTGTTTGTGAGAAAAACAAGGATGGAATTTGTGGAAGAAAACTCAAGAAAATCACTTTTAAACACTCTTGATAAACTCTCCTTTTGATTGAAAATATTTGCTCTCTAAACAAGTGAGAAAAGCTCTGAAAAGAGTTGAAAAAACTAGCTCAAAAATCACTTGAAAATCTTGTATAAAACAGCCCCCAAATGCCCCAATTTATAGAGCTAGAAAATTAACCGTTGGAGCGGGTTGGCCTGTCGGTCGACCGCCCGTCGACTAGCCAACGGTCAGATTTCTGACCGTTGTGCCAAGTGGTCGACCGTGGCCTGGATACAGAGAGCAGTCTCTCTGTCCGGTCGACCGGCCTGGTCGACCGGGGCTTTCCAGAGAGCAGAAGCTCTCTGCGGTCGACCGGGTCGGTTAACCGGCCCTCCAGCCAGAACTGGCGTGCACGTCTGTGCACGTCTGTCGACCGACTCGGTCGACCGACTTCAAGCGCGGTCGACCGGTCCGGTCGACCGCTGAAGCCAGGACAGGAATTTTTGGGATTAAAAACTTGATCGTTTTGGCTCAAATAAAATCCCATAAAATCATGAAAAATCTACAAAAATAGTTTTAACATTATACTTTGATAAAAAAATATGCTTGAGAAAAATCAATACATGTTACAAACAATTTGAACTATTTTTGTAACTTGAAAATTTTGGCTAAAAACGAAAACTGTATTTTTCAAAATTGGTTTTTTCAAAACTTCTCCAAATATAAAAACATGATATTTAAACAACTTTTAAAGAATAAAGTGTATGGAAATGATCCACTACACATACATGGTGAAATATCTATATTTTTGACATTTAAGCTCTAAATTGTTTTGGTTAAAACATATAAATTTTGAATTCCAAAAACCAAAACGATATTTTTCTAAAAGAAAACTCTTTTGTATTTGTCCAAAATAAAAATTCTTTTATGAAAAACTTATCTAAATCAAGAGTGTGTGTGTGTAAGATATACTTGAGCAATCCACCAACTATTCTATCCTTTACATTTTAACTAAAAATAAAATCTTATAAAAACAAACCTAGACACAAGTCTTCATCTTGAAGTCTTCACTTGAAGTCTTCTTCTCCTTCTTGACTTGGTCCAAATACGATCCATAGAGCTAGACTCCTCTTGAGTACTTGATGTGGTCTTGTTGCACAAGCTCTTGAATCAAACCGTGCTAGTCCAAAACTTGACTTTAAATCCTTTGTTGAAGCTACACACCAACTAAGATCTTGATCATAAATCTGAGACTAATAAACACAAGATCATTAGTACTATAACTACATGAGTTGATCATCATCAAAACTAGAGTGATAGGCCTTTGGGCCAATAACTTCATGAGTTTTGTTATCATCAGAAAAAGGAAGATGTTGGTTCAGAGGCCTTTCACTCTAGTTTTGATGATGATTAACTCATGTAGTTATAGTTTACTAATAATCTTGTGATATTTAGTTTCAGATATTTAATCAAGATATTAGTAGGTGATTAGCTTCAACAAAGATATTTTGGAGCTTTCACATGGTGATTCAAGAGTTGAGCGTCAAAGTTCAAATCTAGCACTCGGTTGGAGTCAAGCTCGGGGAATCGCGTTTGGATCGAGTCAACTTGGAGACGGAGTTCTACAAGAAGGCTTCAGTTTGTTTAGTTAAGATTTTATTTAGATCCATTGTAAAGATTAGATAGTGTGATATCTCAAGTTCACAACACACACGTTTCATGTTTTAGTTTTGGTTTTCAGTTTAACGATCTTGGTTTTCATGGATAGATTGAATCAAAAAAGTTTACATGATTTTATGTATATTAGATTTGATCTATATACATCTATGCTTTATATACTTGAGAAAATTTATTTTTGATACACTATTCATGTGTTTGGAGTTTTGTATTTAGACAAAACTTATTTTTGGATTTAATGTCAAAAACATACATATAATACCTTTCATGTATATGGGAATCTATCCATATACTATATGCTTCAAAGTTTGTTTATATATCATGTTTTTATTTACATGTGTTTTGGAAAAATTGGATTTCCATTTCAAAAAATTCTATTTTTGAAAAATACAGAATTTGATTTAAGACAATTTTCCAAGTCACAAAAATAGTTCACAAAGTTTGAAATATGTGTTGAATTTTTGTCACACA
This sequence comes from Agave tequilana, assembly GCA_038442645.1. NCBI lineage: Eukaryota > Viridiplantae > Streptophyta > Magnoliopsida > Asparagales > Asparagaceae > Agave > Agave tequilana. The sequence continues at coordinate 16,375 of JAVJIF010029732.1, forward strand.
TATTTGTATTTTCAAAGATATAACATGAACTGATTTTTGTGAAATTTATGTGATTTTATGAGATTTAATTGATAATAAAAACTCAAATTTTTAAGACCTGATTAACCTGTACTGGCTGACTGCCGGTCGACCGGCCGGTCGACCGTAGCAGTGGGGCGGTCGACCGGGCCGGTCGACCGACGTGCACAGAACGTGCACGCAGCCAGGCTGATGGGCCGGTCGACCGGAACTGTCGACCGTCAGAGAGCCTCTGCTATCTGGAAATGGCCGCGGTCGATCGACCCGGTCGACCGGCAGAGAGCTCTGCTCTCTATATCAGCTCGGTCGACCGGGCGGTCGACCGGCCAGAGAGCCGTTGCTCTCTGGATCCAGTCCCAATCGACTGGGCGGTCGATCGGTAGGCGCAACGGTCAAAATTTGACTGTTGGCCGGTCGACCGGAAGGGCAAACTGGCCCTTTTCAGCTGCCAACAGGCAGATTTCCAATGGGTTATATATACCCCATTTGAGTTGATTTTTCAACAAGAATTTTTAAGAGCAAAATTTCTATCTTCTCAAGTATTTTAACACTAGTTTTCAAAAGAGTTTTTAAGCCTAAAGATCTCATCTTTATTTTGTTTTAAAAGGGTTAAAAAATACAAAGAAAAAGAAAGTGTTTAGGATGTTTTTGATCTTCATTTTATATCCATTTAAAAAATTTCCTAAGAGTTTTTCTTTGTGATTTGATTTCCAAACTTTATTTCTCACACTTGAGCTTGTCATTCTATCCTATCTATAAGATCTTTGTTTTAGTGAGAAAATGGTTTGTGGTTGTTAGACCACCAAGTTGTAAACCTTCCATCTTTATGATATCCCTCTAGTGAGAGGTAACTGAGTTGTTATCCCTCAAGTGTGAGGTAATAGTGGAAGTGGTATTTGGCTCCCTCTAGTGAGAGGTGGAGATTGTGTTAGAATCCCTCAAGTGTGAGGTGATTGTTGTTTGTATGGTTTAGTGCCTATCCCTCTAAGTATAGAAGTGATTGTTTTGTGTCTTGCCTCTAGTGAGAGGTTGTATTAGTTGAGAGAGGAGTTGTGTACTCCCAATTGTATTTGCCCCAAATCCTCAGTGGAGGTTCCCTGTGTGGAAGTCCTGTATGGACGAGTTAGTGGAAATCCTTCTGTGTGAAGGCGGAGACGTAGAGCTGTGTGCTCGAACCTCGAAACATATCTTGGTGTTTGTGATTGATCCACTTTCTCTAACTCTCTCTCTTACATTGTGCATTGATTCAAATTGACATATCATATACATGCTTATGTTGTTTGTGTGTGCCCATACTTGTGTTTAATCAAGAGAGCATTACATAGCACCTCAACTCTTATTTAGAGAAATTCAGAGGAGTTAGTCCAGAGCCCTTCACCAGGAATTCCGCTACTCTCATTGGTTACACTAAGTGTGTTGCATTAAGTTTTTAATTTCGCATAATTGCCCATTAGATTAGCCATACACCTATTCACCCCCCTCTAGGTGTATTTTCAGATGATGGATGCATTTGGAGCTTGAAGAACACACCCAATTGATGCATCACTATCAAGGAAACATGGCAGGAGGACCACCTCTTATTTTGGAGAAATGAATTGGTTACATCAGTTTTGATAACCATTTCATACTCCTTAAAACTGTTTTAAATGTATATGTGCAAGTGTAAGTAACCTATACTCTATCATATGATGTTTTGTGCTTATAATTGAGTTGATTTATTGTCTAAGTTTTGTATGTATTTTTGAAAAACTTTTCAATAGATTTACATACTTATTCTTTTGGTTGATTCATGTTTTTTATGCTTTAGTTAAAGCATAAATTGATTTAAATGTCTATATCATATGTTCATTTGTATATTCTATTAAAACTTGTATTATACATATACAATTTTGAGATACATGCTCCATTCTTTTTATGTACTCAATTATTTGTTTGATTGTACATTGTAGTCCTAGTTTTGATGATTCATACATAATTATATGATATATCATATTTTTGAGAAAAAGAATTTCATACAAGTTGTATTTTGAGCCTTAGTGTTTATTTTCATGAATATATCAATTACATGATTCTTGTATACTCTCATTTTTTTGTTTACTCATGATTTTATTTCATGAGATTTATCTGAGAGCTTTATAAATCTTGAGTGTCAATTTTTGTGTAATATACATGTTTCATGAGATATATATCATTTGGTTTCATATTTGAAGGATTTTTAACAAATTTTTCAAAATTACTTTAAACTATTTTTTTCTTCACTTGGTAGTGTTTTCAATCTTCAATCAATTTCAAATCTTACTTTTGAAAACTCCTACCTTTTATGGGCAGTTGGATAGGCGATCATGCCTTGTGTGCCTTAATGAATATTATTTTAACTTGTGCATGATATGGGTGATTGATATGAGTTATATACATGATTTCAATATTATTTCACATTTTTGTTTACTCATATGTGTTTTCATATATGTATGCAACAAATTTCAAGTGGTATTTCTATTTTCATACATATATATGATTTTGATTGTGCTTGTTTTATAATATTTTTATACATTTTTTAAAACACAAAATGTTTATACTAAACTTAACTTAATTCTAAATGTTAATTTGTATCTTTATAAGCTTGCACATTAATTTTAATTGATTTTTTTGGTATCAAAATGTACTTCATGTTTCACCTTCAATTAGTATCAAAATCTACTATTAGTATCTTAATAATTTTATTTATTTACAAGTGATATCAATATTTATTTTGTCAACTACTATTTAATTTCAATTAGTATCAAAATTATTTTATTGACTTCAAAGAAATTTTAAATTTTTGTTTTAAATATATCAATATTTAAAAAATATTGACATGTATTGCTTATATGCAAGGGGGGCATAACATCTCCTCTATATATAAATTCATATTGACTATATTTTACATATTGAGAAACTTGACCTCTCTTCTTTATGTGGTACACGTGTGTAGGGAGAGCTTAACATCTCCGTCTATACATTGTATGCTATGCTTATATGGGTTAGGGTCTAGTCATCCATTATTTATGTAATGCACGTATGCAAGAGGGAGTTAACTTAATGTCTCTCCTCTTCATGAATGTATATCACATATACATCTTTATTATTTGTTTATCTTCACCTTTTGTTGATGAATTGACAAAAAGGGAGAGAAGAATTTAGAGAGTTTATATATGCATGCTATGTGTTTATGTTTATGCATATATGTTTGTTTTGTTTATGCATTTCATTAATTATCCTTATTGTTTTTGCTATGCATGAGTTAAGGGAGAGCTCCTATGAAGCTTATTTTTAATCTATGCATATATAACTCCATGAGTTTTGTCTTCATCAAAAAAGAGGAGATTGTTGGCCTAAAACACCACTCTAGTTTTGATGATGATTAATTCATGTAGTTATAGTACTAATGATCTTGTGTTTTTTAAGTTTCAGATATTCAATTAAGATCTTAGTCGGTGTTTAGCTTCAACAAAAGATTCAAAGTCAAGTTTTGAAGCTAGCATGAGTTAATTCAAGAGCTCGCGATTCAAGATCGCATCAAGTACTCAAAGAGTAGTGTAGCTTATGGATCAAGGTTTGGACCAAGTCAAGATGAAGAAGAAGATTCTCGAGAGAAGATTTTCAAAACTTGTGTCATGTTTGTAAGTGTTAAGATTTTGTATTTTAAATAAGATGTAAAGGATAGATTCATTGTGGATTGCTTTAGCTCATATACACATACACACACACACACACAATTTCTATAGCGTTTTCATAAGAAAAAAGTTTAGTTTTGATTTTAGTTTTGAACTTCAAAGAACATACATATTTTGCTTTCATGAATAGAGTTCATCAAAATAAGTTTACGTGTTTTATATGTGTTTTAGATTTCATTCATACACATTGATAGTTCAAATGTTAGAAAAACTTATTTGGTGTTTTTATATTATGTGTTTTAAGTTTTGTTAAAGTCAAAACTTTGTTTAGAGCTAATTGTCAAAAATAAAGATATTTCATCTTATATGTGTATTAGATCATATCTATACATACTATACTTCAAAAGTGTTCTAATATCTAGTTTTTGCATTTGGACAAGTTTTGGAAAAATAGGTTTTTCATTTAAAAGTTTGATTTTGAAAAAATACTGATTTTTGTTTAAAGCTTAATTTCTATATCACAAAAATATTTCAAATTGTTTGTAATATGTGTTGCTCACACATATTTGTATTTCAAAGTATTGATAAGAACTTATTTTTATGGACTTTATGGTATTTTATTAGAATTTATAGGGTTCTAAAAGACCAAATTTCGATCCCTTAAACCCTTATTTCTGAGTTTCTTACGGTCGACTGAACCAGAGGTCAAACCGAGCGATCGACTAATGTGCACAGAACATGCACACAACCCTGACTTTGAGGGTTAGTCGACCGGGCGGTCAACCGATTTAGAGAGCTTGCTCTCTGAATATGGCCTCGGTCGACCAGGTGGTCGACCGACCAAGAGAGCAGTGCTCTTTGGTTCTGATCTCGGTCGATCGATAGGTCTTTGACCTGAGTGTGATCGACCGGGCAGTCGACCGGCAACCTCAACGGTCATAAATATGATCGTTGGCCGGTTGACCGGCCGGTCAACCGACAGGCCAATCTGGCCTATAACGGCTAATTTTCTGATGCCTCTATAAAAGGGACTTTTGGCTAAATTTTTGGATAATATTTTTAGGTTGTTTTCTAGTCCTCTTCTACAGAGTTTCTAAGCAAGTTTTAAAGCTTCATTTTCATATCCAAAAGAGAGTTTTCAAAAGTGAATCTCTTGTGTTTTCAAAAGTATTTTCTTAAGATTTTGCACCTTTACATCTATTTTGTTTTCTCACACAAACTTGATCTTTTCATTGCTATATGCATCCTATAGAATCCTTGTTGTGAGAGAGTTATTTTTGTGATCAAGAGAAATGATCACAAGTGTTTCACCCCCTTTGATTAGGAATTTGTAGAGGTGCGGCCTCGGCAAGTTAGTGTGCTTGTGTGTCTTATTCTTGCGAGAATAATTGAGGGACTTGTGAGTTTAAAAGTTCTTAAGGTAGCTCATTGTAGGTGTTGCGGCACCGAGTGATCTTGCGGGATCGATTCTAGTGGAAATCCTTCATAGTGTTAAAGGCGGGGACGTAGAGTAGGTGTGCTCAAACCTCGAAACAAATCTCCCGTATTTGTGATTGCTCATCTCTCTCTCACTTGTGTTTAATATCTTGCATGCGTTTATTGTTTATATCTTTTACTTACTTGATATTCCTTGTGCTTAATTGATATATGCTTGAGATTGTTTGCTCACACTTCTATACGACCAAGAGAGCCATAGTGGGATCTCAACTCTTAATCTAGAGGAAACTTGAGGAGATAGTGTAGAGCTTTTCATCAGAATTTCGGCTACACTCTTTAGTTATACGTTGTGTATTAGCTTATTGTTTTAATTTGCATAAATAATTTTTAATTCCATATTAGTTTTGCATTTGATTAGCTTGTCACCTATTCACTCCCTCTAGGTGACTTACAAGATCTTCACAGAGATTGCTCCTTTTCTTCTTTCTCTTCTTCCTCCTCCCCCCCTCTCTCCTCTTTCTCTTTCTTCATAAAATTGAACACAAGAAATTGTACACAAGAGACAAATTTAACAGAAGGGGTATTTTGAACTTTTAACAGCCTACAATGACTCACGCGCATACAACCAACGTACAGAGGGATCCAGAAGTACAAATACTTGTATTGCAAGACTTTTTAATACACTTTTTTAGCCCAGGGAGTTTTTGGCACAACTCAAACTCCCTGGGGATCTAAAAGCAATTTTCCCTAAATTAATACTAGATATAGAATCAAAAAGTCATTGAAGCGCATAATCATCTTCCATTTTCAAATATTAAATTATCATTATTAAGAATTACTGCGAAAAATTCTTGTTCTAATTATGAGTTCTACTAAGAACTTTCAATAATTCAGAACTCCCACAAAATATTATATATCAACATGCATATTAAGTATAATAATAGAATATGTAAAGAGCATGTATAGAGCAATGAACTATCAGTGTTTATTCACCAAAAAAAATGTCTATAAATTAAACAACTGTCCAAATATCCAAAGGAATGCAAAAAACGATATCTTAGAGTCCAAAAATAAAATGAACATAATAGAAAAATATGCAATAATATTAAGGACCTTTAATATAAGGTTTGAGTAGAAAAACAGTTCTAGTAGTGATAGATGAAAATTGTAAAAAGAAGAGGGAAACCTAATGGCTATCTTATTTCTACCATCCTGTTTTCTACATTGATAAACCTTTCATTCTGATCCTTTCCATAAGCCTCAAGGTTTGCTTTATATATATATATATATATATATATATATATATATATATATATATATATATATATATATATATATATATATATATATATATATATAAAGCAAACCTTGAGGGGGTGTGTGTGTGTGTGTGTGTGTGTGTGTGTGTGTGTGTGTGTGTGTTGTGTGAAGGATAAGCAGTTTTATTAATAACTAAAACCATAGTACAAGTATTACAATTTAGGCTAGGCTACTCTCAGTATCTATTCTTGGATAACTATAGAGAGGGGAGAGGATCATAGCCGTCACTCTCTACTATAGTACACCAAGTAAGAACTCAGATTTACCCAAAGCCTAAAGCAAATGGAAAAAAGTACTATCAAAGCTAACAATCCAAGTATCATATACGGAAACTGGTGCATTCTGATGTGACCTGAGCTGTTAGACTGGAACTCTAGAGATTGGACTGTGTCTTCTTCGGTTTGCTATTACTGTGTTCCTAGACCAGATAGTTCTGGGCGGATATTCTGATACCCAGATCTGGCGCTGAAAGTTTACTGCTATCTGGAGCACAATAATCTGTTGCTACTGGAAAATTACTGCTACTAATACTGAATTTCAGCTGCAATCTGTGGCTGCTGATGCTGAAACTGGATTCTGGGCTCAGGTTTGCTGATGCAGAAAATCGAGGACCAGGTCTGGGACCAGGTCTGGTTCTGCATTTACTAGTCTGATTGTGTGATACATCTGCTAATGGGCTGATACTGCTTAAGTATCAGCCAAAAAGTCTGAAACCTGGTGTATCTGTAGTTCTGTGCAGATAGTGCATATGATGATATAACTGGATATGCTTCTGATACTCATCAGTTTCTGCCGCTAATGAATCTACTACAATGTTTTCTCAGTTGATGTTTTCCAGACATTCCAATTTGATAGCACAAGTTCCACATCAGGAATCCTATCTAACTTCCATGTGCACGCTTAGTGGCCCTTGCGAAGTCAATTGAACACTGGCACATCCCAAAAAGAAACTGGCCTTTTGACATAAGTATATATGTCTAATACTTCTGATACTGCCCCTGTGCCAGGCAGATACATCCTCAGAGACTCTGTACAGGCAAGTTCTGTAGTAAGTAGTTTCTTATGAGCATCACTTGGTTCAGGACCAATTACTTAAAATGGTGATGGCCGATACATCCACAGGATCTTTCCATTTGCATTTTTCAACGTAAAATGGATGTCTTCATACATCCTTCTATTTTGCTCATTTGTTGTTGCTGGAAAATCTTTCTGTTTCTTTCATGCTAGATATGCCAAACTGCCCCCACACAAAACCAGCCTTGCAAGGTAGTAGCATTTATCCTTATTTTTGAATTTCAATTTTATGCTTGCAGCTTCCTCCTTCAAATTTTGTCCTGGAGATATGATCCCTAGTTTCAACTTGCAGAGTGTCCATATGTAGGAGGTATAAGGACAGGTGAAGAATAAGTGGTTGATTATTTCCGTTTCCTTATTCACATAAGACACAAGCATCATTTGATACTATGTGAAACTGCTTCAATCTAGCAGTAGTTGGGAGTCTGTCATGTATGGCTCTAAGAGTACAGCTAGACATCTTGGGCTGTGTCCTGAAAACCAGATAACATCAGCCTGATTAAAGCTAGGGGCTAGAGTTCTCACTTGTTCCAAGCTGAGGCTAGTGAAAATTTCCCATTTGGAGAGGATGTCCAAGTCCATGTGTCAACGGCATTCTGATACATATGCAAGGAGGCAGTTTGCCTAGCAGCAATGATATTTTTCCATACAAAAGAATCCATTGGGTTAGGGCTTATCTCCCATACACACTTTTCTTTAAGATAGTGAGCTTGCATTCAACTTGCCCATACAGAACTTGATGTGCAATAGTTCCATAGCCTTTTAAGTGTAGCAGCTTGACTAATTTCTCGAGTCCTCCTCAATCCCACTCCACCTTCTGACTTTGGCCTACATATGGCATCCCATTTCCATGCATGTAGTCTCCCCTTCCATATAAAGTTAGCACACAATTTGTCCAATTCATTGCATATTCAGACAGGGAAATTAAAGCTCTGCACCCAATAGGCAATGATGCCCTGTATCACAGATTTGATGAGCTCCACTCTACCAGAGAAAGAGAGGGTGTGCATGCTCCATCCTTCCACCTTGCTCCTGCATTTGTCAATTAGAGAAGAGAAATGCCTTGTTTTAGGATAGACTGGAGACAAAGGTAATCCCAAATATTTTGCAGGACAGTTCCCTTCAGCAAAACCAATGATATTCTTCAATTATTCTCTTTTGGAGCACCCTTTGCTGAAGAAAATTGTACTTTTGCTTGGGTTGACTGATAGACCTGTGTAGTTTTTCATTTTTTCCACCATGTTCTTGATCTCCTGAATTGATGCCTTGCTTGCTTTTGAGAAGATTAACATATCATCTACGAATAACAAGTATGTGACATAGTTATGGGAGTCTCTTCTGATAGGGGCATATTTACTTATTGCTAGAGATAATTCCATAGATATAGACCAATATTCCATGACTATAACAAATAAATAAGGAGAGAGAGCATCACCTTGTCTGATACCTCGATTACTATGGAAAAATCCTGTTGGGGAACCATTCAGTATAATGGAAAATGTAGGGAAGTTGATGTTAGGACTCGAGACATCATCCCAAAAGACTAGCTTTCTAGGTGGTATATACCCAAGATCATCCCCTTGTCTAGCCAATGTGGAACTATTTATTTTCACAAATCTTAACAATCCCCCCTCAAACAAAGAGTTCGAACTTGCGTCTTAATCGATGCGCTGCACTGCACTATGGTTTTTTTCCACTTGCACCTGTGCCTGCACCTGCACCTGCGCCCTTTTTTACTGCACTGCACTGTGACTTTCACTGCACCTGTGCCTATGCTTGTGCTTTTTCGCCACGCTGCACTGTGCCTTTTATTGCACTTGTGCCTGCGCCGACACCCAGGACTACACCATCCACTCTTGAGGGATCTTCTACACATGACTGAGTTTGGGGCATGGCTCTGATACCATTTGTTAGGACTCGGGGCACCATCCCAAAAGACTGGCCTTCTAGATGGAGTAGCCTTCCTTATATACCCAAGATCATCCTCTTGTCTAGCCAATGTGGAACTATTTGTTTGCACAAATTTTAACAGTTGATGCATCCACTGATCCATGTTAACCATTTATGTGGGAAGCCCATCCTCTGCATGATACAAATAACAAAGTCTCTGTTTACACTGTCAAAAGCTTTGTGCAGATCAACCTTCAAACAACAACCTTTTGGTGCTTGCTTTTTTCTGAAGTCTCTTGTGAGCTCGCGGGCTAAGAGTGAACAGTCACTAATTTGCCTATCTTGTAGGAATGCACTTTGATTTGGGGAGATTAATTTATTGATAACTACTTTCAATCTATTGCTAATGAGTTTTGATATTATCTTATATAGAATATTGCAACAAGAAATAGGCCTGTAGTCAGCAAGATTAAGGGAGTTTGTAACCTTAAAGATGAGTGTTAGGAAAGTATGGTTCACCTCCTTTAAAATTTCCCAGAATCAAAGAAACTACTAATTGTCTCATAGAAGCTCCCTGCCAGTAGGTCCCAATTTCTCTGGTAGAAATAGGCATTAAAACCATCTGGTCCTGGTGCTTTGTCAGGGTTCATCTGGAACAAGGCATTCTCGGTTTTCTTCAGTGTAAAAGGTTTGGTTAACCAGTCTTTAGCCTCTCTAGTGAGTATCTTCTTCACCACCAAGTCAGAGAAATGGATAGTATAATTACCCTGGTTGAAGAGCTTCTGATAATATTAAGATGCAAGAAGTTTTATAGTATCCATATCTTGTATCAGTTCTCCTTTTGCATTCAATAGATGTCGTATTTGGTTTCTATATTGTTTGATTTTGAGGCTGAGTGAAAGATGCTGGAATTTTTGTCCCCCGGAGCCAACCAATTTTCCCTACTTTTCTGTCTTATTTGCTCTTCTTCATGTGCAAGCCAAGTTTTAAGTTGAACTTGAGGTTTTGTTCCTGTTGCTGCAGCTGTATGTTGTTACTGTCAATCTGTAAGGAGTCTTGAGTCCTTTTAAGGTCTTTCCTGATGGATAGAATCTTGGCCTTAGTGCTAATGGATTCTGTTTTTCTCCATTCCTTCAATGCTTTCTTAACCTCCTTCAGTTTTTGGACCACTTGATACTGTGGGTAGCCTGGTATAACAATAGACCAAGCCTTGGTGATTACATCTCTGTATCCTTCACATTTTGCCCAAAAGTTTAAGTGTTTGAAAGGCTTTGGTCCTGAATTTTCTTTTGCTATAAACTGTAGAACCATTGGTGCATGGTCCCTTGCAGCAAAGTTGTGATATTCATAAAATGAATCAGCTAGTGACTCAATTCATAAGTGATTGCAGAGCACTCTATACAATCTCCCAATAATTCTACCTTGGCCAAATTGCTACCTGAAAGAAACCAGCTCTGGAATGATTTGAAGCTTATTAGCAGAACTTTCATCTCAGATTCTTGGGCAGTGTTAGGTGACTTTAACAGTGCAAGGTTCACTGATGAGAAATTGGGAGGTAAGTCCCTATCTTTTGAAAAATTAGCATCCTTCAATGATTGCGTAACTGATTGTCAATTAATAGACTTGAAACATGTTGGGTCTTGGCTATATATATATATATATATATATATATATATATATATATATATATATATATATATATATATATATATATATATATATATATATATATATATATATTGAGATGTGCTACTTTTGAAGTATCAAGAATGTCGATAGTCTCACTTTGATTTGGTTGATACACCACCCATATGCAAGATTCAAACCGTTGGATATGATCTACTAACTATAAACTAGTTAAGAATAAAATTTCACAAATTTTCGTTATCATTTAGCCGTTCATCTAAATGATTAAAAAATCGACATTTTTGAGAGACCTAAAACTGCTTAACTTTGAGACCACTTTGATGAACGAGTAAATAATAATGAAAATCTATGAAATTTTATTCCTAACTAGTTAGTAGTTAGTAGATCATATCTAAGGGCTTAGATTTTGCATATGGGTGGTGTATCAACCATCAAGGTGGGTTCATTAGAGCACCACATTCATTAGATTGGGTAGCAACGCTTGCACTAATAGACCATCACCAGAATCATTACCTAGACATAACATTTTTCCTTCTCTTTCTCTTTTCATGCATCTATGCATTCATTCATACATTGAGGACAATGTGTGAGATAGGTGTGGGGGAGGCTTTATTAACATAACATAGGTTTTCTTTTCTTTCTTTTTGTATATATTATAAAAAAACTTTTTGAAAAGAAAACAATATTTTGACCTATTTTTATAAGACATTAAGTTAATCTTAAGGTATAGAGGAATTACAATTAAGATTTCTTAATACTTAGTCAAAATAAAATTAATTATTTGATTTCTAAGGTTAGGAAGAAAAACGAGAAAAGTAATTTGGTTTTGATTTTTATCTTGATGGAATATGAACTTTTTAATTACACTTACCCACTTAGGATTCAAAACAAAGACTTTGTATCTTAATAATAAATATATATATCAAAAATTCTCTGATTAAGCTGGATAGTTGTGCCTTATAAAGCATAAGTATTCACGCCTAAACGTGATTCATGTCACAAATAAAACTCTTAGTTTTATGGCCTTATTTGCTTGAGTCTTTAAAGTCATAAAGGTATTTTCTCACCCGGTGCTCTAAAATCATCCGGTTTGGGAGTCATCGACCTAAGCCTCGTTACATGGGAGAATTAGAAAGCCTAATAGGACTAAGAAATATTACAGCCATAAAATGAAAATAAGGCATAAGAATTAGAGTTGAATAATCCTTAGTCAAAATATTGATGGCCACAAAGGTACATATGATTTAGGGTAAAATAATAAACTAAATGAGAAATTCAATTCAAATCTTCACCTTGATTGATAACACGTTTTTGTATAGAGACTAAATATAGGAATGAATAGTTTGATAATCTTAAGACTAATAAATTACTTGATTTTTGCAAAAATCTTTTAAATATTTTCTCTCTTTCAAAATGCATTTTCGAAAATGCTAACACTTCATTTTCTTTCTTTTATGAATTTTGTGGGTGCAATTAGTTAAAAACTCTTATAAGACAAAACTCGTCCTCTAGGAGTAACCTAAAGGTTTAACATCTTATTGTACGTGCTAAGTGCAATCGTGATTTCTACGAAAATGAGTTAGATTAGGTTAGTTTAGATTTTTTTTCATTTATTTTGTTCAAGGGCGAGCAAAAGATTGGTGCAGGGGTGTGATTACTCATTAATTTTGCATATTATACACTATATTCTCACATTTATTTTAAATAAAACTCTACTATTTAACCTCTTTTTGTTAATTAGTGTATAGATTATTTAAGGAGAAGAAAAGTGAAAAAGCCCAAAAAATCCTAATTAAATTCGGAGTCAAAATTAATTATTTTTCAAGTCAAGGGAAGAAATAAATATTCTTAAAATATTCACTTTTTAAATCACAATTCTAAGAATATACCTTAAGATGACTGAACGAGGGAAAATTGCAGAAGAAAACGCGACGTCACCAGCTGTTCGAAGGAGAGAACGGATGGAGCTAGAGTTCAAAGTAAACCATTTAAGTCCTTGTATGATGTTCAAACTCTGAATATGTATGTAAAATTATTTTGCTCCTTTGAACTACCGTTTGTAGTAAAAGCTATAACTGATTGTATCCACAGGGAGGGCTTAAGATGGAAGCTTTCACAGTTCTTTATGTTTTAGTTTTTGGAAAGAAAATGAAGGTTCTTTTTTGTTCAAGAATTGGAAAACAAAGTAAAAGAAAAATGATGAATCTTGTGGTGTTAAGAAACGAGAAATGGAAGCAAGGAATGTAGAATGAAAACGGCGAATTTGAAAAAATAAAAGAGAAAACTTGATCTTTTAAGAAAAAGAAAGTTTTTAGAAAAGAGTTTTAATCCTATAGAAAGAAAACTATGACTAACTAACTCTCTACACTACTAACTTACTAATCTTTTTGGGTGACTTGTGCCTCATGTAGATTCATTGGTAATTGTCCGTCTTGCTCCGTCAAGTCAACAAGTTATCTCAAATTGTGGAGATGTTCTCATCTTAACTTGCTTAGGTTACCTCCTTGGATCATAGGCTCCCAATAGATTCACAAGAATGGAACTTAGGAATTTACAATTTAGATATGCATAACAAGAATGTAAGGTTCATTAAATCATCAAAGTCATGGTTAGCTAGCACGAAATAAGAATTTAGTACAATAAGTGTTAGCATATTAAAGTGATCACATCATCATGTTCCATCAAGGCTCTTGTTAAAAAAATAAGACTCTAAATGAGACACACATGAATAATATGGATGTGGTAACAAAATCTTCACTAAGATTAGAAACAATATTCATCTTCATTGGGAATTAAAGACTTGTTAGACACAAGACTAAAAATCATAAACATCCAATGAGTCATATGAGTTAGCATCACCCAAGAGTTAGTAGTTAGTAGTATTAGTGGTTAGTTAGTCATGTTAAGAGATTAGTTATCCATGGAAAGGTAAAACAAGAAAGAAGACATAGTAAAATAAAGTGCAAGGAAATAAAGAGCTTCACAGTAAATGACAAAAAATTAAAAGTGCAAAAAAAATTAGAGGAAGGAGAACATGAGCATTGTATTTGATTGTCATTCTTCAATTACAGAGATCTCACTCGCACTCTATCTCTTTTCTGGATCTAAAAAAGATAAATGAAAATTACAAAAGGAAACTAAAGAGAAATCTAAAGAAATTCTAAACTCTCTCCTAAAATGATGGCTATCCTCCTCCTTCTCTGTAGAGGCCCGGGAGTCTTTGTATAGGCACCAGGAGCTAATCATTGTCAATCAGAGTCGTAGGATCAATCACTCCATCAATGGCCCGCGTTTCCATGGCAGAAGCTAAGCCGCTGCGCAAGCGATCGCTCTGACATTCTGTTACTGCCCAAGTGCCCTGCTGGAGCTTCTAGAACGCTGGGAATATTTTCTAGTTCGTTACAAGTTTGGGCTTCTTTGATTTGGGCTCGTTTAAGCTCCTTTAAATCCTTGAATAGTCTTGGATTTGGGCCTTCTTCTCCATTAAAGAGTGGACTTGAAATTAAAGAAAGGTAACCATTAAAAGCTTATTTTTATTGATATAATGCATGGCAATGTGATACAAAATGATGCAAAATGAAACACTAATCACACCCCCATGCCTAGCTTTTGCTCGTCCTCGAGCAAAATAAGCAAAGAGAAAAAATTCTTACTTCATTATTACACCACTTTCGTAGGTGACACGATTGCACTGAGCTCGTGCAACAAGCCGTTAAACCTCTAGGTTACCCCTGAGGAGGAGTTGTGTCTCCTGAGGGTTTTCAGCGGATTGCACCCACAAAATCCATAAAAAAAGAATACAAAAGTTAGTATTTTGAAAATGCATTTTGAAAGAGAGATAAGTTTTCGATATATTTTTACAAATATAAAAGCGATCTAAGATTATAAGTCCACCAAAAATTATTCTTTCTTAAACTTAGTCTATATGTAAGATCTTGCCTTCAATTAAGATAAGAATTCAAAATTAGATTGAATATTTTATCCTTCATAAACCTAAAAAATATGCACTTTGTGATAGTGAAGATTTCTGGGATTTCAACTCTAATCATCAAGCCATTTATTTATGTATATATATTTCTTTCTCTTTTTCCTTTTCATAGTTTTCTTAGGCTTTCTAGTTTACCCTGATAGTGAGCCTTTAACTGATGACTCCCAGACCAGATGATCTTAGGGCATCAGATGAGAAAACATCCCTCAAGTTTAAGGACTCAAGTAAAGACCACAAAATTAAGGGAGATTATTATTTCTTTTGACCACCGTTAAGCGTGAATAATCATGCTTCTTGAGGCAAATTATCCAGCTTAATAAGTGATTTTTTCTTCATATATACCATATATTTTTTTATGACATTTTAGGTCTTTATTTTCATCTCAAAAATTTGTAAGTATGAAGTGCATACTAGCTAAGGCAAAAAATTTAAGATAAAATTATCTCTTCAATCTATCTTACTTAGCCTATAATCTTAAACAAGATCCATTATTTAGACTAGGTTTAAAATGTCATAATTAGGGCTTCCTTAATTTCTAAGATCATCTTAATTTTCTTAAAAATAGATCAAAACTTTATCTCTTATTTTAAAATTTTTTTAAAGAATGGGAAAATTCCTATACAAAAGAGAAAATTCTAAAAATATTCTAAAAGAAGTGAAAAAGAAAGAAAATCTAAAAACTCTGAAAGTACACCTAGAAGGGGTGAATAGGTGTAAGGCTAATCTAATGATAAATAATGCGGAATTAAAAACTAATTGCAACACACTAAGTGTAACCAAAGAGTGTAGTCGAATTTTCGGTGAAGGACTCTGGACTATCTTCTCTAAATTCCTCTAAATAAGAGTTGAGATGCTATGTAAAGCTCTCTTGTTTAACACAAGTGAGACACACAAACAAACCAAGTATATAAGATATGAATAATATGATGTAATGGCACAATATAAGAGAGAGTTTAGAGATAGTGGATCAAACGCAAACACCAAGATATATTTCAAGGTTCGAGCTACTGCTCTATGTCTTCGCCTTCACACAGAAGAATTTTTACTATATCGTCCACACAGGACTTCTCACAGAGGGAACCTCTACTGAGGATTTGGGTAATACAACTTTGGAGTACACAACTCCTCTCTCAACCAACATAACCTCTACACAAGAGGTAAGGCACTAAGCCACACAAAATCAACCTCACAATAGAGGGATAGGACACTAAGTCAAACAACAACAATCACCTCTCACCAACACAACCTCCACGATCACCTCTACATAAGAGAGAACTCAAATAAAAAAAGATTTACAATTCTTGATGGTCTCACTAAATCACAAACCAATTTTTCTCACAAAACTAGATTCTATAGATAGGATATAGATATGATAGCTCAAGTGTGAGAAAATTAAGAGTTTAGAAATCAAAACACAAAAAAAAACTCTTAAGAAAAAACTCTAAATTGAAAAATAAATGAAGATGAAAATAACTCCCAAAGACTTCTCTTTTTCTTTGATTTTTTCAACCCTTTAAAACAAATAAAGATGAATCTTTTTAACTAAAAAACAATTGCTGAAAAACACTTGAAGTTTTTCTCTTCTCAAATCTTAGTGAAATCAGCTCAAGAGAGGGTCTATTTATAACCCCTCAAAAATCTGCCCGTTGGCAGCCAGGAAAGGGCAGTTTTGCCCTTCCGGTCGACAGGCCAACGGTCATTTTTCTGACCGTTGTTCTAGTGGTCGACCGCCCGGTCGACCGACCCCCACCCGAGAGCGGGGTGCTTTCAGTTGGTCGACCGCACGGTCGAACGGTCGAAGAGGTTGGCCATGTGCACGTCCTTGTGCACATCGGTCGACCGTGCCGGTCGACTGACTCTTAGTCCGATTGACCGTCCGGTCGACCGCCAGAGCAAACTGGCTGGTTTTTAGGATTTAGAAACTTATTTTTTTTATTATCAATTAAATCCTACAAAATCACATAAATTTCACAAAAATAAGTTCTTGTAATATCTTTGAAATACAAATATGTGTGGCAAAAATTCAACACATATTATAAACAATTTGAATCATTTTTGTGATATTGAAGTTTGCCTTAAACACAAAATTCGTATTTTTCAAAACTTAGATTTTTAAAATGGAAAACCGTTTTTTCCAAAACTCATGTGGATACAAAAATAAGATATTGAAACAACTTTGAATCATATTGTATATGGATAGAATCCAATATACATGTAAAGATATCTATCTATGTTTTTGACATGAAATCCAATATCGGTTAAACTGAAAACCAAAAATCAATAAACTTTAAACTTGTGTGTGTGTGAACTTGAACATATCAATACTATCTAATCTTTACAATGATCTAAAAACAATCTTAAATCTTGTCTCCAAGCTGACTCGATCCAAACACGATCCACCGGGCTTGACTCCAATTGAGTACTAGATACGATTTTGACGCTCGAGCTCTTGAATCAACATGTGAAAGCTCCAAAACTCTTTAATTGAAGCTAATCATCTACTAATAACTTGATTAAATATCTAAAACTAAATATCACAAAATTATTAGTAAACTATAACTACATGAGTTAATTATCATCAAAACTAGAGTGATGGGCCGCTAGGCCAACAATCTCCTCCTTTTTGATGTTGACAAAACTCATGGAGTTATATATGCATGGAGTAAAGTTAAGCTTCATAGAAGCTCCCCCTTAACTCATGTATAACAATAAACAATAAAGATATTTAATATATGCATAAAACAAATAACAAATATTAACATATTTGCTTGATACTAATTGAAAACAAAAACATATATGCTCTGATACTAATTGAAAAAAAATAATCATGCATATAGATGACATAAGTATGCATATATAAAACTCTAAATTTCTCTTTCCCTATTTATCAAATCATCATATCATATATAAAACTCCAAATTTCTTATGCATATATAAAACTCTAAATTTCTCTCCCCCTTTTTGTCAAATCATCAATAAAGGGGCATAAATAAATTCAAAAACCATTTTCTCCTTTTGGTCAAATCAAACAAGAGGTGTATATGTGATATACATTCATGAAGAGGAGAGACGTAAAGTTAACTCCTCCTCTATACATGGATTATATGAAAAAGAGATGACTAAACCCTAATCACATAACACATAACATACAATGTATAAAAGCATATGTGAAGCCCCCCTACACACGTGTACTACATACCAAAGAAAGGTCAATCACTTCAATATGAAATACACTCAATATGAATCTATATAAAGAGAAGATGTTAAGCTTCCCTTACATATAAGCAATACAAATCAAAATAATGTGATACCAATTGAAAAATATATCAATTTATGATAAAGGTATACATCGAAATATCATGATACCAATTTATGATACCAAAAGAAAATAAACAAAATATTTTTAAGATACTAATTGAAAGTAAACAAAATTTTAAGATACTAAAAGATACCAATTGAAAATATTTTGATATCAATTTAAAAAGTCTTGTAGATCTTGATATCAATATAAACTGAGACATTGTATATTTTTGATACCAATTGAAATATCTATATATTGTAGATCTTGATACCAATTAAAAGAATATATTGCAAATCACCTAAAGGGGGGGTGAATAGGTGATTATGCTAATCTAGAAACTAAATGCGCTAAATGCGAAAACTTAAAACAAATTTTGTAACACACTTAGTAAACACACAAGTGTAGCCGAATTCCCCGTGAAGGGCTCTGGACTAACTCCTCTTGATTCCCCTAGATATGGGTTGAGGTGCTATATGAAGCTCTTGTGGTTAAGTACAAGTGAGGCACACACACAAGCAATCCAAGCATATAATGAATAAGCAATATGAATCAATGCAAGGACAACCCAAGCAAATAGATATGTATGATATGAATGATGCTTTGCACAAATGTAAAGAGAGAGTATAGAGATAATGGATCAAACGCAAACACAAATATATGTTCCGAGGTTCGAGCCCCTAGCTCTACGTCCCCGCCTTCACCGAGAAGGATTTCTAATCCACTATACTCCCACCGAGGGAACCTCCACCGAGGAGGATTTGTTACAACAATAGGAGTACCGAACTCCTCTCTCAAACACCGCCTCACAACTGAGGGGTATACCCGTAGCCAATACAACAACCAATCACCTCTACCGAAGAGGGATATACAAACCAACTCCACCTCTCACTAGAGGGAGCAAACCACAATCTCAACCTCTACCAAAGAGGGAGCAAACACCAACCCAAATCAACCTCACCGAGAGGGATACAAGAAATCAAGGGGTTTACAACAAGTGGTATATCTCAACCACAAACCTCTTTCCTTTTTTCACAAACAAAGATCCTAAATAGATTAGGATAGAATGATATAGCTCAAGTGGAAAAACTAGGTGTTTGGAAAACAAGAAATCAAGGAAAAACACTTGGGAAAACTCTTGTAAAAGATAGGAATGAAAACCAATATAAATCTCCCAAATTTCTATTTTCTTTGATTTTCCCAAACCCTAAAACACAAACCCAAATTTGAAGTTTAAAGCCCAAAAACACTTTTGTAAACTTGTTTAAAACACTTGTATATCAGAGAAATTTTGGCTCTTAAAATCTTATCTAAAACCATGAAGAGATGGGGTATTTATAGCCCCAAAACAAAACTAGCCGTTAGGCTGATCTGGCAGCCTGACAGGCGACCGGTCGGTCGGCTCGGCCGACCGCCAACGGTCAGAAATGTGACTGTTGGGGTAACCCGGTCGACCGCCCGGTCGACCCACAGAAACAGAGAGCACTGCTCTCAGGTCCGGTCGGCCGCCCGGCCGACCGTCCCTGTGACTGCCAAACGTGCACAGGCTTGTGCACGTCGGTCGACCGCTAGGGTCGACCGGCCCTTGGTACGGTCGACCAGTGCGGTCGGCCGTCCTGGCCTGTCAGCCACTGTTCAGGGACAGAAAACACATGTTAAAATATTTTAGAAAATCTTTTTAAGTCTTGTAAAAATATCCAAAAATAGTTTTTTGCATTGATATATAGACATGTGATAAATATTTTAGCTCAAATATCAAGCATATAAAACTATTTTTGTGTTTTAACATTTTTACCAAAAATCAAAACTTGTATTTTTCAAACTTGGATTTTTCAATACATGAATAGAATAGTCAAAATAAGTTTGTTTAAAAGTTAAGCATGCATGTATAGAATGAAACAACTATACATAAACCAATTAAACTTGTTTTGATCAATCTATTCATGAAAACAAATATCGGTTAAACTAAAAACCGAAAAACCAATATCCAAACATAAAACTTGTGTGAATTGTGCACTTGAGCATATCAACTATTCTAAGCTTTACAAATGGATCTAAACACACTAAACACTAAACTAGGATACCTAAGTCTTCTTGACGATCTTCATCTTCAAGTTGACTCGATCCCAAACCGTGATCCACCGAGTGCAAAGGTATGATCTTGATGCTCGGGCACGGGAATCACCAAGTGAAGGCTTCCAAACTCATCTTGTTGAAGCAATCACTAACTAATATCTTGCTAAATGATCTGAAACTAAAATCACAAGATTATTAGTAAACATAACTACATGAGTTAATCATCATCAAAACTAGGATGGAAGGCCTTTGGGCCAACATATATATATATATATATATATATATATATATATATATATTATATAATATATATATATATATATATATATATATATATATATATATATATATATATATATATATATTGTAGGTTTTGATACTAATAGAAAGTAAAAACTAAATTTTTAGGTAAACACAACTCATTTCAATATAGATACCAATTAAATTGAAGTATGATACCAATTGAAAAATCCGAACCAACCTTTTTGATTAAACATTAAAATTATTTTACAATAGAGATACCAAATAGAGAATAATATCAGTTTAAAATTCTTGATACCAATATTGAAAATGTTATCATATACTAATTGAAAATATTTTTCATTAAGAGCATAGGAAACTAATTGAAAAGTAAGATGTCAATTGAATAATATCATTTTCATCATAAGAAATGGGAGTAAAAAATCAATTAAAAAGTAAAACATGAATTTTCTCTCCCTTTATGAAATACCAATAAAAATGATACATAAGCTTGTATAAGATACCAATTGAAAAATAATTGACATTAAGGAATAAATCAAGCTTAGCATAAACATAATTTGTGCTTTAAGATATAAAGATATGGTAAGCACAATCAAATCACATATATACGTATGAAAAATTAAATACCAATTAAAATTGATACTATTTGAAGTTTGAAGCATACATATATGAAAACACAAATATGAATATACAACAAAAAAAATATCAATTGTGAAACCAATTGAAAAAAAATATAAGGATTAAGTGTATAACCTACCACTCTATTCATGCACATGTTTAAATAGATTTTCAATTAGGCATACAAGGCATGGTCGCCCATCCAACCATCCTTGAACAGTAGGGGTTTTCAAAAATAAGTTTGAAAATAATTTTAGCGTAATTGAAAACTCTACCAAGTGAAGAATACGAACTAGTTTAAGATAATTTGAAATAACTAGTTATAGATTCTTCAAAAACATGAAATCAAATCATATATTTCAAGAAGCATGCAATTTTCACAAGATTGACACTCTAGATATATAAAGCTCAACAAAGTACTCATAAAACAAAGTAATGAGTAAATACAAATAAAGTGAGTGTAAAAGAATCATGTGAAAGGCATTATCATGAAAATAGGTAATGAAACTCATATGAAATTCATTCTGAAAAATATGAAAATCAATAAAACTAAATATACTTCAAGTTATATGTATGTTTAGTTAAAACTAAAAGTATACATACATATCCCAAACACAAATGAGTCCATAAAAAAATTTTGCATGAAAGGCAAGTGACTCAGGGTATACATGTATGTCCAATAGTTTTAACAAAATTACCATATACATGAAGTTAAATATATTATCATAAAAATGTCCAAAAATAGGGAATATAAGTTAAAATGCACTAATCATCAAAACTGGGCTATACTAGTACATCAAATGGATACAAATGAGCAATTAAGTATAAACATACAAAAATCAAATGTGGCTCATTAGTTGTACAAGTATATATAAAAATTTTAATGAATGCTACATCCAAACATGTAACCAAAACGAAGTGAAAAATCATAAATATAAATCAATATGATCATTATGTAAATGCACATGCTATTAGAGTTATGATATACACAATAGCTAAACCATAGTGAGAACACTAAATATGGATTCATATGAATATGGATGTATCTCAAGTACTATACATGTATGTCATAAGTCTAATTGACATGGCATTTAACATTATGAGCATTTAAAACATGACATGCTAAAAATTAATAATCTATAAGCATGTAAACATAAATAAGGAGTTAGTGATGGTTATCAAAACAAATAGGGTTTATCTCTAGGTCTCCAAACCATGATGGTCCTCCCACCAAACTCTCCTTGAAAGTGATGCATCCAAAATTGTCACTGTTTAGCTCGGAACGCATTCACCTCAAGGCACCAACACCTCTCACGTCATGTGAGAACCCACACCTACATCAAATAAAATATGAGTGGATTTGGTGCCCATACCTTATTGGGTCCTGGGGGTTAGCACCTTTCCTAACCTAAACAAATTTATTTACAAAATTTACATTATGTCTCCTATCATAACAAAACTTTACAAGGTGGCCTTACGTACACAATGTGTACAAGTGTACACATGAGCCTACATGGTGTTACGTGTATGAATGTTAGGAGCATGTGTATGCCGTGGTTTATGTGCATACATAGGAGGAGCATGTTTCTTGCAAAACATGGATTCCAATCGTATGTGGTTCATAGCACATTGGCTCAAAGTGGAGCCCAAACAATTAGCACTCTTTTTTAAAGCACATATATCATTTTCAATAATGGAAGAAGAGGTGAAGCATGCAATAGGTATACTAGATGGTGAAGCTATACTAGCATGGCAAACATGGGATGATAAATCATTTTTCAAAAATTTATTTTCAATAGAAATCAAATCTAAATCTTTTGAAATAGAAATAATTTTGCTTTTCAAAGAATCATTTTTTTTAAAACAAAAACAAGTTTTGAAGATAGAACTTCATTTTTCTTCAAAACAATGTCACAGTCATTTTTATTTTTCAAAATTTCATTTTCATTAAGAGCAAGTTCAAGTTGAGATTTCAGAGAGTCCCTTTAATCTCATCCCTCTCTTGCAAAATAACATCAAGTTTAGAAGACAAATTTTTATTTTCTTCTTTTAATGCAAAACTTTTCTTTTTCAAAAGTTTATACTTTTCTAACAGGTTTTCACAAACAATAGATAGTTTTTTATTTAATACATCAGCATCAACATAATCATCACTACAAGAAGAACTAGCACAACCGAGTGTCTGAGTTTACCTCAAGGGAGTCATTCCCTTGGACCATGTAGCAAGGTTGGTTGGACTCATCTCCACTAGATTCCTTCTCCATAATATTTGACATTTGAAGCTTTAGAGAGATCAAGGTGTTTCACACTGTAAAGACGGAATCACAATGAGAAATCATAGAAAGATATTCTTTGCTTAGAGTGCTCCTAAGTGCCTCAAGGGCTTGTGCATTGGCCTCTATATGCTTATTATTATCAAGATAAGATTTCTTGATAGTGGCAAGGTAAACATGTATACCTAGGGTATTTGAGATACATACTTATCTTAATCTTCCATACATTGATGTTAGAAACATCAAACATTTGAGGGGTCATGAAATCCATGAGTTTAAACTATATGTGTGTAAATGTAAATATATATTAGCTAACCAAAATCTCACTCCTAAGTGGTTAAACCTAATATCATGAGCGTAGGCTCTGATACCAATCAAAGTACACCTAGAGGGGGGTGAATAGGCGTAAGGCTAATCTAATGACAAATAATGCGAAATTAAAAACTAATTGTAACACACTTAGTGTAACCAAAGATTGTAGCCGAATTCTCGGTGAAGGGCTCTGGACTATCTCCTCTAAATTCCTCTAAATAAGAGCTGAGATGCTATGTAAAGCTATCTTGGTTTAACACAAGTGAGGCACACAAATAAACCAAGTATATAAGATATGAATAATATGATGCAATGGCACAATATAAGAGAGAGTTTAGAGATAGTGGATCAAACGCAAACACCAAGATATGTTTCGAGGTTCGAGCCACTGCTCTACGTCCCCGCCTTCACATAGAAGGATTTTCACTATATTGTCCGCACAGGACTTCCCACAAAGGCAACCTCCACTGAGAATTTAGGTAATATAATTTTGGAGTATACAACTCCTCTCTCAACCAACACAACCTCTACACAAGAGGCAAGGCACTAAACCACACAAAATCAACCCCACAATAGAGGGATAGGGCACTAAGCCAAACAATAACAATCGCCTCTCACCAACATAACCTCCACAATCACCTCTACGCAAGAGGGAACTCAAATAAAAGAAGGTTTACAATTTTTAGTAGTTTCGCTAAACCACAAACCAATTTTCCTCACAAAACTAGATCCTATAGATAGGATAGATATGATAGCTCAAGTGTGAGAAAATTAAGAGTTTGGAAATCAAAACACAAAGAAAAACTCTTGAAAAAAACTCTAAATTGAAATATAAATGAAGATCAAAACAACTCCCAAAGACTTCTCTTTTTCTTTGATTTTTCCAACCCTTTAAAACAAATAAAGATGAATATTTTTAACCCAAAAACAATTGCTAAAAAATATTTAAAAGATAGAAATTTTCCTCTTCTCAAATCTTAGTGAAATCAGCTCAAAAGGGGTCTATATATAACCCTTCAAAAATCTGCCTGTTGGTAACTAGGAAAGGGTAGCTTTGCCCTTCCGGTCGAACGCCTGGTCGACCGGCCAACGATCATTTTTCTTACCATTGTGCTAGCGGTCGACCGCCCGGTCGACCGCCTGGTCGACCGGCCCCCACCCGAGAGTGGGGTGCTTTTAGTCGGTCGACCTACCAAAGAGGCTGGCCATGTGCACATCCTTGTGCACATCGGTCGACCGTCCGGTCGACCGCCAGAGCAAACTGGCTGGGTTTTAGGATTTAGAAACTTATCTTTTTATTACCAATTAAATCCCACAAAATCACATAAATTTCACAAAAATAAGTTCTTGTAATATCTTTGAAATACAAATATGTGTGATAAAAATTCAACACATATTATAAACAATTTGAACCATTTTTGTGATATTGAAGTTTGCCTTAAGCACAAAATTCGTATTTTTCAAAACTTGAATTTGAAATGGAAAACTGTTTTCTCCAAAACTCATGTGGATACAAAAATAAAAAATTGAAACAACTTTGAAGCATATTGTATATGGATGGAATCCAATATACATGTAAAGATATCTATCTATATTTTTGACATGAAATCCAATATCGGTTAAACCGAAAATCAAAAACAAATAAACTTTAAACGTGTGTGTTTGTGAACTTGAGCACATCAATACTATCTAATCTTTACAATAATCTAAACACAATCTTGAACTAAACAAATGGAGGTCTTCTTATTTCCAAGCTGACTCGATCCAAATACGATCCACCAAGCTTGACTCCAACCGAGTACTAAATGCGATCTTGACGCTCGAGCTCTTGAATCAACATGCGAAAGCTCCAAAACTCTTTTGTTAAAGCTAATTACCTACTAATAACTTGATCAAATATCTGAAACTAAATATCATAAGATTATCAGTAAACTATAACTACATGAGTTAATCATCATCAAAACTAGAGTGATGGGCCGCTGGGCCAACAAACTCTACGTTAGTAGACCCTCCCTTACACTTATCTCATGCATTATCCTCAATGCATCGTGAATATATGAATGCATGAAACAAATAGAAAGGGAAGGAAAAAATCACCTTAAGGTTGTGGTTTCGGTGGTGCTCTGATTGGTCCACGAAATGCGGCCCAATCTAATTTGCGTTGAGTTCTCAGGAACCCACCAATAACCTCAATAATACAACCCACTATAATGATGTGCACATGAATGATTTTTATTATGAATTTTATTCCATCTAATTTCTAAATTTGTAAAATAATTTCAGAGTCAATTTTATCAACACCCTTGTTCCAAAATGGAGTGTTAAAAGATGGAATGATTGATTTGAACTTAGAAAGTACAAGAACTAATACTGACTCAAAAATTTAACTTAAGTTAAGTAAAAGTTCTGGAGTCGAGATTAGTTCAGGAAGTGGGTCCAAATCAAGAAGTTTAAATTCTAATCCACATTCATTTTCTCACAACGAAATGTGACCTTCTAAGATAGGTGATTCAAGTTCAAGAATGACAGGTATGGAAATCAAAACTGACTCTAAAATATTACTCAAATTAGGTAGCAAAACAGGAGTCAATATTCATTCAGGAATTTGAACTGGAACACAAATTTGAGGATCGAGTCACATTCTTGTCTAAGTTCAATTTTTTTGAAAAAAACTTGCCAATTTGTCAATAAGACATTCAAAAGTATGAAATTAGTCAAGTTCAATTTGTTAATCATAAAATATTAGTGATTCAATTTCACGATAGATTAGCACAGGATCCAATATTGACTCAGGAAAAGAATTGAAGTGAGATAAAGATACTGGAGTCAACATTGAATCAAAAAGTGGAACTGAATTACCAAGTTGAGGTTCAGGATCATATTCATTTTCAAGTTCAATTTTTGGAAAGGGATAACTTGTCAAAATGTCAATATGGTTCTCAAAATTTTGATTTTGGTCAAGTTCAAATGGGTGTGCTGAAATTAAATCTTAGTTTCTAAAATAACATGATTCCTGATCTAGATTGATAGAGTTAGAGATATCTGAATTGGCCAAAAGTTGATAAGAGTGAGTTTCTTTATTCCTGTGAATGTTGACCAATTGACTCAGGTGTGCTTCTAACCTACCAATAGACTAGGCAAAAGATTTTTGAAATTGTTGTGAGGTCTCATGCAAGATTTCTATACTCTTTCTAACTCAGATTTTTCTTCAAATGGTTGTTCTAGAAAGGGAGCGTAGGAATCTTGGTTTGAAAAAATTATGAAGATTGTGAGTCCAACAAGTTTTGAGATTATCGCTCGGACTCACGCAAGAGTTTCTCAGTCAATTTCAAGATGGATGTTTAATCATTTTGAAGAGGTGGGACTGAGTAAGACTCTTGAAAATATTGTAAAATTGGGAAGTCCAACATGTTCTGAAATTGCCGCTCGGCCTCTTGCAGGTTAGCTTCTATACTTTTTTCTAACTCAAATTTTTCTTCAATTGATGGTTCTAGAAAAGAAGTATAGGAAGCAAAATTAGAAATGAATATTATAAAAATTGTGAAAATGTGGATAATGTGGTTGAAAATTTGACTCAGGGAAGGTGAATCCCTATTGACTCTATGACGAGTAGAAATTATTTTGAAAATTATGGTCATAAGATTGGAGGTATGGGTTGTATTGAGTCAGATAAATCTAATCTGGCCTATTTGATTAGTCCATATTATAAAAATCTGGGTTGGAGTTATCTCAATCAAATGACATCGGTGTGAAATATGGATTCATATTAGGATTGAAAAAACTGTTGTTGTTGAATTCATTTCACAAACAATCACAAACAAAAAGAAAAAACAAACAAACAAATAAAAAAATCAAAATCAAGCCTATAGTAGGGTTGACCTAGACCTAGATGACTCCTAACTGGTCGATTACCCGAGAGAGGTTGTTGTATAAATTTGACCACAAGTTAATCGGCCAGGTAGGAGCAAAATACTATAGGAGATATCCGTTCATAAGCAACGGGCCTTAATTATGTCAAACTACAGTACCTTCCAGGCGTAAGCTCTTAATCCCCAACCTTAAACACCGATTTTATAAGAGTATGATTCAAACAAGTTTCACCCTCGGTCAATCTCTTAATGAGTCTAGGATGTCCCTAGGGCCAATATCTATTAATTTTTTTTAGGGCTTGGGTTGTGTGAGTGGGGAGGTGATTTTTGGGCTAAGGAAGGGTGATGAAATCCCCACCTTATCTTGTATTGGGTTATACCCTTAAGTCCAATTCATGAAAGTGTGCAATATAGACAAAAATATAACACAAAGTGAGTAAATCACTCACGTGTTTGTTCTATGCTATATACAATACCATATGTGCACCTCAGTCCAAATCACAATAACAGAACAAAATACAGTATATTGGAATTGAATTGGCACGTGCCTAAATGCAAATGTCTAAACAGTTTTAAAGGTATCCAAATACCGTATTTTAGTTCTTTAATTATTGTAGTGTGTAGGCAATCAAAAAAGAAAATTAGCAGCAGAATATATCAATATATGCACTTTGCAAGAACCCTACAAAAGATGAAGTCTAAATGCCATACAAATGCCGCGTTTTCGCAGCTTTTCTTGGATTTTTGCGGCAAAAATAAGGAAGCAGGGTCCCTGCTTTCTAGAACAGGGACATGCAAGTAAAAGGAGAATTTTGCAATGTTCAGTTTCTATAAAAATTAACCTACACACCAAAACAGAGAAGAAAATGTTAATAAAAAATCTGAAATCTAAACCATTCCCGTCACCGGCAACGACGTCAAAAATTTGTTCGAAAGGGAGAGAATGAATAGAGCTAGAGTTCAGAGTAAACTATTTAAGTCCTTGTGTTGATGTTCGAACTCTGAATATGTATGTAAAATTACTTTGCTCCTTCGAACTATCATTTGTAGCAAAAGCTATAACGGGTCGTATCTACAGGGAGGGCTTGCGATGGAAGCTTTCACAGTTCTTTATGTTTTAGTTTTTGGCAAGAAAATGAAGGTTCTTCTTTGTTCAAGAATTGTAAAAAAGAAAAATAATGAATCTTGTGGTGTTAAGAAACGAGGGAAGCAAGGAAGGTAGAATGAAAACGACGAATTTGAAAAAGTAAAAGAGAAAAGTTGATCTTTTAAGAAAAAGAAAGTTTTTAAAAAAGAGTTGTAATCTGATGGAAAGAAAATCATGACTAACTAACACTCTACACTACTAACTTACTAATTTCTTTGGGTGACTTGTGCCTCATGTAGATTCATTGGCAATTGTTCGTCTTGCTTCGTCAAGTCAATAAGTTGTTTCAAATTGTGAAGATGTTCTCATCTTAACTTGGTTAGGTGACCTCCTTGGATCATAGGCTCCCAATAAATTCACAAGAATGGAATTTAAGAATTCACAATTTAGATATGCATAATAAGAATGTAAGATTCATTAAATCATCAAAGCCATTGTTAGCTAGCATGAGATAAGAAGCTTGTACAATAAGTGTTAGCATACTAAAATGATCAGATCATCATGTTCCATCAAGCCTCTTGATAAAGAAATAAGGCTCTAAATGAGGCACACATGAATCATATGGAGGTGGTAACAAAATCTTCACTAAGATTAGAAACAATCTCATCTTTATTAGGAATTGAGAGACTTGTTAGACATAAGACTAAAAATCATAGACATCTAATGAGTCATATGAGTTAGCATCTCCCAAGAGTTAGTAGTTAGTAGTATTAGAGGTTAGTTAGTTATGTTAGGAGATTAGTTATCCATGAAAAGATAAAGCAAGGAAGAAGACATAGTAAAATAAACTGCAAAGAAATAAAGAGCTTGAAAGAAAATAGCAAGAAATTAAAAGTACAAGAAAATTAGAGGAAGGAGAACATGAGCTTTGTATTTGATTGTCACTTTTCAATTAAAGAGACCTCACTCTCATTCTCTATCTTTTC
This sequence comes from Agave tequilana, assembly GCA_038442645.1. Lineage (NCBI taxonomy): Eukaryota > Viridiplantae > Streptophyta > Magnoliopsida > Asparagales > Asparagaceae > Agave > Agave tequilana. The sequence continues at coordinate 46,182 of JAVJIF010029732.1, forward strand.
TGGATCTAAAAAGAGAAATAAAAATTACAAAAGGAAACTAAAGAGAAACCTAAAGAAATCCTAAAATCTCTCCTAAAATGATGGCTATCCTCCTCCTCCTTCTCTGCAGAGGCCCTGGGGGTCTTTATATAGGCACCAGGAGCTAATCGTTGTCAAAAGTAGCCGTGGGATCAATCGCTCCATCAACGGCCATAGTGAAAATGCACCTAGAGGGGGGGTGAATAGGTGTATAGCTAATCTAATGATCAATTATGCAGAATTAAAAACTTAATGCAACACACTTAGTGTAACCAATGAGTGTGCCAAATTTCCTGTGAAGGGCTCTGGACTAACTCCTCTGAATTCCTCTAAATAAGAGTTGAGATGCTATGTAAAGCTCTCTTGGTTAAACACAAGTATGGGCACACACAAACAACACAAGTATGTATATGATATGTCAATATAAATCAATGCACAATGTAAGAGAGAGAGAGAGAGAGTTAGAGAAAGTGGATCAATCGCAAACATCAAGATATGTTTCGAGGTTCGAGCACACAACTCTACGTCTCCGCCTTTACACAGAAGGATTTCTACTAACTCATCCACACAGGACTTCCCTCACAGGGAACCTCCACTGAGGATTTGGGACAAATACAATTGGGAGTACACAACTCCTCTCTCAACCAATACAACCTCTCACTAGAGGCAACTCACAAACAAATCACCTCTACACTTAGAGGGATAGGCACAAAGCCACTCAAACAACAAATCAATCACCTCACACTTGAGGGACTCCAACAAAATCTCCACCTCTCACTAGAGGGAGCCAAATACCACTTCCACTATCACCTCATACTTGAGAAGGGATAACAACTCAATCACCTCTCACTAGAGGGATATTACAATGAATAGAAGGTATACAACTTGGTGGTCTCTTTCAACCACAAACCAATTTTCCCACTAAAACAAAGATCCTATAGATAGGATAGAATGACAAGCTCAAGTGTGAGAAATAAAGAGTTTGAAAATCAAAATCACAAAGAAAAACTCTTGGAAAAAACTTCTAGAATGGATATAAAATGAAGATCAAAAAATCTCAAAGACTTTCTTTTTCTTTGTATTTTCTAACCCTTTAAAACAAAAAAAAAGATGAAAACTTTAGGCTTAAAAACTCTTTTGAAAACTAGTGTTAAAACACTTGAGAAGATGAAAATTTTGCTCTTAAAAATTCTTATTGAAAAATCAACTCAAATGGGGTATATATAGCCCATTTGAAAATCTGCTCGTTGGCAGCTGAAAAGGGCTAGTTTGCTCTTCCGGTCGACCGGCCGGTCAACAGCCAACGGTCAAATTTTTGACCGTTGCGTCTACCGATCGACAACCCGATCGATCGGGACTGGATCCAGAGAGCAACGGCTCTCTGGTCGGTCGACCGCTCGGTCGACCAAGCTGATACAGAGAGCAGAGCCCTTTGCTGGTCGATCGGATCGGTCGACCGGGGCCATTTCCAGAGAGCAGAGGCTCTCTGGCGGTCGACCGTTCCGATCGACCGGCCTATCAGCCGGCTACGTGCACGTTCTGTGCACGTCGGTCGACCGGCCCGGTCGACCGGTAGTCAGCCAGTCCAGTTTAATCAGGTCTTAAAAACTTGAGTTTTTATTATCAATTAAATCCCATAAAATCACATAAATTCCACAAAAATCAGTTCATGTTATATCTTTGAAATACAAACATGTTTGAGTAAAAATCAAATCATGTTTAAACATTTTGAATCATTTTTGTGACTTGAGAATTTTGCCTTAAACCAAATTATGTATTTTCCAAAAATAGAATTTTTGAAATGAAAATCCGATTTTTTCAAAACACATACAAAAACATGATATTTAAACAACTTTGAAGCATATAGTATATGGATAGAATTCAATATACATGAAAGGTATTATATTTATGTTTTTGACATTAAATCTAAAAATAAGTTTGTCAAAATACAAAACTCCAAGCACATGAATAGTATATCAAAATAAGTTTTTCTAAGTATATGAAGCATAGATGTATATAGATCAAATCTAATATATATTAAACCATGTAAACTTGTTTTGATTCTATCTATTCATGAAAACTAAGATCAGTTAAACTGAAAACCAAAACCAATAAACATGAAACGTGTGTGTGTTGTGAACTTGAGCATATCACACTATCTAATCTTTACAATGGATCTAAACTAAATCTTAACTAAACAAACCGAAGCCTTCTTGTAGAACGCCATCTCTAAGTTGACTCGATCCAAACGCGATTCACCGAGCTTGACTCCAACCGAGTGCTAGATGTGAACTTGACGCTCGAGCTCTTGAATCACCATGTGAAAGCTCCAAAACACCTTTATTGAAGCTAATCACCTACTAATATCTTGATTAAATATCTGAAACTAAATATCACAATATTATTAGTAAACTATAGCTACATGAGTTAATTATCATCAAAACTAGAGTGGAAGGCCTCTGGGTTTACAATCTCCCCTTTTTGATGATATCAAAACTCATGGAGTTATATATGCATGGATTAAAGTTAAGCTTCAAAGAAGCTCCCCCTTAACTCATGCATAGCAATAAACTATAAAGATATGCAATGAATGTTAAACATGAATATGCATAAACATACATAAAATAATGAAATAAACATGCTCTTGATATCAAATTTTGAAATAAACATGTCCTTAAATACCAATTGAAAATATAAACTTAAAATAAACATGTTCTTAAATAATTTCTCTTGATACCAATAAAAATTTCAATAAAAATTCTTGATACCAACAAAACAAAAACAACAAAATATATTTTTGATACTAAATCCATGCTCTTGATACCAGTATCAACAAAACATAAAGCTCTTGATACCAATATCAACAAAACATACAACACATGTTTTTTTTAATATAAACTTTGATAAAACTTAAATAAACATACATATATACTAAAAAACTTCTCCCCCTTTTTATCAATCATCAACAAAGGGGTTAAAGTAAACAATAAAATAATGTTCTCCCCCTTTTTGTCCGAAACAAAAATCAGGTGAAATCAAATCAAAACATTATGATAACAATTAAAAAAAATATATCAATTTAGTGCAAAGGTATGAAAGATCACCTAGAGGGGGGTGAATAGGTGATTATGCTAATTTAATGAACTCAATGCGGAATTTAAAAACTAAATGCAATACACTCAAGTGCAATCAACAAATGATGCACACACAACCAAGCCAAGCAAATATGAATGCACAATATGAATTGTTGCAAGGCACAAAGTAAAGAGGGAGATGAGAGAGAGTCAATGGATCAAGCGCAAACAACAAGATATGTTTCGAGGTTCGAGCACCCAGCTCTACATCCCCGCCTTCGACACACGAAGGATTTCTAATCAACTAGCAAGTCCACAAAGAACTCTCACAAGGAGTACCCAACTCCTCTCTTTACAACCACAACCTCCTCCTTGAGGCAAGCTCCAATCCAACAAAATAATCACCTCACAACTTGAGGGATTAGCACAAAGCAAACACAAGGATCACCTCACAACTTGAGGGATACAACCCAAGGCACAAAGCAAAGATTGGGTTTTTAACTTTGTGGTCTAAACAACAACCACAAACAATCTCTTTCTCCCACACAAAGATCCTATAGAATAAGAAAGTAGATGTTGCTCAAGTGTGGAGAAAACCAATAGAATGGAAATCAAAAACACAAAGAAAATCCTTGGGAAAAACTGAAACCAAGATATGGAAGTTGAATCAAAACTCTTTTTCTCAAAAACCCTTTTCTTTGAATTTCCAAACCCTAATAAAAACACCAAATAGATTGTTCAATTTGAATCCAAAAACTTCTTTTGATTGCTGTGAAAACACCAGAGAGTAAGGAAAAATTCGCACAAAAAATCTTAGAGAAAAACTCTTTTCAATGGGGTATTTATAGACCCCAGAAAAATATAGTCGTTGGCAGCAGAAAATGCCAGAAATGCACTGCCGGTCGACCGTCCAACGGTCAAATTTTGCCCGTTGCCAGCTACCGGTCGACCGCCCCGGTCGACCCAAATAAACAGAGAGCTCTGCTCTCAGACCCGGTCGACCCGGACAGTCGACCGTCCCATGTCTGCCAAACGTGCACAAATCTGTGCACGCCGGTCGACCGACCCGGTCGACCGACTTCAGCCAAGTCGACTTGGTCAGAAGACTAGTCGACTGGTGAAGCCTGGAATCAGAAAACTGAGTTAGAAACATGTTTAAAAATTCTTTTATCTTTTCTAAAAATCACCAAAAATAGTTTTATCATTTTGCATTGATATATAAACATGTGGTAAAAAGTTTAGCTCAAATATCAATCAATATGAACTATTTTTGTGTCTAATCATTTTTACCAAAAACCAAAAACTATATTTTCTAAAACTAGGATTCTTGAATAGAAAATACACTTTGTCCAAAACTCATTCAAATACAAAAACATGATATTTAAACATTTTGAAGCATGATGCATATGGATAGAAATCCAATATACATGAAACATATATATATCATAGTTTTTGTCTTTAATTCCAAAAATATGTTTTGTCAAAAATACCAAAACATAAAACACATGAATAAGTAAGTCAAAACTAAGTTTGTCTAGGAAATTAAAGCATGCATGTATATAGAACAAATCATATATACATTAAACCATGTAAACTTGTTTTGATCTATCTATTCATGAAAACCAAGATCGGTTAAACCTAAAACCGAAAAACCGAAAACCAATATTCAAAACATGAAACGTGTGTGTTGTGAACTTGAGCATTATCATACTATTCTAATCTTTACAATTTGGATCTAAACACAAAACTAAACTAGGTACCGAAGTCTTCTTGTAGAGCGCAATCTCCAAGCCGACTCGATCCAAAACTCCTTGATCCACCGAGCAAGTGCTATATGTGATCTTTGACGCTCGGGCTCTTGAATCAACATGTGAAAGATGTGTGGAAGTTTTCACCAACTAATAACTTGATTAATGATCTGAAACTAAATAACACAAGATTATTAGTACACATAACTACATGAGTTAATCATCATCAAAACTAGAGTGGAAGGCCTTTGGGCCAACAAGGTATACATAGAAACATCATGATACCAAATGATGATACTAATTGAAAATAAACAAAATATTTTGAAGAAATCAACAAAAATTTTGATATCAATTGAAAGATATAAACATAAAGGTAATCTTGATACCTATTGTAAAAATTAATACCAATTGAAAATATTTTACACTTTTGATACCAATTTGAAAAACATACACTAATCTTTTTGGTTAAACACTAAACTCATTTTGCAATAGAGATACCAAATAGAGAATAATATCAATTTAATGTTTTTTATACCAATATTGAAAATGAAACATATACTAATTGAAAAAAAGAAATTTCATTAGGAGCATATGATATCAAAATGAAAAATCACTATCATTTCAATCATTTTTCAATATAAAGTGTGCAAGAAAAATACCAATTGTAAACAAAACTAATTGAACGGTGAAATATGAATTTTCTCTCTCTTTATGAAATACCAAACTAAATGATGCATAAACTTATATAAGATACCAATTGAAAAATAATCAATTAAAGTATAATTGTCATTTAAGGAATCAAGTTTAGCATAACCAAAATTTGTACTCAAAGATATAGAGATATAGTAAACACAAATAAACGTAAATTCATATATATGTATGAAAAATTGAATACCAATCGAAATTGATACTATTGAAGTTTAAGCATACATATATAAAAATATATATGAGTATACAAGATAAATGAATGTCAATTATAGTACCAATTGAGAAGATACAATGATATTAATTGAAAACAAAATAAGATCAGGTGTATAACTCATACATCCTACTACCCATTTCATGCACATGTTTAAATAGATTTTCAGTAATGAGCATACAAGACATGGTCGCCCAACCAACCGCCCTTTGATGCGTAAGTGTTTTCAAAAATAAGTTTGAAAATAGTTATAATACGTTTGAAAACTCTACCATATGAAGAATACCGCAACTTGTTTAATGATAGACTTGTAAACTAGTATGAAATCCTTTAAGTAACGAATAAAACAAAAATATATTTCATGAAAAACATGTAAGTCACACGATCATCAATACTCAAAATCTATAGGGCACATATCATACTCATGAAAATAAAATCATGAGAAAATATTAAATAAAGTGAGTGAATAAGAGTTATGTGAAACACATTATCATGAAAATAGGCAATCAAGCTCAATGTGAAATTCCTTAAAATATGAAAAACAAAAAAATCTAATTTTCATGAAAATAATTTAATCTTCAAGGCATATGTATGTCTTATACAAACTAAAGTATGCAAACATATCCAAACATAAACGAGTCCACAAAAGTACACGCATGAAGGCAAGTGGCTCAAGGATGTATATAAATAACTAATAGTTTAGACAAAATAGACATATACATGAAATTTAACATAAACATGAAAAACATGTCAAAAATATGGAATACAAATCAAAATGTATGAATCATCAAAACTAGGCTATACTAGTACGTCTAATGGTACAAATGAGCATTCAAGCACAAAAATATAATAATCTATTTGTGGCTCACTAGTTGTACAAGTATATATCTAAGTTTTAATGAAAACTAACATCTAAACATGTAATCAAAACATGAAGCATAGAAATCAAAACAAAACTTATATGATCATTATGGTAAATGAACATGTATTAGATCTATGATATACACAATAGTTAAAACAAATGTGAGAACACAAAAGTATAAGTCTATATTAAATATGGGTGATCTCAAATACTAATCATGTATATCACAAGTCTAATAAACATGACATTTAATATACTAATCATGAAACAAGACATGCTAAAATCAATGATATGAAAAGCATGTAGACATAAATGAGGAGTAAGAGATCGTTACCAAAACTAATAGGGAACATCTCCATATCTCCAAACCATGGTGGTCTTCCCACTAAACTCCCCTTGAAAGTGATGCATCCAAAATTGTCATCTTTAGGCTCGGATCGCATCCAACTCAAGGCACCATTACTCTCTCGTTAAGTGATAGCCCACATCTACATCAAAAAGAACAGAAGTGGCCTTTGGTACCCATGCTCTTTTGGGTCAATGGGGGTTAGCTCCTTTCCTAACCCAAACAAACTTATTTGCTAAATTGGAATCATGTATCCTATCATAACAAAATTTAGTAAGGTGGCCCTTACGTCCACAATGTGTATAAGTGTACACATGAACATACAAAGTGTTATGGATGTGAACGTGAGAAGCATATGTATGCCGTGATTTGTGTGCATGCATAGAAGGAACTTTTTCTTTCGAAACATAAATTTGAAATGTGTATGGTTCATGGCACAATGGCTCAAAGTGGAACCCAAATATTCAACACTTTTCTTCAAAACATTTATATCATTTTTAATACTTGAAGATAAAGTGGAACGTGCAATAGGTGAGATAGATGATGAAGCTACACTAGCATGGCAAACATGAGAGTCAATATCATTTTACAAAATAGTATTTTTCTTTGAAAACAAATCTAAATCCTTTGAAATTGAAGTAATCTTGTTTTTCAAAGATTCATTTTCTTTTAGTACAAAATCAAATTTTGAAGACAAGATCTCATTTTTCTTCAAAACATCATTGCAATCTTTTCTATTTTTCAAGATTTCATTTTCTTTTAGAGAAAGATCAAGTTTAGATTCCAATGAATTCCTTTCATTAGAAATCTCTACTTACTCTTGCAAAGCCAAATCAAGTTTTGAAAATATATCTTTATTTTCTTTGTTAAGTCTAAAACTCTTCTTTTTAAAGCTTTATATTTTTCTAGCAATTTTTCACAAACAATAGAAAGTTCTTCATTCAAAGCATCAGCATCAATATAATCATTGCTAGAAGAACTAGCATCATCATCATCTAATTGAGTTTCCGAGTTTACCTCAAGGGAGTCATTCCCTTGGACCATGTAACAATGTTACTCGGATTCTCCACTAGATTCATCCTCCACAATGATTGGCCTTTGAAGCTTGGAGAAGGTCAACGTGTTCCACACTGCAAAGGCGGAATCACAGTTAGAAACCATAGAAAGATATTTTTTATTAAGCGTGCTTCTAAGTGCCTCAAGGGCTTGTGCATTGGCCTCTATATGCTTGCTATTACCAAGATAGGATTTCTTGATAGCGGAAAGGAAAACATGCAAGCCTAGGGTTTTTAGGCACATGGACATCCTAGCCTTCCAAACAACAATGTTGGAAGTATCAAACATAGGTGGGGTCATGAAGTCCATGAGTGTGTGTAAACAATATAAGTGTGCAAATGCAAATCTAGATTAGCAAATCCAAAATCACACTCCTAGGTGGTTAAACCTAATATCAGGAGCGTAAGCTCTCATACTAATTGAAAATACACCTAGAGGGGGGGTGAATAGGTGTATGGCTAATCTAATGATCAATTATGCAGAATTAAAAACTTAATGCAACACACTTAGTGTAACCAACGATTGTAGCTGCTGAATTCCCGGTGAAGGGCTCTGGACTAACTCCTCTGAATTCCTCTAAATAAGAGTTGAGGTGCTATGTAAAGCTCTCTTGGTTAAACACAAGTATGGGCACACACAAACAACACAAGTATGTATATGATATGTCAATATGAATCAATGCACAATGTAAGAGAGAGAGTTAGAGAAAGTGGAACAATCGCAAACACCAAGATATGTTTCGAGATTCGAGCACACAGCTCTACGTCCCTGCCTTCACACAGAAGGATTTTCACTAACTCTTGCACACAGGGAACCTCCACTGAGGATTTGGGGCAAATACAATTGAGCGTACACAACTCCTCTCTCAACCAATACAACCTCTCACTAGAGGCAACTCACAAACAAATCACCTCTACACTTAGAGGGATAGGCACAAAGCCACTCAAACAACAAATCAATCACCTCACACTTGAGGGATTCCAACACAATCTCCACCTCTCACTAAAGGGAGCCAAATACCACTTCCACTATCACTCACATTTGAGGGATAACAACTCAATCACCTCTCACTAGAGAGATATCACAATGAATGGAATGTATACAACTTGGTGGTCTCTTTCAACCACAAACCAATTTTCTCACTTAAACAAAGATCCTATAGATAGGATAGAATGACAAGCTCAAGTGTGAGAAATAAAGAGTTTGGAAATCAAAATCACAAAGAAAAACTCTTGGGAAAAACTTCTAGAATGGATATAAAATGAAGATCAAAAACAATCCCAAAGACTTTCTTTTTCTTTGTATTTTCTAACCCTCTAAAACAAAATAAAGATGAAATCTTTAGGCTTTAAAACTCTTTTGAAAACTACTGTTAAAACACTTGAGAAGATGAAAATTTTGTTCTTAAAAATTCTTGTTGAAAAACCAACTCAAATGGGGTATATATAGCCTATTTGTAAATCTGCCCGTTGGCAGCTGAAAAGGGCCAATTTGCACTTTCGGTCGACCAGACGGTCGACCGGCCAACGGTCAAATTTTTGCCCAATCGACCGGGACTGGATCCAGAGAGCAACGGCTCTCTGGCCGGTCGACTGCCCAGTCGACCGAGCTGATACAGAGAGCAGAGCTCTCTGACGGTCGACCGGATCGGTCGACCGGTGCCATTTCCAGAGAGCAGAAGCTCTCTGGTGGTCAACCGTTCTGGTCGACCGGCCCATCAGCCTGGCTACGTGCACGTTCTGTGCACGTCAGTCGACCTGCCACTGCTACGGTCGACCGGCCCCGTCGACCAGCAGTCAGCCAGTCCAGCTTAATCAGGTCTTAAAAACTTGGGTTTTTATTGTCAATTAAATCCCATAAAATCACATAAATGTCACAAAAATCAGTTCATGTTATATCTTTGAAATACAAACATGTTTGAGTAAAAATTAAATCAAGTTACAAACATTTTGAGCCATTTTTGTGACTTGAAAAATTTGTCTTAAACCAAATTCTGTATTTTTCAAAACTAGAATTTTTGAAATGAAAATCCGACTTTTCCAAAACACATACAAAAACATGAAATTTAAACAACTTTGAAGCATATAGTATATGGATAGAATCCAATATACATGAAAGGTATTATATCTATGTTTTTGACATTAAATCTAAAAATAAGTTTTGTCAAAATACAAAACTCCAAGCACATGATAGTGTATCAAAATAAGTTTTTCTAAGTATATGAAGCATAGATGTATATAGATCAAATCTAATATACATTAAACCGTGTAAACTTGTTTTGATTCTATCTATTCATGAAAACCAAGATCAGTTAAACCGAAAACTAAAACCAATAAACATGAAACGTGTGTGTGTTGTGAACTTGAGCATATCATACTATCTAATCTTTACAATGGACTAAACTAAATTTTAACTAAACAAACCGAAGCCTTCTTGTAGAACGCCATCTCCAAGTTGACTCGATCCAAACGCGATTCACCGAGCTTGACTCCAACCGAATGCTAGATGTGAACTTGACGCTCGAGCTCTTGAATCACCATGTGAAAGCTCCAAAACACCTTTATTGAAGCTAATCATCTACTAATATCTTAGTTAAATATCTGAAACTAAATATCACAAGATTATTAGTAAACTATAACTACATGAGTTAATCATTATCAAAACTAGAGTGAAAGGCCTCTGGGCCAATAATCTCCCCTTTTTGATGATGACAAAACTCATGGAGTTATATATGAATGGATTAAAGTTAAGCTTCAAAGAAGCTCCCCCTTAACACATGTATAGCAATAAGCTATAAAGATATGCAATGAATATTAAACATGAATATGCATAAACATGCATAAAACAATGAAATAAACATGCTCTTGATACCAAATTTTAAAATAAACATGTCCTTAAATACCAATTGAAAATATAAACTTAAAATAAACATGTTCTTAAATAATTGCTCTTGATACCAATAAAAATTTCAATAAAAGCTCTTGATACAAACAAAACAAAAACAACAAAATATTTTTGATACTAATATATTTGCTCTTGATACGAGTATCAACAAAACATAAAGCTCTTGATGCCAATATCAACAAAACATACACCAAATGTTTTTTTTAATATAAACTTTGATAAAACTTAAATAAACATGCATATATATACTAAAAAACTTCTCCCCCTTTTATCAATCATCAACAAAGGGGTTAAAGTAAACAATAAAATAATGTTCTCCCCCTTTTTGTCCGAAATAAAAATCAGGTGAAATCAAATCAAAACATTATGATACCAATTTAAAAAAATATATCAATATAGTGCAAAGGTATACATAGAAATATCATGATACCAAATGATGATACTAATTGAAAATAAACGAAACATTTTGAAGAAATCAACAAAAATTTTGATATCAATTGAAAGAAATAAACATAAAGGTAATCTTGATACCTATTGTAAAAATTAGTACCAATTGAAAATATTTTACACTTTTGATACCAATTTGAAAAACATACACTAATTTTTTGATTAAACACTAAACTCATTTTGCAATAGAGATACCAAATAGAGAATAATATCAATTTAATGTTTTTTTATACCAATATTGAAAATGAAACATATACTAATTGAAAAAAAATTTCATTAGGAGCGTATGATACCAAAATGAAAAATCAATATCATTTTTCAATCATTTTTCAACATAAAGTGTGAGAGTAAAATACCAAATGTAAACAAAACTAATTGAACGGTGAAATATGAATTTTCTCCCCTTTATGAAATACCAAACAAAATGATGCATAAACTTGTATAAGATACCAATTAAAAAATAATCAATTGAAGTATAATTGTTATTTAAGGAATCAAGCTTAGCATAACCAAAATTTGTACTCAAAGATATAGAGATATAGTAAGCACAAATAAAAGTAAATTCATATATATGTATGAAAAATTGAATACCAATCGAAATTGATACTATTTGAAGTTTAAGCATACATATATAAAAATATATATGAGTATAGAAGACAAATGAATGTCAATTGTGATACCAATTGAGAAGGTACAATGATATCAATTGAAAACAAAATAAGATCAGGTGTATAACTCATACTTCCTACCACCCATTTCATGCACATGTTTAAATAGATTTTCAATAATGAGCATACAAGGCATGATCGCCCAACCAACCGCCCTTGGATGCGTAGGGGTTTTCAAAAATAAGTTTGATAATAGTTATAATACGTTTGAAAACTCTACCATATGAAGAATACTGCAACTAGTTTAATGATGAACTTGTAAACTAGTATGAAATCCTTTAACTAAGGAATAAAACAAAAATATATTTCATAAAAAACATGTAAGTCACACGATCATCAACACTCAAAATCTATAGGGCACATATCATACTCATGAAAACAAAATCATGAGAAAATATTAAGTAAAGTGAGTGTATAAGAGTTATGTGAAATACATCATCATGAAAATAGGCAATCAAGCTCAATGTGAAATTCCTTAAAACATGAAAAACAAAAAAATCTAATTTTCATGAAAATAATTTAATCTTCAAGGCATATGTATGCTTATACAAACTAAAGTATACATACATATCCAAACATAAACGAGTCCACAAAAGTACATGCATGAAGGCAAGTGGCTCAAGAATGTATATGAATAACTAATAGTTTAGACAAAATAGATATATACATGAAGTTTAACATAAACATGAAAAACATGTCAAAAATATGGAATATAAATCAAAATGTATGAATCATCAAAACTAGGCTATACTAGTACATCTAATGGGCACTAATGAGCATTCAAGCACAAACATATAATAATCTATTTGTGGCTCACTAGTTGTACAAGTATATATCCAAGTTTTAATGAAAACTAATATCTAAACATGTGATCAAAACATGAAGCATAGAAATCAAAACAAAACTTATATGATCATTATGGTAAATGAACATGCATTAGATCTATGATATATACAATAGCTGAAACAAATGTGAGAACACAAAAGTATAAGTCTATATTAAACATGGGTGATCTCAAATACAAATCATGCATTTCACAAGTCTAATAAACATGACATTTAATATACTAATCATGAAATAAGACATGCTAAAATTAATAATATGAAAAGCATGTAAACATAAATGAGGAGTAAGAGATCGTTACCAAAACCAATAGGGCACATCTTCATATCTCCAAATCATGGTGCTCTTCCCACCAAACTCCCCTTGAAAGTGATGCATCCAAAATTGTCATCTTTAAGCTCGGATCGCATCCAACTCAAGGCACCATTACTCTTACGTTAAGTGAGAGCCCACACCTACATCAAAAAGAATAGGAATGGTCTTTGATACCTATGCTCTTTTGGGTCCATGGGGGTTAGCTCCTTTCCTAACCCAAATAAACTTATTTGCTAAATTGGAATCATGTATCCTATCATAACAAAATTTAGAAAGGTGGCCCTTACGTCCACAATGTGTACAAGTGTATACAAGTGTACACATGAACATACAAAGTGTTATGGGTGTGAACGTGAGGAGCATGTGTATGCCGTGATTTGTGTGCATGCATAGAAGGAACTTGTTTCTTTCGAAACATAGATTCCAAATGTGTATGGTTCATGGCACAATGGCTCAAAGTGGAACCCAAACATTCAATACTTTTTTTTAAAACATCTATATCATTTTTAATACTTGAAGATAAAGTGGAGCGTGCAATAGGTGAGCTAGATGATGAAGCTACACTAACATGGCAAACATAAGAGTCAATATCATTTTACAAAATAGTATTTTTCTTTGAAAACAAATCTAAATCCTTTGAAATTGAAGTAATCTTATTTTTCAAAGATTCATTTTCTTTTAGTACAAAATCAAATTTTGAAGACAAGATCTCATTTTTCTTCAAAACATTATTGCAATCATTTCTATTTTTCAAGATTTCATTTTCTTTTAGAGTAAGATCAAGTTTGGATTTCAATGAATCCCTTTCATTAGAAATCTTCACTTTCTCTTGCAAAGCCAAATCAAGTTTTGAAAATAAATCTTTATTTCTTTGTTAAGTCTAAAACTCTTCTTTTTCAAAGCTTTATATTTTTTTAGCAATTTTTCACAAACAATAGAAAGTTCTTCATTCAAAGCATTGACATCAATATAATCATTACTAGAAGAACTAGCATCATCATCATTTAATTGAGTTTCCGAGTTTACCTCAAGGGAGTCATTCCCTTGGACCATGTAGCAATGTTGCTCAGATTCTCCACTAGATTCATCCTCCATAATGGTTGGCCTTTGAAGCTTGGAGGAGGTCAACGTGTTCCACACTGCAAAGGCGGAATCACAGTTAGAAACCATAGAAAGATATTTTTTGTTAAGCGTGCTTCTAAGTGCCTCAAGGGCTTGTGCATTGGCCTCTATATACTTGCTATTACCAAGATAGGATTTCTTGATAGCGGAAAGGAAAACATGCAAGCCTAGGGTTTTTAGGCACATGGACATCCTAGCCTTCCAAACAACAATGTTGGAAGTATCAAACATAGGTGGGGTCATGAAGTCCATGAGTGTGTGTAAACAATATAAGTGTGCAAATGCAAATCTAGATTAGCAAATCTAAAATCACACTCTTAGGTGGTTAAACCTAATATCAGGAGCGTAGGCTCTGATACCAATTGAAAATACACCTAGAGGGGGTGAATAGTATGGCTAATCTAATGATCAATTATGCGGAATTAAAAACTTAATGCAACACACTTAGTGTAATCAACGAGTGTAACTGAATTCCCAATGAAGGGCTCTGGACTAACTCCTCTGAATTCCTCTAAATAAGATTTGATGTGCTATGTAAAGCTCTCTTGGTTAAACACAAGTATGGGAACACACAAACAATACAAGCATGTGTATGATATATCAATATGAATCAATGCACAATGTAAGAGAGAGAGTTAGAGAAAGTGGATCAATCGCAAACCCCAAGGTATGTTTCGAGGTTCGAGCACACAGCTCTACGTCCCCGCCTTCACACAGAAGGATTTTCACTAACTCGTCCACACAGGACTTCCCACACAGGGAACTTCCACTAAGGATTTGGGGCAAATACAATTGGGAGTACACAACTCCTCTCTCAACCAATACAACCTCTCACTAGAGGTAACTCACAAACAAATCACCTCTACACTTAAGGGGGATAGGCACAAGGCCACTCAAACAACAAATTAATCACCTCACACTTGAGGGATTCTAACACAATCTCCACCTCTCACTAGAGGGAGCCAAATACCACTTCCACTATCACCTCACACTTGAGGGGTAATAATGAAAGCACACCTAGAGGGGGGGTGAATAGGTGTACGTGCTAATCTAGGAACTAAATGCGCTAAATGCGGAAGCTAAACACAAATTTTGCAACACACTTAATACAACACACAAGTTTAGCCGAATTCCCCGTGAAGGGCTCTGAACTAACTCCTCTTGATTCCCCTTGAATGGGTTGAGGTGCTATGTGAAGCTCTTGTGGTTAAGTATAAGTGAGGCACACACACAAGCAAGCCAAGCATATAAGAATGAGCAATATGAAATAATGCAAGGCAACACAAGCAAACATGATATGATGATATGAATGATGCTTTGCACAATTAAGAGAGAGAGTTAGAGACAAGTGGATCAAACGCAAACACAATGATATGTTCTGAGGTTCGAGCCCCTAGCTCTACGTCCCCGCCTTCACCGAGAAGGATTTCTAATCCACTATATGAGTACCGAACTCCTCTCTCAACCTTACAATGCCACCGAGGCAATACAACCACAATCCACCTCTACCGAAGAGGGATAAGGCCTGTAGCCAATACAATCACAATCACCTCTACCGAAGAGGGATCCAAACACCACTCCGATCAACCTCTCTCAAAGAGGGATACACAAATAAAGGAGGGTTTACAATTAGTGGTTTCTTTCAACCACAAACAATCTCTCTTTTTCTCTTTTCCACAAAACAAGGATCCTAATAGAATAGGATAGATGATAGCTCAAGTGTGGAAATCAAGGTGTTTTGAAAATCAGAAAACAAAGAAAAATCCTTGGGAAAACACTTGCAATATGATAGAAATGAAGATCTAAAGCAATATCCCAAAAACCTATTTTTCTTTGAATTTTCCAAACCCTTGAAAACAATAAAGATGAAAACTTTTAAGCTTAAAAACTCTTTGAAAACTTCTTTTAAACTCTGGAGAAACTGAAAATTTTTCTTGTTAAAAATCTTAGCCAAAATCCCAAAGGAATGGGGTTTATATAGGCCAAAACAGAAACTAGCCGTTAGGCTGATGTGGCAGCCTGACAGGCTTGGCGGTCGACCGCCAACGGTCAAAAATGTGATCGTTGGGCAAACCCGGTCGACCGCCCGGTCGACCCAAACAAACAGAGAGCTCTGCTCTCAGACCCGGTCGACCCTGACGGTCGACCGAGCTTGTGTCTGCCAGACGTGCACAAGTCTGTGCACGTCGGTCGACCGCACGGGTCGACCGGCCAATGGTGCGGTCGACCGTCTGGGTCGACCGACCTAGCCTGTCAGCACAAACCTGGGTCAGAAAAACTGGGAAAAAATATTTTGAAAATTCTTTTAATAACTTGTAAAAATCCCAAAAATGTTTTTACCATATTGCATTGATATATAAACATCTGATAAACATTTCTACTCAAATATCAAGCATATGAAACCATTTTTATTTCTTAACATTTTTACCAAAAACCAAAACATGTATTTTATCAAACTTAGATTTTTCCAAAACATGAATAGGAAAGTCAAAATAAGTTTCTTTAAAAGTTAAACATGCATGTATAGAATGAAACAACTATACATATATCAATTAAACTTGTTTTGATCAACTATTCATGAAAACCAAAAACCAAACATAAAACGTGTGTGTTTGTGCACTTGAGCATATCAACTATACTAAGCTTTACAAATGGATCTAAACACACTAAACTAAATTAGGATACCTAAATCTTCTTGACGATCTCCATCTTCAAGATGACTTGCTCCCAAACGTGATCCATCGAGTGCAAAGGTAAGATCTTTAAGCTTTGGCACCGGAATCACCATGAAAAGCTTCTAAACTCCTTGTTGAAGCTAATCACCAACTAATATCTTGCTAAAGGATCTGAAACTTAAAATCACAAGAATATTAGTAAACATAACTACATGAGTTAATCATCATCAAAACTAGGGTGGAAGGCCTTTGGGCCAACAATCTCCCCTTTTTGATGATGACAAAACTCATGGAGTTATATATGCATGGATTAAAGTTAAGCTTCAAAGAAGCTCCCCCTTAACTCATGCATAAAAAATAAACATAAAGAATATGCAATGAAAGCTCTTAAACATGAATGCATAGATATGCATAAACAATAAAAAGGTTCTAGATACCAATGAAATGTTCAAAAACAAAACATACTCTAGATACCAATTAAAATTAAACTATATTAAACTTAATATATGCAAAAACATAAGTATGCATATATAAAACTCATAAACTCAAAATCTTTCTCCCCCTTTTTGTCAATCATCAACAAAGGGGTAAACAATCAAAACCATAAATAGAATGTCAGAGAGGGGTAAAAATCTTTCTCCCCTTTTTGTCAATCAAAATAATAAAAACAATGTTCTCCCCCTTTTTGTCTAAAACAAAAACAAAGTCAATAAGGGGTATGATCAAACAACTATAAACATGATATGCCTCTAGATACAACATCTTGATACCAATTAAAAAAATTGTACATTTTAAACATATGATATCAATTGAAATTAAACATAATTCTTTAAGGCATAAAGATACCGCTCTGCTCTCTGGCGGTCACCGTTCTGGTCGACCAGCCCATCAGCCTGGCTACGTGGATGTTCTGTGTACGTCGGTCGACTGGCCCGGTCGACCGGCAATCAGCCAATCCAGCTTAATCAGGTCTTAAAAACTTGAGTTTTTATTATCAATTAAATCCTATAAAATCACATAAATTTCACAAAATTCAGTTCATGTTATATCTTTGAAATACAAACATGTTTGAGTAAAACCAAATCATGTTACAAATATTTTGAACCATTTTTGTGACTTGAAAAATTTGCCTTAAACTAAATTCTATATTTTCCAAAAATAGAATTTTTGAAATGAAAATCCGATTTTTCCAAAACACATATAAAAACTTGATATTTAAACAACTTTGAAGCATACAGTATATGGATAGAATCCAATATACATGAAAGGTATTATATCTATGTTTTTGACATTAAATTCAAAAATAAGTTTTGTCAAAATACAAAACTCCATGCACATGAATAGTGTATCAAAATAAGTTTTTCTAAGTATATGAAGTATAGATATATATAGATCAAATTTAATATACATTAAACCATATAAACTTGTTTTGATTCTATCTATTCATGAAAACCAAGATCGGTTAAACCAAAAACCAAAACTAATAAACATGAAACATGTGTGTATGTTGTGAACTTGAGCATATCACACTATCTAATCTTTACAATAGATCTAAACTAAATCTTAACTAAACAAACGAAGCCTTCTTGTAGAACGCCTTCTTCAAGTTGAATCGATCCAAACGCGATTCACCGAGCTTAACTCCAACTGAGTGCTAGATGTGAATTTGACGCTCGAGCTCTTGAATCACCATGTGAAAGCTCCAAAATACCTTTGTTGAAGCTAATCACCTACTAATATCTTGGTTAAATATCTGAAACTAAATATCACAAGATTATTAGTAAACTATAACTACATGAGTTAATCATCATCAAAACTAGAGTGGAAGGCCTCTGGGCCAACACATAGATTTGTCAAAAAAATGCGGCCAAAACCGCATTTCCACGGCAGAATCTGGGTCGTTGCGCCAACGATTGCTCTGACATTCTGTTACTACCCAAGTGCCCTGCTAGAACTTCTAGAATCTTGAAAATATTCCCTGGTTCGTTATAGGTTTTGGCTTGTTTGATTTGGGCTCTTTTAACCTCCTTTAAATCCTTGAATAATTTTAGATTTGGGCCTTCTTCTTCATTAAAGAGTGGACCTAAAATTAAAGAAAGGAACCATTAAAAAGCTTATTTTTATTGATAAAATGCATGACAATGTGATACAAAATGATGCAAAATGAAATATTAATCACCAATCCATAAATTGTCACGTTTTCCCTGATTTGTCGTGAAAACTTGCAATCCTAGGGCCTATAACTCAATGCTTTGGTGAGTGGCTCCGACTCCTCGGATCACCTGGTGTTCTCCTATAAATATCTTATTGGAGGTAAAGGCAGAGTGATATCCACAAAGAGATAAAAAAAACTAGGGTTTTAGTTTAGTTTCGATTTTTCTTTTATTTTCTGTTTCTTTGTAATTTAGATTAGAAAGAGATTCAAAAGAAAAATAGATAGTGGATTCAAGGGTGACAATCTATGTAAGTTCTTCTTTTTTCTTATTATTTTTTATATATTCAAAAATTGCTTTTACTTTGTTTTTATATATTTTTTTCATGGTTTAAGTCTATTAACCTTCTAGATTATTTTCTTCTCTTTTGATTTCTAAATCCATAAGAATTTTACGGCATTTGAATAGTCTTGCCATTGCGAGTGCCACTAATAGCTCATAATGATGGATTCTTTCTTTTTCTGTGTTAATTCATGCTTGCATTATGAGTTTTGATGATATAATGTGGACAGAAATCAAGTCTCTTATTATAAGTTATGCGCTGATTGCCTTCAATTCAATGTAAAGTATCGCAAAAGATCTAGGTTAGACAATTGTCTGAAGAGGTAAGTAATCTTGTTGGAACTCTTAGTAAATTTTATTCACAAATTTTCTGTCTTTTTAATTCTCTTTTAAAAACTAAAAATATAAACTTTTTCTTTTTATTTCTTCTTCCTACTTCTTCTACCTTAACATAATGTTCTTTTTATCTTTTTCAAAACAAAGAAAAACAACTTAACAGATTTAGTAATTTAAAATATACTGAAAAGCTTGCATCGCATCCCTCCTTGTAGATCATGACCGGCATAGAAATTTGCTACCACAGTTAAATTGCGATAAACAAGATAAATACTTCTACTTTTAGATAACAAATTTCACACTCTCAATGTTTTGCAATTACATTTAATGATAATGATATTTCTAGAGTCATTAATTGTAGAACCACTTATGATATTTGATGCCATCTTGTTGTTACTCATGAGGGAACCTCTCAAGTGAAGAGGGCTAAAATAGATATTTTGTATTCTCAATATGAAAATTTTTGTATGAATGAAAATGAATCCATTGATGATATGATTACACTATTTACTAAAATTATAAATGTTTATCTTCTTTAGGTGACGCTACTGATAATGACCAAAAAGTAAGGAAGGTTATTCGAGCACTTCCTCTTTCATAGAAAGTCAAGTCAACTGCCTTGAAGGAACTTAATGATAAGAAGGAAACGGAGTTCATTGATCTCTTTGGCAACTTGTAGACCACATGAGATGAAGAGAAAAGTAAGAAGAAGAAAATTATTGCTTTCAAGGCTACTCCGATCATCTCCAATGATGATGAAGAAGATGAACAAGAAGATGACGATGAACTCTCTCTCCTCATCAAGAATGTGAGGAGCATGTACCACAAGAGAAGGTTCAATAATAGAAGAGGAACATGGCAAGGAAGGGAGGAAAGAAGAGGAAATGATATTGGGCCTTTCTACAAGTGTAAGAAACAGAGCCAACATTGTCGATTGCCCAAAAATGAAGAACAAGGCATCTACCTCAAAGAAGCCTTACAAGAAAAAGTCATTGAAGGCAACATAGGATTCAGAGAGTGAATTCGAGGAGGATGTTAACATGGTAAATGTGTGTCTCATGGCAAATGACAACACACCTAAGGTTCAGAAACTACTTTAGATGATTCTGATTTGACCATGGATAAATTAAGAGAAGCTTTTGAATAACTTTCAAATAACTATTATTTTCTTCAAAAGAAATATTTGAAAATAAAAAAATAAGCTTTTACAAAATCAATTAAGTATGGTTTCAAAGAAAAAGAAAACTTATCTATCTTTCTTCAAAATACTAAAAAGAATTTTAATGTTTATAAAGTTTCTATTGACACTCTAAAAAGACAAACTCTCAGATAGCTCTTCACCGGTCTGAATGATGTCTAATTTGTCGACATTTACAAAAGACAAGTCACAGACAAGCTGACGACCAGTTTTTGTCCATCCCTGATGGACAAAGCAGCGACTTGGATCCTACTGATCTAGTGAAATAAACAGTAAGCCAATGTTGCCTTTGAAGAGACCTAGACAGGCCTATGAGGCTAAGCCAATACAACACTTAGCCTCGCATGAACCCAAGGGATAGCTTCGCTTAAAACTTTACAGCCTTGTTGCAGGGTTAAAATACTAGCTTCGCCTGGAGCTTTCTTAAAATCTTCGTATGAAGCTCTTCATAGCTCCACAGAGAGCAAACTTACGGCTTCCCCTGAAGCTAATTATAGTTTCGCCTGAAACTTTCTTAAATAGCTTCGCATAAAGCTTTTCATAGCTCTACAGAGAGCTAACTTATAGTTTCGCCTGATGCTAATTCTACCTTCGCTTGAAGCTTTCTGGATAGCTTCGCATTAAGCTCTTTATAGCTCTATAGAGAGCTTACTTATAATTTCATCTGAAGCTAATTCTAGCTTTGCCTAAAGCTAATTATAGTTTCGTCTAAAGCTTTCTTGATAGCTTCGCATGAAGCTTTTCATAGCTCTATAGAGAGCTAACTTATAGTTTCGCCTAAAACTAATTCTAACTTCGCCTGAAGTGAATTATAACTTTGCCTGAAGCTTTCTTGATAGTTTCGCAAGAAGCTTTTCATAGCTCCACAGAGAACTAACTTACGGCTTCCTGAAGCTAATTTTAGCTTCGCCTGAAACTTTCTTATAGTTTCTCCTTGAAGCTCTTCATAGCTCCATAAAGAGCTAATTGTTAGCTTCGCCTGAAGCTCTAACGACCGCGCAGAAGGCCAACTCTTATCTTTTGTAGGATCTATAAACAATGGCAATACAAACACTAAAATAAAGATGAATAGCATTTAACAAAAATACTTGCAAGAAAAAAAGCACAGAATAAATCTTAGAAAAAATGCAAATGCAAACACGAGAGATTTTATCCTGGTTCGGTTCTCGTGTACTACGTCCAGTGCCCAAGCAATCCGCTTGAGATTTTTCTTATCCTGATTTTGATACACCTCAAAATCAACTCCTTATACACCACTTAACAAAATACCCTTTGCCAAATCTGTACAACTATTCTCTACACCAAGAAGACACTGTTGGAACTTACTTTTGATGATACATTTGTGAGGCCATATCATATGGAGCTCTATCTCAAGCCTATTCAAGAGTTCTACATGATCAAGACTTCCCAAAGAGAGCTGATAATGATGTGTATTGTAATTATTGATAGCATGTTAAAAGCCTTGAAACTCACACACACATCATAGCCTATTAGTTGACTTATAGCCTTTTGTAGTCGACTTGTACATGGTTTAGTCGACTTGTAAATTTTCCTAGTCGACTAGCTTTTTGTCCTGAAAGATCTCAACTCTCTGTTTGTCAGTATTATTCGACTTAACAGTATATATAGTCGACTAATAACTGATGTAGTCGACTAATCCCTTAGTCTAGTCGACTAGTTTTAGTTTTCAGAAACTTGTCTTTTGATTTCAACTTGACCTAGTCGACTTGGTCCCAATACTAGTCGACTAACCCAGAGAAAATTGCCTACCCTAGTCGACTAACCCATATGTCAAGTCGACTAATGGCAGTTTCTGACTGTTGGATAGTTTCTATTTTCTGATTTTTTCTTCAATATTTTCCAACGTTTAAACATTCAAAATGGTCCTAATAACTACCCTAACTAACCATAGAGTTCAGCTATAAATAGAGTTGTTATCTTAGGTTTAAAACACCAATTCAAACATATAGTTTTCTGACCAAAAATCTTGCCAAAATTCTGGTTCTCTGAAAACTGTTTTTTCACTTTCTGTTTCTTCACCAAATTCCTATTCTATTGTGAAGATCTCTGAAAGTCCACCTATAATAGCCCTTGTCCACGATCACATACTGAATCAAGGCTTATAGGAAAGTTTGTAATCACTCAAAGGAAGCATTGTATAGGAGCATCTTCTTGGTGTAGAAGAGAAGTTGTACAAGGTGTTGTGGTCTTCTTAGTTGTAAGAAGAGTTGTATACGTTTGGCAAAGGGGATTTGTCAAGTGGGATACAAGGTGTTGATTTTGGATGTACAAAGTCAAAGGATAAAGAAAATTCTCAAGCGGGTGGCTTGGAGACTGGATGTAGGTCACGAGGACCGAACCAGGATAAATCACTCGTGTTTGCGTTTGCTTAACTTTTCTGTGATTTATTTTCCTTATTGCAAGTACGTTTATTTCTTTAACACTAATATCCTTGTGTAAGTGTTGACATTGTATTTTAGATCCACACTTGGCATCATCTCGGGACCAACAATTGGTATCAGAGCAGGAACTACAATTGGTTTCAGAGCAGGTTCAACATTTGGTATCAGAGCAGGCACTACAATTAGTATCAGAGCCCTACATACCTAGTCAACAATCTACAAAGATGGCAACGGAGTTCCCTTCGTCACAATTCAAAGAAAGACATTCTACACAACGTCCACCGCTATTTGAGGGATCCAATTACAACTGTTGGAAGTGTAGAATGAAGATCTACTTGCAATCGCTCAACTACGAACTTTGAAACATTGTAGAAGCACCGTACACCAAACCGACAACCAACTATAACGCTTGGAGTGATGATCAAAAGAAGAATGCGAACCTTGATGCCAAAGCGATGAATGCATTATTTTGTGCCTTAATCAAAGAAGAATTCAACCGCGTGGCACACTCTTCAGGTAACACATGAAGGCACAAATAAGGTTAAGGAATCTAAAATTTCTGTTCTTGTCCACAGGTTTGAACTATTCAAAATGAAGGAGAATGAAACTATCTCAGAAATGGTTACAAGATTCACTGACATAACCAATTCCTTAGCATCCCTTGGAAAGGAATACACCCAAGTAGAAAAAGTTCGCAAGAACCTTCGTGCACTCACATCAGATTGGGAGAAGAAGACAACTGCAATCGAAGAAGCAAATGATCTATCAATGATGTCATTAGAAAACCTAATTGGTAATCTAATGGCATATGAAGTGCAACTCGAAGACAGAAAGAAGGATGAACAACAATCTCTCTCAAAGAAGAAAGAACTTGCCTTCCATGCATCCTCAGACACAGATAATTCAGATGACGATGAAGAGGAGATAGCAATGTTTTCAAGAAAATTCAGAAGATTCTTGAAGCAAGGTAAGTTTAAATGTTTTAATTGCAATAAAACAGGTCATATGACGAAGGGTTGTCCATTGCTCAAAAACAAAGGTAAATTCAACAAAAAGTTCAAAAAAAAAAGATTACCAAGCATCATGGGAGAACAGTGATTCCTCTTCCTCTGACGAAAAAGAAGCCACTGAACATGCCAACATCTGTTACATGGCACTAGAAGAAGATGAGGTACAATATACTGAACTTTTAGATGCATTTCATGAATTATTCAATGATCTAAAGAATGAAAAAATGAAGAATAAAGTTTTATTAAAGGAAAATGAAAAACTTTTCAAAGAAAATTCATGTTATGTCTCTTAAGTTTCTTTTATAAGTTCTCAAAAAGATGATTTTGAAAAAGTGATATCATCATTGAAAAAGGATAATGAGAATTTTATAAAAGAAAATATTTTGCTTAAAAAGGAAACTATATCTTTAAATGAAAGAATTTCTGTGTTAGATAAAGACATGTCAGTTTTCAAAATGAAATATGAAGAGATTTTGAAAAATGTGACTAAGTTTAATCAAGGAAAAGAAAAGTTAAATGATTTATTATCATATCAAAAGATGTCACATAATCATTATGGTATTGGATTTTTTGAAAAATCTTTATATGTTAGTAATTCATATAATTCTTTTGTGAAAAGAAAGTCTGATATTATTTCAAAAAGAATTAAGAACAAGTTCATATGGATTCCTAAAAATTTAAGCATTGTTAATAAAAATACTTATATTGCATCATACTTACATGATATATGTAATTAATGCAATTATGTGTATATTAACAGGAAACCAAATTCAAATTGGGTTTGGTCTCCTAAAGGTTAATGCTTTACTCTTATGATTGGTACCATCTAATGTTTATCTTTCTGGTACCATATAAGAAGGTTGATATGAACAATATCATATATATACATGTTATGATATATTTGTTGCAGGGGGAGAACATAAGTGTTTTTATATCTGTTATAACTCATTTTCTATAGGGGGAGAATATATAACTTATTTTTTGCAGGGAGAGCATTTGTGCACACAAAGTGTCATCATCAAAAAGGGGGAGAATGTTGGAACTTACTTTTGATGATACATTTGTGAGGCCATATCATATGGAGCTCTATCTCAAGCCTATTCAAGAGTTCTACATGATCAAAACTTTCCAAAGAGAGTTGATAATGATGTATATTGTAATTGTTGATAGCGTGTTAAAAGTCTTGAAACTCACACACACATCATAGCCTATTAGTCGACTTATAGCCTTTTGTAGTCGACTTATACATGGTATAGTCGACTTGTAAATTTTCCTAGTCGACTAGCTTTTTGTCCTGAAAGATCCCAACTCTTTGTTTGTCAGTGTTAGTCGACTTAACAGTATATATAGTCGACTAATAACCTGATGTAGTCGACTAATCCCTTCGTCTAGTCGACTAGTTTCAGTTTTCAGAAACTTATCTTTTGATTTCAACTTGACCTAGTCGACTTGGCCCCAATACTAGTCGACTAACCCAGAGAAATTTGCCCACCCTAGTCGACTAACTCATATGTCAAGTCGACTAATGGCAGTTTTTGACTGTTAGACAGTTTCTGTTTTCTGATTTTTCCTTCAACGTTTTTCAACGTTTAAACATTCAAAATGATCCTAATAACTACCCTAACTAACCATAGAGTTCAGCTATAAATAGGGTTGTTATCTTAGGTTTAAAACACCCATTCAAATATATAGTTTTCTGACTAAAAATCTTACCAAAATTCTGGTTCTCTGAAAACTATTTTTCCACTTTCTATTTCTTCACCAAATTCCTATTCTATTATGAAGATCTCTGAAAGTCCACCTATAATAGCCCTTGTTCACGATCACATACTGAATTAAGACTTATAGAAAAGTTTGTAATCACTCAAAGGAAGCATTGTACAAGAGCATCTTCTTGGTGTAGAAGAGAAGTTGTACAAGGTGTTGTAGTCTTCTTGGCTGTAAGAAGAGTTGTATACATTTGGCAAAGGGGATTTGTCAAGTGGGATACAAGGTGTTGATTTTGGATGTACAAAGTCAAAGGATAAAGAAAAATCTCAAGCAGGTGGCTTTGGGACTGGATGTAGGTCACGAGGACCGAATCAGGATAAATCACTGTGTTTGCATTTGCTTAACTTTTTTGTGATTTATTTTCCTTATTGCAAGTACGTTTATTTCTTTAACGCTAATATCCTTGTGTGAGTGTTTACATTGTATTTTAGATCCACACTTGGCATCATCTCGGGACCAACAGACACTTTCTTGTACAACTCTTCTCTACATCAAGAAGACACTCTTGTACAACTTTTTTCTTTGAATGATTACAATGTATCCTGTAAGTCTTGAAACTTGTAAGTGATTGTGAACAAGGTATCTTATAGGAGGACTCTCAGAATTCTTCACAAAAGAATAGAAATTATGAGAAGAAATGAAGTGAAAACTAGTTTTCTGAAAAACAGAATTTTTAACAAAGTTTTGGACAGAAAACTAATGATTTTTAATTGATGTTTTCATCCTAGGACAATATCCCTATTTATAGGTGAAATCAATGGTCAGTTAGGGAAATTATCAACTCAAATTTAAAAATTAGAATGTTGGAGAAAACACCAGAAAAATCAATTACTAAATAACAGTTAGAAACTGTAGTTAGTCGACTAGGATATGAGAGTAGTTGACTAGTATAAGAAATTTTGCCTGGGTTAGTCGACTAGCCTAAGAATCAAGTCAAGTATAGAAGGCTAACACATATTGATAAGTCTCTGAAAACTAATATTAGTCGACCAGCAGAGAAAGTAGGTCGACTAATGTTGGTTACAGTCAACAAACAGAGAACGAATATTTTTCTGTGGAGACACTTAGTCGACTATATAACAAAGCAAGTCGACTATAGGATATGTTAGTCGACTAGACAAGGGTATAAGTCACTATCTTACTATTTTGTGTGTGTGATCAAGGCTTTTAACAATATATTAAAAATACAAAAAAATAGTAAATATCCTTGAATAATCTTGAGCAATTAGAACTCAACACTAGCTTTTGAAATTGAGCTCCAATAAATCTGCATCATATTTGTTATCATCAAAATCTAAGTTCCAACATTCTCTCCTTTTATGATGATGACAAGTTGTGTGCATAATAACCCCCTACAGAGATAAACTTTCCCCTGCAGAGAACATGTTATAACAAATATAGATAACAAGTGTTCTCCCCTGTAAAAATATATCATGGCATTGATCGGGGGAAAACGCGTACAAAAAGTGTATATTTGGAATCAAGATTTAAAGTGTGTGTGCTTTGGCTTCCTCGATACTTCCGTTATAGCATAGAGGCTAAAACGAATCGAATTCACAAGGACGGGAGGCGATAGAAGCTTTACCTGTTGATTCACGTGTGTGTTAAAAGTTCTTCAATGTTTGAAAGAATGAAAAGAAAAGAAAGCAAAGAATGAAAAGAGAAGTACGGTGAAACATAAAGAAGTGGGAAACATAGAAGAAAAGATATTTGTGATTTTTGATAATATTTCTAAAACAAAGTGAAAAAGAAGAAAACTCATAGCTACTAACTACTAATGACTCCATCAACATGCTAACCTCTTAGTGATGTTGCCTCACGTATATCCTTGGCAATCTCTAGTTCAAAAGCGTTACAAAGTATGGCTCATATGGTAACTTTCGCATCCAAATTCAACCAACAAGTGCAAACTACACTTAAATCATCAAAACTCAATAAGAGTAAGCATGAAATAAAGTAATGTTAGCTTGTTAGAGATTTAGATATTAGAGTGTTAGATCCATCATCATGAGCCATCAATAGCTCTTACAAGAGCAAGTTTAAGTAGAGGCAATTAGATTCATGTGGATTATCAAATAAGAAATTAGACTAGTTAGTGGTTAGTAGTTAGTTGCCATGGGAGAAATTAGCTACACATGTAAAAGGGATTAGAGAGAAGAAAATAAAGATAAGTTAAGATAGCACCTTTCATAGATTGTTACTTTCTATTACAAGCATTCTTACTTTCTCACCATGTATCACTCTCTCTCCTATTACAAGATCTAAAAAAAATGGAAAATACAAAGGAAGAAGAAGAACTAACCTAAACTAAACTACCCTAAACTACAACATGGAAGAAACTATACTAAACTCTGCATATCTTACTGAAGGAGACTCCAGAGGTATTTATAGGCACCAGGGGAAAGGGGGCCAGGTTGGCAACAGCTGGCCAGAAGCACGGGTACAGCCGCGCCCGTACGGCCACAGAAACGTGGCAAAAGCCGCGTTTTCACGGCTCTTCTAGAGTCACGCGCTTGGCGTCTCGTGCCGCGCGCTGTCCCATCTGTCCCCTATCAGATGGAAGTCCGGTTTCTGGTTTTAGGCTCCTGATTTTGATGAATCAGCTCTCTAAAGTCAATGGCTATTCATGTAGGCTTTTAATCACCAATTAAATGGTGATTTAGGGTTTTCTTCTTCATTTTATGTCATGGACCTAGAAGCATGCAAGAGAGGTATTATTAGCAGAATTTAGTATTAAATAAATGTGAAGATTGTTTTCCATTATATTTGCAAAGGGGGAAAACTTACAAAAAAAGGTTTGAGGAGCTAAATTACAAGTATTCTTAAAAAGATTACAAGTAGATCTCCTCAGAGATTCTGGAGAAGTGTGCCGATAGGAGTCTGGTCAGCGCGCGACCACTTTGTCCCTTTGACGATGCGAGCGATGAGATTCCCTTCTCGCCTGGTTCGGGGAATCAGAGAACAGAAGGTTGGTAGAACCCTCTTGCTGCTTCTCAAAATCGCCTTCAATTAGGAATTCCTTCTCGCCTGGTTCCGGAGATTCCTTGAGAAGAAGGACGATGTTAGGGTATCAACACCCTGGATAGAGAAAGCAATTCTCTAAAAGGTCTCTGAATTCGAGAGCGCACGGTGCGTCGTGAAGAAGCCTCTGCTTGTGGAGTCCTCTTTTTTTCCGATCGATCGATCGATTGCTCTCCGTATGCGTCTGCGCGTGCCTCTCCTTGTACCCCTGGCGGGCTATTTATAGGGAGAGTAAGGGTATAATCGTCCCTTGAAAATATAAAAACAGATTGAATCGAATCTGTTTAAAATCTGGAAAGTAGCCTTGCTGCGAGGCTAAGATCAGCTTCTGCAAAGCTAGAATTGGCAGGTCGGTTGACCTTCTTGATCCTTTCCATATCGTTGGAGGATTTCCCCTGATCTTCTTACTCGTTTTAGAGGAGTCAAGAGATTGTGGCAATCAACTGCCAAATTTGATCTCTGATTTGATCTTAATTGGATTCAATCTGATTGAATCGTATCTCATCTGGAGATTTGATTGGTCAAAGGTTGACCATAGCAGACAAATAGCGGAGCTGCCCGCATTGAGCTCGTAGCGGAGCTAGAGGCAGCTTCTGGCGAAGTCCGAAAGAAACCCTTTGGCGATGCTGGAAGTCCTCTGTGGCGAAGTTTGCGAGTTAGCTTCTTGGCGAGGCTTTGGATGGCTTCAAGGCGAAGTTGGGTGATATTAGCCTCTCAAGCGAGGCTATCTCTTTGGGCTCATGTAATGCTAAGTGCTAGCATCTTAGACCTGCTGAGGTCTGTTTAGAAATAATCCGGATTCACTGTCTGCTTGCTGGATCAGTGGAGTCCAAGTTGCTTCCTTGTCCCTCGGAGATGGGTGAAAATTGGTCTTCAGCTTGTCTGTCACTTGTCTTTTGTAAATGTCAACAAGTTTAGACATTATTCGGACCAATAAGAATCTCGTCTTTTTTAAGTGTCAACAAAGATGTGGTATAAAATATGCAGTTTTAAAGACTAATCAGGCATACAGATATGATATATTATATCATGTATTATATGTTTGACAAAAATTTCTATCATCAAGAGATCACTTTTTTTATAATGTACCTAAAAGATAATTTGTATGGTACCAATCATAATAGGGTCAAAAAATAATTAACCTTTAGGAATCCAAATCCAATTTGAATTTGGTTTTTATTTGTTAGTATAAATATAATCACAAGAATTACATATATGATGTATATATGATGTAATATAAGAATTTTTATCCACAATACTTAAATTTTTAGGAATCCATATATATTTGTATTTAATTCTTTTTGAAATAATATCAATATTTCTTTTCATAAAAGAATTATATGGATCATGATTCTTTTCATAAACATGTGTAGATTTTTCAACATTATTTTTTGAACAACTAAGACCAACGTATATAGATTTTCAAACGTATCTTTTGAAAATCTAAGACCAAAATGATTATTTGACATCTTTTGATAAGACAATAAATCATTTAAATTTTCTTTTCCCTTATAAAATTTTGTCACATTTTTCAAAAAAAATTCATATTTAACTTTGAAACTTGATATTTTTTTATCTAAAATAAAACTTCTGGAATTTAAAGAAACAGTTTCTCTTTTAAGCAAAGCATTCTCTTTTAAGAAATTCTCATTATCTTTTTTAAAGATGAAATAACTTTTTCAAAGTCAACTTTTTGAGGATTTAAAAAAGACATTTGAGAAATATAAATTGAATTTTTATTGTTAAGTCTTTTATTTTTCTTTATTAAAACTTTATTTTTAATCTCTTCATTCTTAAGATCATCTTATAATTCATGAAATACATCTAAAAATTCAGCATATTCTTGTACCTCATCTTCTTGAGTCATAAAACAAACATTGGCAGTTTCAGTAGCTTCTTCTTCGTGTGAGGAAGATGAATCACTATTCTCCCAAGTTGCATGTAATTTTTCTTTTTTGTTGAACTTTTTGAACTTGGAGTTTTCTTTGTATTTTAGCAATGGACAATTCTTCTTTATATGACCTGTTTTATTACAATTAAAATAAGTAGGATTAAACTTACTTTGTTTCAAGAACTTTCTGAATTTTCTTGAGAGTATTGCCATCTCCTCTTCATTATCATCTGAATTGTCCATATTTGAGGATGTATGGAAGGCAAATACTTTCTTCTTAGATTGAGGCTGTTGTTCATCATTCTTTCTATATTCAAGTTGAACTTCATATGCCATTAAATTACCAATAAGGTTTTCTAGCGACATTATTAAAAGATCATTTGTTTCTTCTATCGCAGTGGTTTTCTTCTCCCAATCTGATGTGAGTGCGCGAAAAATCTTTCTAACTTTTCAATTTGAGCGTATTCTTTTCCAAGGGCTACTAAGGAATTTGTAATATCTATAAACCTTGTAATCATTTCTGAAAAGGTTTCATTCTCCTTCATTTTGAAGAGTTCAAACCTATAAACAAGAATAGAGATTTTAGATTCTTGAACTTTGTTGGTACCTTCATGTGTTATCTATAAAATCTGCCATATTTGATTTGCAGATTTGGTCATTGACACTCGATTGAATTCTTCTTTGTTCAAGGTACAGAAAAGCGCATTCATTACTTTGGCATCAAGATTTGCAGACTTTTTTGTTCTTCACTCCACGCATTATAATTGGTGGTCGGCTTGGTATATGGTGCTTCTACTATGTTTCATAGTTCATAGTTGAGTGATTGCAAATTGATCTTCATTCTACACTTCCGGTAGTTATAATTTGATCCATCAAATAATGATGGACGTTGTGTAGAATGTCGTTCCTTGAATTGAGATGAAGGAAACTCCATTGCCATCCTTGAACACTGTATTCAGGGTATTGACAGGGCTCTGATACTAAATGTAGGATCTATAAACAATGAAATCACAAGCACTAAACCAAAGATGAATAACGTTTAACAAAAATATTTGCAAGAAAAGGAAAATGCACAAAATAAATCTCAGAAAAAATACAAATGCAAACATGAGAGATTTTATCCTGGTTCAGTTCTCGTGACCTACATCCAGTCCTCAAGCAACTCGCTTGAGATTTTTCTTATCCTAATTTTGATACACCCCAAAATCAACTTCTTATACACCACTTGACAAAATATCCTTTACCAAATCTACACAACTCTTCTCTACACCAAGAAGACACTTTCTTGTACAACTATTCTCTACACCAAGAAGACACTCTTGTACAACTCTTCTCTTTGAATGATAACAATGTATTCTATAAGCCTTGAAAATTGTAAGTGATTGTGAACAAGGTATCTTATAGGAAGACTCTTAGAATTTTTCACAAAAGAATAGAAATTGTGTGAAGAAATGAAAGTAGAAAATAGTTTTTTTTGTAAACAGAATTTTCAACAGAGTTTTGAATAGGAACCTAATGATTTTTAATTGGTGTTTTCATTCTACAACAACATTCCTATTTATAGATGAAATCAATGGTCAGTTAGGGAAGTTATCAACTCAAATTTGAAAATCAGAATGTTAGAGAAAATACTAAAAAAATTAATAACTGAATAACAGTCAGAAACTGTAGTTAGTGGACTAGGATATGAGAGTAGTCGACTAGTATAAGAAATTTTGCTTAGGTTAGTCGACTAGCCTAAGAATCAAGTCGACTATAGAAGGCTAACACAGATTGATAAGTCTCTGAAAACTAATATTAGTCGACTAGCAGAGAAGGTAAGTCGACTTATGTTGGTTACAGTCAACAAATAGAGAACGGATATTATTTTGTGGAGGCACTTAGTCGACTATATAACAAAGAAAATTGACTATAAAATATGTTAGTCGACTAGACAAGGCTATAAGTCGACTATCTAACTATTTTGTGTGTGATCAAGGATTTTAACAATCTATTAAAAATACACAAAAATAGTAAATATCCTTAAATAATCTTAAGCAATTAGAACTCAGCACTAGCTTTTGAGATTGAGCTCCAATGAATCTGCATCACAATTGTTATCATCAAAATCTAAGTTCCAACATCTTCGCCTGAACCTTAGCACAGCTCTGCTGAGAGCTTGCTTCTACCCTCACCTGAAGCTTGGTACAACTCCGCTGAAGAGCAAAATGCTTAGCTTTGTCTCAACTGGCTAGTCCCACATGAGGAGCCTCGTCTCGCCTCCACTAGCTAGTCTCGTATGAGAAGCCTCGCCTCGCCTCCACTGGCTGGCTTCGCCTGAGAAGGCTAGCCTCGCCTTAACTGGCTAGCCTTGTATGAGGAGATTAGCCTCGCCTCCAATGTGCACAGAGACTAGTCTCGCCTCTAATTGCTAGCCTCGCTTGAGGAGAATAACTGCCCCACTAAGTTAGTGAGGGGAGTTAATGGGTAGTTACATCCATGATTCCTCATTAAGAGGAGATAATCAAGAGGATCATAACTCCCTATTGAGCCTATAAATAGCCCACTAGTAGACTAGGCTCAGGGGTTTGAAGGGATTTAAGTTCAAGTGGGCTTTTTGAAGAGCATAAAGTTTCTTTGGTGGCTTCAAAGTTTAAGCTAATAAGAGATGTGCTCTCTCGCTTTTAAGAATTCAGAAAATTACTTCTCTAATCCTACAAGGATAAACTCAGGGTACTAATACCCTAAGATCTTTCTCTCTCAAGAAATCTTCAGAATAGGCGAGAAGAAATTCATTCGAAGATCGATCGCTTGTATCATCAACGGGACAAAGTGGTCACGGCTGATCAGACTCCCACTGGCACACTTTCCCAGAATCTCAAAAGAGATACTTGTAAATTTTCTTTTAATTACTTGTAATTTTCTCTTCGAAATTTTGTAAGTTTTCCCTTTATTGGATTTCCAATGGAAAATAAGATGGCGACTCCGTTGGGGATTGCAGTCCACTGTAATATCCCCTATCTAATAATGTTGTATTTTTATTTCTCTAAGTATTTATTATGTTTTACTGGTTATTTTATTTTTTTACTTGGTATATACTTATTATTATTATTGTGTTAATATTATTATTGTTATTATTGATATTAATATTGTTTTTATTACTACTAATTATGCTAATCATATTATTAATATTATTATTATTTCTCTTGATCCTGAACCCCATTCACCTAATCCCTTTACCCATTACCATTACCCATATCCAAACCCGTTCCATAACCCATATACCCACAACCCAAAACATGTTCTCTACCCACAATCTTACCTATATAATCTCTCTTCTTTATCCTAAACTAAACCCTAATCCTAAAGCTAATCTTCCCTTCAACCCACTACCGTCTCCACCTATCCTTCCATGGCATCAACACCCTAGCCTATGGCACCGCCTCCACCTACCCTCCCATAGCATCAACACCTATAGCCTATGGCTGGCTGCTGAGCCCCCTCAGCACTCTTTCAGTGCCCTCGAAAATCTTCTTTCATCTCCAAATCTCTGCAACTCATGGGGATTAGCTGGATTATCTAGGGTGTTTTCTGATCTAATCTCTATCAAATTTCGGCACCAGAGGCAGTTGGGACTATCTATCTACATTACATATTATCAAAGATCAAAAGAGTGATGGGCCTCACAAATTTGAGGTCCTTAAGTTCTTGCAGTCACGCGGGGCTACAAGTGATCCTTTGGGGAGCCTTAGTTCTGTTGCAACATCAGAGTGCAAGCTATTTGATTATCTTTCAGGGTCCTACTTGCAACCAACCAAGGAAAGATGTTGATGAGTTTTGAGGAGATGTGAGATTTTTGATCTGGCAAAAGCTGAAAAGTTAAATATCATCAACTTGAGGCCAAAGTTGTGCTTCTCAACCCAAAGGAAAATCCAAGCAATCTTGGCTGCGAGATCTGCCATGGCCAAGCCCTCCAAGTAACACCCCAAGCTCCTACACCATCTCAACCATCCCGGGCACCACTTCCCTCCATAGAGGTCGTGCCCCTCTCCTTCCTCTCCATTGAGCACCGACAGCACTCCAGCGAGCTTCCCTCATTTTCGCAGCCTCTGATAAGCCACTAGCAATATTCACGAGATCCGCGAGCTCCGGACCACTCAGCGGTAACTTCCAAAACTCTGCAAGCAACCAGCCTACTCCTCTCCTCCGCCGACAAGCCACTGTCATCCTCTACCGGCCGCTGTCGACGGTCGTGCCTTCCCCTTTGCCGTGAGTTTCATCTCCCCTTTCTCCTTCCAAATATATTTGTATGTGTGTAGTTAAATGTAGGTGTTTACAAATTTATATGCATGAGTTTAATGTATGTGGGTGCATTGGTATTTAATTAAGTGTTGTATGTGGGAATTTGTAGCATATGTGTAGTGTTTAATTTGTGTATGCATGAGTGTGTGTATAGTTGCATGCGTGTGTGAGTTTTATTAAGTGCATAGGTGTTTGCATGTGTTTATGTAATTATATTATATAGTTAGTGTAGGGCTGTGGGTGTGTTTATATAGGTGATTGTTTATAATTATGTGTTTACATGTGTGTGTATTTTGCATGGTTGTTATAATTAAGTATGTGTATATGGGTATATTTGATGTGTGCATGACTATGTTTTTATTAATGTGCATGAAAAAAGTATATATAGGTATGTATGAATGTATGGATAGACATGTATATATGTATATGTGGGTATACTCGTGTCTGTGTGTGTGAGAGTGTACTCATGTGTGTATGCACGTGTGGCGTGCATGTATAAATACATGTATGAGTGTGTTATGTATGTGTGTTAATTTTCCTCCCTCTCTGTGTGTTCGGATTTATGCTCGCGATTCAAAAATCGGCCCATGGGATGATCTGAAGATTCGTACCAGTTCGTGCAGTGAAGACCAGGGAGATTTGGTTCCAAAATCACTTCATTTCATGTGAGTATTTGTTCTTATATCATTTCTCTATTATCATTACCAGTAAATATTTATGTACCTATACATATCATTTCATATTATCATCTAATATATTTTACTAGTATGATTACCCGTATCATTTCATGAGTATAGCGAGTATTTACTTTCACATTATTGTTGATTATCTTTATCTCCTGCTTAATTATTATCAATATTCTGATAGTATTTATGCTTGTTAAATTACTGTTCGTGACATGTTCATTTCGATGATACCTATATTTGAGTAGTTGTGTTTAGGACAAATCGAACTAGTGGAATAATTAACCTTGAAAATGTATATGAAAATACACCTAGAGGAGGGGTGAATAGGTACAGTAGCTAATCTAATGACAAATAATGCGGAATTAAAAACTAATTGCAACACATAATGTGTAACCTAAGAGTGTAGCCAAATTCCCGGTGAAGGGCTCTGGATTATCTCCTCTTGATTCCTCTAAATAAGAGTTGAGGTGCAATGTGAAGCTCTCTTGGTTCAACACAAGTATGGGCTCACAAACAATATCTAACATGTAAGTGATATGAATAATATAAAGCAATATAAGATATAAGAGAGATAGAGTTTAGAATAGTGGATCAAATGCAAACGCTGAGATATGTTTCGAGGTTCGAGCCACTGTTTTACGTCCCCGCCTTCATACAGAAGGATTCCATTATGTCCACACAGGACCTCCCGTACAGGAAACCTCCACCGAGGAATTTGCAATTATAAAGTTGAAGTATACAATTCCTCTCTCAATACAATCATCTCTACACAAGAGGTAAGGCACAAAGCTAAAACAATGATCACCTCTACACAAGAGGGATGGGCGCAAAACCAAACAACAACCACCTCTACACAAAGAGGGAAAAGGGCTCAAGGCCAAACTCTGTCACAATCACCTCTACACAAGAGGGATAATCACAAACCTAAAACAATACCACTTCTATACTAGAGGGATAGGCACAAAGCCAAAGCAAATAGAAAGTTACAATCTTGGTATCACAATAGATCATAAATAACTTTTCCCACAAAAACAAGATCATATAGATAGGATAGAGATGATACCTCAAGTGTAAGAAAATAAGGTATTTGGAAAACAAATCACAAAGAAAAATATTTAGGAAAAATACTAGAAGAAGATAGAAACAAAGATCAAAACCAATTTTTCAAAGATTCTATTTTTCTTTGATTTTTTCC
The DNA here is from genome assembly GCA_038442645.1 of Agave tequilana. NCBI lineage: Eukaryota > Viridiplantae > Streptophyta > Magnoliopsida > Asparagales > Asparagaceae > Agave > Agave tequilana. The sequence goes on from JAVJIF010029732.1 coordinate 83,464, forward strand.
AACCCTTGAAAATAAAATAAAGACAAATCTTTTTGGCACTAAAATTCTTTAAAAACTCATAGCTAAAACAGTTGTTTAGATGGGAAAATTTGCTCTTAAAATCCTTATTAAAAGCAGCCCAAGAGGACCCCTTTATATATGCCCCAAATAAAAGAGTCATCGGCAGCCTGCAAGGTCAATTTTGACCTCCCGGTTGACCGACCAGTCGATCGGCGCAGCGGTCATATTTCTAACCATTGTGCCTCCGGTTGACCGCCCGATCGACCGGGCCAAGCCTGTCGGTCGACCGCCCGGTCGACCGTCGCTACCCGAGACCTGGGTAGTTTCAGCCGGTCGACCGCGCGGTCGACCGGTCTACTTGGCTGGCCTTTTATGCACATCTCGTGCATATCAGTCGACTAATCTGGTCGACCGACCACTGGTCCTGTCAAACGTCCGGTCAACCGCCAGCTGATCTAGCTGATAAATTTGGGACTTAAAACTTAGGTATTTTAACTCCAATAAAATCCCATAAAATCCTATAAATTGCACAAAAATAAGTTCTTATAAGATATTTGAATAACAAATATGTGTAACAAAAAAATCAACACATATTGCAAACTATTTGAACTATTTTGTGATATAAAATATTTAGCCTTAATCAAAAATCGTGTTTTTCTGAAAATCAAACTTTGAAATGGAAATCCGATTTTTTCAAACTTGTATAGATACAAAAACAAGATATCTATAACACGTTTGAAGCATATTGTATATGGATAGAATTCAATACACATGTACATGATATATCTATGTTTTGACATGAAATCCAAAAATAAGTTTTATTAATTACATAACTCCAAACACATGAATAGGATCATGAAATAAGTTTTTATAAATATATGAAGCATATATGTATACAGATGAAATCTAATATACATTAAATTATGTAAACTTGTTTTGATTCTATCTATTCATGAAAACCATATATATGTGAACTTGAAATTCAAAACCGGTTAGCCCGCTAACCAAACATATTGAACTTTTGTGTGCGTGTGTGTGAACTTGAGCATATCAACACTATCTATCTTTACACAAGATCTAAACACAAATAAACTAAATACAAACCGAAGTTTTCTTTTAGAACTTCTTCTCCAAACCGACTCGATCCAAACATGATCCTACGAGCTTGACTCCATATGAGTGCTAGATGCGATCTTGACACGTGAGCTCTAGAATCTACATGAGATAGCTCCAAAGCTCCTTTGTTGAAGCTAAACACCTACTAATATCTTGATCAATACTGAAACCATATAAACACAAGATCATTAGTAAACTAGCCTTCATAACTTAGTCATCATCAAAACTAAGGTGAAAGGTCTCTGGACTAACAATCTCCCCCTTTTGATGATGATAAAACTTATGAGGTTATACACACACACACACACTATATATATATAATATATATATATATATGAAATACACCTAGAGGGGGGGTGAATAGGTGTAATTGCTAATCTAATGATCTTTTTAAATTTTACTTAAGTGAGGATGCAACGATCTCTCAAAACACGACTAAGAGCCGAATACCCCTTGCGAGGTTCTGAACTCCTTCCTCCCAATTCCCCTTAAATGGGTTAGAGGTGCGCAATGCAACCGTGTTGTATTGAGGTGTGATCGAACAATTCCAAGTATGAAATGCTATGATGAAATGCACACAAGTATTGTAGCAAGAAATATTGAAGGCAAGTTAAGTAAACAAGTAAGGATAGCACAAAAGAGTTAGTTCACAAGCAACAAATTGGAAGTAATTTAAAGCAAGAAAATAAGCAAGAGGAACGCCAAGCCAATCGCAAACAAAGTGATTTGTTTCGAGGTTCGAGCCCGTAGCTCTAGTCCCCGCCTTCACCTCCGTGAAGGGTTTCCACTATCCCCGTAGGATCCCGTACAAGAAAGGCCTCCAAAGACCTCAAGCCCGTAGCTTCACCTTACAAAGAAGTTCCCCTTAGGAACTTGTCTCCACAAGAACAAAAGATTATAAATTTGTGATCTCAACTAGACCACAACACTCTTTCTCTTTTACAAACACTCTCACACTTTTACAACTTCACCTATAGAGAGAATATGAAATTTTTTGGCACTATGAAGTGTGGTGAGAAAAGCTTCAGTTGTAGAGTGATATTAGAGATCAAACAACAACTGAAAAACCAAATGAAAGAATGGAAATGAAAGCTTTAAACTATTTTTCTCTTTCTCTTGAAAACAATGAAAACTTGTAATTTTTTCTTGGTAAATAACTAAGGCCTATTCCCCACTATTTATAGGGAGAGAATAGGTTAAAACCCTGATTTTTTCTGCTAAAATCTTCTGCAAAAGCACCCCAACAACTCCTAAAAACTCTGTTAAAGAGAAACCAAAAACAGTTTTTCAGAAATGCCCAAAGAGGAAAGAGCCGTTGGGCTAGTTGCAGGCTTACCGGTCGACTGTCGGTCGACCGGTGCTCTGCTGGCAAAAGAGCCGTTGAGGCTCCGGTCGACTGTCGGTCGACCGATCTCACAGAAGGAAACACAGTTTCCTTCTATCGGTCGACCGACCCAGTCGACCGAAAGATACAGAGAGCAGACCACAAAAATCAGTCGACCGATATTAGGGTCGGTCGACCGGCAGACATGCACAGCCTCGTGCATGTCTGGCCACAGCAGCGGTCGACTGATATTTAGGGTCGGTCGACCGGTCTGCCTGGAAAACAGTTTTCTGGGCAGATTTTTTTGAGTTAGAAAAATTTGTAAAAATTCCTTTAAAAATCTTAAGCTAAGTGTTATGCTGAAAATAGTTTATATACATGTATTTAAACAAGTTTTGAAGATATAAGGCTTTGGGTACATGTATGTATAAACTAAGGCATAAACCTAGAAATAAAATTTTGAAAACATAGAAACATACAAAACAAATGTGTGTGCAGATCCTAGAGCCAAATTTCACATATTCTATCTTTACAAAACTAAACTTACAAACTACACAGGTCTTCAAGACTTCAACTTGAGCTATCTTCTCTTGATCTTCAATATTGCAATTTGAGCCCAATTTGACTTGTCTTGAATCCAATAGCTTGTATATGAGTCCAAAATCTTTGTATATGAGTGAGAGTACTTCTAGTATGATAATAAACCTGAAACACACTTAAACAACAAATGATATTAGTACAAATAACTAATATGTTTTGTAATCATCAAAATACACTAAACATGGGTTGATTGTAACCTTGGGCCAACAATCTCCCCCTTTTTGATGATGACAAAACATATGAGTTATTAAACAAATAAAAGAGGAAAAGCTTGAAAAGCTCCCCCTTAAACAATGCTATATATTTAACATGAATATGAGAAACTATGTAAGCATACAAAAATCATTTTTAAAACAAAGTCATCACCATAAATAAGAAACTCAAACATGAACCAAATATTAAAACAACTAAGAAAACTTAGTATTTCTCCAAACTCATACATTTTTCTCCCCCTTTTTGTCATACATCAAAAAGGGTTAAAACAAAAAAAATTTAACACATATTAAAAACCAAAACAAAACAAACTAAGATACTTTAAGTATCAATTTTACAAACATTTAATTCACCACAAATAAAAGAAAATCTTGCATAATCTAAAGGTTTGTGAAAATATCCGCAAGTTGAAAATCGGTTGAAACAAAATCTATATCAATGTCACCTTTTTCAAAGTGATCTCTAAGAAAATGATATCTAATGTCTATATGTTTGGTTTTACTATGTTGATTAGCATTTTTGGTCATGTGAATAGCACTAGTATTATCACAATAAATTTTAACATGATCAAAATGCAAATCAAAATCGAGAAGAGTATGTTGCATCCAAAGAACTTGTGCACAACAAGCTCCGGCCGCAACATACTCCGCCTCGGCGGTTGAAAGGGCTACACTATTTTGCTTTTTGGAAGACCAAGACACAAGACAATTGCCCAAGAATTGGCAAGTGCCACTTGTGCTCTTCCTATCTACCCTACAACCGGCATAGTCGGCATCCGAATAACTAGTCATGGTAAATTGGTTAGTTTTCGGGTACCATAAACCTAAATCAATTGTGCCCTTAAGATACCTAATTATGCGTTTTACCGCAATTAAGTGTGATTCCTTAGGACAAGATTGAAAACGTGCACATAAACATACGGAAAACATTATATCCGCCTACTAGCCGTAAGATAGAGTAAACTACCAATCATGCTACGAAATAATTTGATGTCTACTTCCTTACCTTGTTCATCTTTGTCAAGTTTTGTAGTGGTTGCCATGGGAGTCTTTGCTACTTTGGATCCTTCAAGCCCGAACCTCTTGATAAGTTCTTTGGTGTACTTGGCTTGGTTGATGAATGTCCCATCACTACGTTGCTTGATTTGAAGTCCAAGGAAGAAATTGAGCTCCCCCATCATAGACATCTCAAATTCCTTTTTCATGCATGATTCAAAATTCTTGCAAAGAGAAACATTAGTAGATCCAAAATAATGTCATCAACATAAATTTGAACTATGAGGATATCTTGATCTACATGTTTGGAAATAATGTTTTATCTACTTTTCCTTTCTTAAAATTATTTGAAAGCAAAAATGAAGACAATCTTTCATACCAAGCCCTAGGGCTTGTTTCAAACCATAATGCTTTATCTAATTTATAAACATAATTAGGGTGTGTAGGATCAACAAACCCGGGGGTTGTTCAACATACACCTCCTCATCAATATAACCATTAAGAAAAGCACTTTTTACATCCATTTGAAATAACTTAAAATCTTTAAATGAGGCATATGCTAAGGTCATCCGTATGGCTTCGAGCCGTGCTACGGGTGCAAAGGTTTCTTCAAAATCAATCCCTTCGATTTGAGTGTAACCTTGGGCAACTAACCTAGCCTGTTTCTAACTACATTACCCGATTCATCCAACTTGTTCTTAAAGATCCATTTAGTGCCAATAGTTGGTCTATCTTGGGGCCTAGGAACAAGGTGCCAAACTTGGTTGCGCTCAAATTGATGAGAGCTCCTCTTGCATGGCAAGCAACCAATATGAATCGGCCTCGGCCTCGAGGACATTTTTAGGTTCTATGTGTGAAATAAAAGCAAAATACCACAAAAATCTTGAATCTTAGAGCGAGTGGTTACCCCTTTTGATACTTCACCTATGACGAGGTCCTTGGGATGATGAGGATTGAATCTCCAATCCTTTGGTAGTGGTTGAGAGGGCTCCTCTTTATTTGCTTGATGTTCATTTCCTTGAGCCTCTTCCACTTTGGTTTCACTTCCATCACCATCCTTTGGCTTGTCTCCCATGGTAGAAGCATCCTCCAAGGTCACTTTCTCCAAGCCTTCATCTAAAGCATCAATTTCTACACAATTCTTAACAAACTTGTTAGATTCCTCAAATTTAACATGAATAGATTCCTCAATAGTCAAAGTTGACCTATTGAAGACTCTATAAGCCTTACTAGTATTTGAGTAACCTACAAAAATAGCCTCATATGATCTAGCATCAAATTTTCCCAAATTAATATTTGTATTTAAAACAAAACATTTGCAACCAAACACTTTGAAATAAGAAACATTAGGTTTTCTAGAAAAATACATCTCATAAGAAGTCTTAGTAGTATTTTTACATAGGAAAACACGATTTGCAATGTAACATGAAGTATGAACGGCCTCGGCCCACAAATAATGTGGTAGACCATATTCATTTAACATTGTCCTAGCCATCTCTTGCAAAGTACGATTTTTCCGCTCAACTACTCCATTTTGTTGTGGAGTTCTAGGACAAGAAAGTTCATGTTTTATTCCATGTTCCTCACAAAAAGGTAAAGGGAAGGTAATGAACTCACCTCCTCTATCACTTCTTATTTTAATTATTGAGGAGTCATTTTCCTTTTCAACTCTTTTCTTAAAGGTTGAAAATATGAAAAGGTTTGACTTTTATGTTCAAGAAAATAAACCCAAGTAAAACGCGAAAAATCATCTACTAAAACATAAGCAAATCTACTCCCACTTAAACTTTTGGTTTGTGTTGGGCCGAATAAATCCATGTGGATTAGCTCTAATGGACGTGATGACATGATATCCTTAATTGATTTGAATGAGGACTTAGTTTGTTTCCCAAATTGACATGCGTCACAAACTCGGTCCTTTTCAAAGTTCAATGAAGGAATACCCTTCACCATTTCCTTAGAGTTAAGCCTAGAAATATGGTCAAATGAAACGTGGCCTAATCTCCTATGCCACAACCAAGAGTCGTCATCGAGGGCTTTTAAACATGTTATATTGCAAGACATATTTAACATATCAATCATATAAACATTGCTTTCACGAAAACCGGAAAATACCAAACATTAGAAGTTCTATCAATCACTTTACAAGAGAGATTATCAAAAACAACATCAAAACCTTTATCACAAAGTTGACTAACACTCAAGAGATTATGCTTGAGGCCATCAACTAAAACAACATTTTCAATAAAGGAGAGGTGCCAAGTTTTACATTACCAATACCGATGATTTTACCCTTGGCGTCATCTCCGAAGGTGACGGTGCCACCCTCATGATATCTTGATAGGGTTGCAAAGTTGTTGATGTCCCAAGTCATGTGCCTTGAGCAACCGCTATCAAGATACCACAAACCTCTACGTCGTTGGGCTTTGGAAAGTACCTATATCATTTAAAACAATAGTTGATTTTGGTACCCAAACTTTCTTGGGTCCTTGAAAGTTAGTGTTACGAACCCAAACATTATGAGATGATGCACTTAGTCTATCATAGCAAAAATTAGCTAAGTGTCCTTTCCGTCCACAATGTGAACATGAGTACACTTTCCTATACATAAATGCATGGTGTGTATGTGAAGTGTGAGCAAGCTTTGGGGGTTTACCATGTTGTTTAGGTTGTGTATCATGAACATGAACATGAGCATGATGAACATTTTTCTTGGGAGCTTGTTTCTTAGGAAACATATTCTCCATCTTCTTTTTATCAAACTCACTACACTTTTTCAAAACAACATCTAATGAGTCTAATCTTTCCTTAAGCATGGCAATCTCATTAGAATCTACAAATGGGGTCTTTCCTTTACAAGCAATCTTATATTTTTCAAAATCATTTTTAGTGGAAACTAAAGAAGAATGTAAATCATTATTTCTTTAGAAAGATTTACAATTTGAATATTAAGAGATTCATTATCCTTTTTCATTTTAAATATTTCTTCTTTAAGAAATCATAATTGCTAGAAAGTTCCATAAAAGCTTCTCCTAGCTCATCCATGGATAAATCATCATCAAGAAGAGTTGAGGGGGATACCTTGCTTGTGCTCTCATTTGCCATGAAGCACATGTTGGCGGTGTCGATCTCCTCCTCGGATTCACTTTCGTCATCCCATGTTGCTTTCATAGCCTTCTTCTGTATGGCTTCTTGGATGAAGATGGCTTCACTTGGTCCGGACACTCGCTACTATGTGTCCCGGCTTTTGGCAATTAAAGCAAGTGATCTTCCTTTCTTCCTTGCCTCCTTGCCATCTCCTCCTTCCTTGGAACTTTGCCTTGTTGTACATCCTCCGGACATTTTTGACTAGAAGTGAGAGCTCCTCGTCATCTTCTTCTTCGTCATCTTCGTCGGAGTAGGTAGCATGACTTTTGAAGGCAATGGTCTTCTTTTTGGTAGGTGCCATGTCCTCCCTTGCCTTTCTCTCCATCTCATGGGTCTTCAAGTTCCCAATGAGTCCAATGAGCTCAATCTCATCTTTGTCATTGAGTTCCTTCAATGTTGTAGCTTTCACTTCCCATGATGGAGGAAGAGCCCGGATGATCTTTCTCACCCTTTGGTCATTGTTGATTTCTTCACCTAGAGAAGCAAGACCATTAGTAATCTTTGTAAACTTAGTAACCATATCATCTATGGTTTCATTCTCTTGCATGCAAAAATTTTCATATTGGGACCGAAGAAGGTCTATCTTGGCCCTCTTCACTTGTGATGTCCCCTCATGTGTTACTAGCAAATGGGTCCAAATCTCATAGGCGGATTTGCAATGGATGACTCTAGCTATGTCATCATCATTGAGGGCTTGTAGGAGTGCATAATGAGCCCTAGCATTGGCATCAAACTCTTTGGTCTCAATTTCGGACCAAGTAGATTCATCACCGGGGGGTACACTAAATTGTTTAGTCACGGCCTTTGCAACTCGACTACCTAGAGATTGCAAGAACACGGTCATCTTAACCTTCCATATGGGAAAGTTAAGTCCATCAAACTTAGGTGGGGTCTTAATTCCATCGGCCATGTTTACTATGTGGAAATGAATGAAGTGATTAGCAATAAAAGGATCTCTCTAAGGTTGTTAAGCCAAATCCTAGAGTCCAAGCTCTGATACCAATTGAAATACACCTAGAGGGGGGGTGAATAGGTGTAATTGCTAATCTAATGATCTTTTTAAATTTTACTTAAGTGAGGATGCAACGATCTCTCAAAACACGACTAAGAGCCGAATACCCCTTGCGAGGTTCTGAACTCCTTCCTCCCAATTCCCCTAAATGGGTAGAGGTGCGCAATGCAACCGTGTTGTATTGAGGTGTGATCGAACAATTCCAAGTATGAAATGCTATGATGAAATGCACACAAGTATTGTAGCAAGAAATATTGAAGGCAAGTTAAGTAAACAAGTAAGGATAGCACAAATAAGAGTTAGTTCACAAGCAACAAATTGGAAGTAATTTAAAGCAAGAAAATAAGCAAGAGGAACGCCAAGCCAATCGCAAACAAAGTGATTTGTTTCGAGGTTCGAGCCCGTAGCTCTAGTCCCCGCCTTCACCTCCGTGAAGGGTTCCACTATCCCCGTAGGATCCCGTACAAGAAAGGCCTCCAAAGACCTCAAGCCCGTAGCTTCACCTTACAAAGAAGTTCCCCTTAGGAACTTGTCTCCACAAGAACAAAGATTATAAATTTGTGATCTCAACTAGACCACAACACTCTTTCTCTTTTACAAACACTCTCACACTTTTACAACTTCACCTATAGAGAGAATATGAATTTTTGGCACTATGAAGTGTGGTGAGAAAAGCTTCAGTTGTAGAGTGATATTAGAGATCAAACAACAACTGAAAAACCAAATTGAAAGAATGGAAATGAAAGCTTTAAACTATTTTTCTCTTTCTCTTGAAAACAATGAAAACTTGTAATTTTTTCTTGGTAAATAACTAAGGCCTATTCCCCACTATTTATAGGGAGAGAATAGGTTAAAACCCTGATTTTTTCTGCTAAAATCTTCTGCAAAAGCACCCCAACAACTCCTAAAAACTCTGTTAAAGAGAAACCCAAAAACAGTTTTTCAGAAATGCCCAAAGAGGAAAAGAGCCGTTGGGCTAGTTGCAGGCTTACCGGTCGACTGTCGGTCGACCGGTGCTCTGCTGGCAAAAGAGCCGTTGAGGCTCCGGTCGACTGTCGGTCGACCGATCTCACAGAAGGAAACACAGTTTCCTTCTATCGGTCGACCGACCCAGTCGACCGAAAGATACAGAGAGCAGACCACAAAATCAGTCGACCGATATTTAGGGTCGGTCGACCGGCAGACATGCACAGCCTCGTGCATGTCTGGCCACAGCAGCGGTCGACTGATATTTAGGGTCGGTCGACCGGTCTGCCTGGAAAACAGTTTTCTGGGCAGATTTTTTTGAGTTAGAAAAATTTGTAAAAATTCCTTTAAAAATCTTAAGCTAAGTGTATGCTGAAAATAGTTTATATACATGTATTTAAACAAGTTTTGAAGATATAAGGCTTTGGGTACATGTATGTATAAACTAAGGCATAAACCTAGAAATAAATATTTTGAAAACATAGAAACATACAAAACAAATGTGTGTGCAGATCCTAGAGCCAAATTTCACATATTCTATCTTTACAAAACTAAACTTACAAACTACACAGGTCTTCAAGACTTCAACTTGAGCTATCTTCTCTTGATCTTCAATATTGCAATTTGAGCCCAATTTGACTTGTCTTGAATCCAATAGCTTGTATATGAGTCCAAAATCTTTGTATATGAGTGAGAGTACTTCTAGTATGATAATAAACCTGAAACACACTTAAACAACAAATGATATTAGTACAAATAACTAATATGTTTGTAATCATCAAAATACACTAAACATGGGTTGATTGTAACCT
>JAVJIF010029733.1:0-179384 GCA_038442645.1 Agave tequilana
TAATCTAATGCTCTTTTCAAATTTTACTTAAGTGAGTGATGCAACGATCTCTCAAAACACGACTAAGAGCCGAATACCCCTTGCGAGGTTCTGAACTCCTTCCTCCCAATTCCCCTTAAATGGGTTAGAGGTGCGCAATGCAACCGTGTTGTATTGAGGTGTGATCGAACAATTCCAAGTATGAAATGCTATGATGAAATGCACACAAGTATTGTAGCAAGAAATATTGAAGGCAAGTTAAGTAAACAAGTAAGAATAGCACAAATAAGAGTTAGTTCACAAGCAACAAATTGGAAGTAATTTAAAGCAAGAAAATAAGCAAGAGGAACGCCAGGCCAATCGCAAACAAAGTGATTTGTTTCGAGGTTCGAGCCCGTAGCTCTAGTCCCCGCCTTCACCTCCGTGAAGGGTTTCCACTATCCCCGTAGGATCCCGTACAAGAAAGGCCCCCAAGACCTCAAGCCCGTAGCTTCACCTTACAAAGAAGTTCCCCTTAGGAACTTGTCTCCACAAGAACAAAAGATTACAAATTTGTGATCTCAACTAGACCACAACACTCTTTCTCTTTTACAAACACTCTCACACTTTTACAACTTCACCTATAGAGAGAATATGAAATTTTTGGCACTATGAAGTGTGGTGAGAAAAGCTTCAGTTGTAGAGTGATATTAGAGATCAAACAACAACTGAAAAACCAAATTGAAAGAATGGAAATGAAAGCTTTAAACTATTTTTCTCTTTCTCTTGAAAACAATGAAAACTTGTAATTTTTTCTTGGTAAATAACTAAGGCCTATTCTCCACTATTTATAGGGAGAGAATAGGTTAAAACCCTGATTTTTCCTGCTAAAATCTTCTGCAAAAGCACCCCAACAACTCCTAAAAACTCTGTTAAAGAGAAACCCAAAAACAGTTTTCAGAAATGCCCAAAGAGGAAAGAGCCGTTGGGCTAGTTGCAGGCTTACCGGTCGACTGTCGGTCGACCGGTGCTCTGCTGGCAAAAGAGCCGTTGAGGCTCCGGTCGACTGCCAGTCGACCGATCTCACAGAAGGAAACCCAGTTTCCTTCTATCGGTCGACCGACCCAGTCGACCGAAAGATACAGAGAGCAGACCACAAAAATCAGTCGACCGATATTTAGGGTCGGTCGACCGGCAGACATGCACAGCCTCGTGCATGTCTGGCCACAGCAGCCGGTCGACTGATATTTAGGATCGGTCGACCGGTCTGCCTGGAAAACAGTTTTCTGGGCAGATTTTTGAGTTAGAAAAATTTGTAGAAATTCCTTTAAAATCTTAAGCTAAGAGTTATGCTGAAATAGTTTATATACATGTATTTAAACAAGTTTTGAAGATATAAGGCTTTGGGTACATGTATGTATAAACTAAGGCATAAACCTAGAAATAAATATTTTGAAAACATAGAAACATACAAAACAATGTGTGTGCAAATCCTAGAGCCAAATTTCACATATTCTATCTTTACAAAACTAAACTTACAAACTACACAGGTCATCAAGACTTCAACTTGAGCTATCTTCTCTTGATCTTCAATATTGCAATTTGAGCCCAATTTGACTTGTCTTGAGTCCAATAGCTTGTATATGAGTCCAAAATCTTTGTATATGAGTGAGAGTACTTCTAGTATGATAATAAACCTGAAACACACTTAAACAACAAATGATATTAGTACAAATAACTAATATGTTTTGTAATCATCAAAATACACTAAACATGGGTTGATTGTAACCTTGGGCCAACAATCTCCCCTTTTTGATGATGACAAAACATATGAGTTATTAAACAAATAAAAGAGGAAAAGCTTGAAAAGCTCCCCCTTAAACAATGCTATATATTTAACATGAATATGAGAAACTATGTAAGCATACAAAAATCATTTTTTAAAACAAAATCATCACCATAAATAAGAAACTCAAACATGAACCAAATATTAAAACAACTAAAAACAACTTAGTATTTCTCCAAACTCATACATTTTTCTCCCCCTTTTTGTCATACATCAAAAAGGGTTAAAACAAAAAAAATTTAACACATATTAAAAGCCAAAACAAAACAAACTAAGATACTTTAAGTATCAATTTTACAAACATTTAATTCACCACAAATAAAAGAAAATCGTGCATAATCCAAAGGTTTTGTGAAAATATCCGCAAGTTGAAAATCGGTAGAAACAAAATCGATATCAATGTCACCTTTTTCAAAGTGATCTCTAAGAAAATGATATCTAATGTCTATATGTTTGGTTTTACTATGTTGATTAGCATTTTTGGTCATGTGAATAGCACTAGTATTATCACAATAAATTTTAACATGATCAAAATGTAAATCAAAGTCGAGAAGAGTATGTTGCATCCAAAGAACTTGTGCCAACAAGCTCCGGCCGCTACATACTCCGCCTCGGCGGTTGATAGGGCTACACTATTTTGCTTTTTGGAAGACCAAGATACAAGACAATTGCCCAAGAATTGGCAAGTGCCACTTGTGCTCTTCCTATCTACCCTACAACCGGCATAGTCGGCATCCGAATAACTAGTCATGGTAAATTGGTTAGTTTTCGGGTACCATAAACCTAAATCAATTGTGCCCTTAAGATACCTAATTATGCGTTTTACCGCTATTAAGTGTGATTCCTTAGGACATGATTGAAAACGTGCACATAAACATACGGAAAACATTATATCCGCCTACTAGCCGTAAGATAAAGTAAACTACCAATCATGCTACGAAATAATTTGATGTCTACTTCCTTACCTTGTTCATCTTTGTCAAGTTTTGTAGTGGTTGCCATGGGAGTCTTTGCTACTTTGGATCCTTCAAGCCCGAACCTCTTGATAAGTTCTTTGGTGTACTTGGCTTGGTTGATGAATGTCCCATCACTACGTTGCTTGATTTGAAGTCCAAGGAAGAAATTGAGCTCCCCCATCATAGACATCTCAAATTCCTTTTTCATGCATGATTCAAAATTCTTGCAAAGAGAAACATTAGTAGATCCAAAAATAATGTCATCAACAAATTTGAACTATGAGGATATCTTGATCTACATGTTTGGTAAATAATGTTTTATCTACTTTTCCTTTCTTAAAATTATTTGAAAGCAAAAATGAAGACAATCTTTCATACCAAGCCCTAGGGGCTTGTTTCAAACCATATAATGCTTTATCTAATTTATAAACATAATTAGGGTGTGTAGGATCAACAAACCCGGGGGTTGTTCAACATACACTCCTCATCAATATAACCATTAAGAAAAGCACTTTTTACATCCATTTGAAATAACTTAAAATCTTTAAATGAGGCATATGCTAAGGTCATCCGTATGGCTTCGAGCCGTGCTACGGGTGCAAAGGTTTCTTCAAAATCGATCCCTTCGATTTGAGTGTAACCTTGGGCAACTAACCTAGCCTTGTTTCTAACTACATTACCCGATTCATCCAACTTGTTCTTAAAGATCCATTTAGTGCCAATAGTTGGTCTATCTTGGGGCCTAGGAACAAGGTGCCAAACTTGATTGCGCTCAAATTGATTGAGCTCCTCTTGCATTGCAAGCAACCAATATGAATCGGCCTCGGCCTCGAGGACATTTTTAGGTTCTATGTGTGAAATAAAAGCAAAATTACCACAAAAATCTTGAATCTTAGAGCGAGTGGTTACCCCTTTTGATACTTCACCTATGACGAGGTCCTTGGGATGATGAGGATTGAATCTCCAATCCTTTGGTAGTGGTTGAGAGGGCTCCTCTTCATTTGCTTGATGTTCATTTCCTTGAGCCTCTTCCACTTTGGTTTCACTTCCATCACCATCCTTTGGCTTATCTTCCATGGTAGAAGCATCCTCCAAGGTCACTTTCTCCAAGCCTTCATCTAAAGCATCAATTTCTACACAATTCTTAACAAACTTGTTAGATTCCTCAAATTTAACATGAATAGATTCCTCAATAGTCAAAGTGACCTATTGAAGACTCTATAAGCCTTACTAGTATTTGAGTAACCTACAAAAATAGCCTCATATGATCTAGCATCAAATTTCCCAAATTAATATTTGTATTTAAAACAAAACATTTGCAACCAAACACTTTGAAATAAGAAACATTAGGTTTTCTAGAAAAATACATCTCATAAGAAGTCTTAGTAGTATTTTTACATAGGAAAACACGATTTGCAATGTAACATGAAGTATGAACGGCCTCGGCCCACAAATAATGTGGTAGACCATATTCATTTAACATTGTCCTAGCCATCTCTTGCAAAGTACGATTTTTCCGCTCAACTACTCCATTTTGTTGTGGAGTTCTAGGACAAGAAAGTTCATGTTTTATTCCATGTTCCTCACAAAAAGTGGTAAAGGGAAGGTTAATGAACTCACCTCCTCTATCACTTCTTATTTTAATTATTGAGGAGTCATTTTCCTTTTCAACTCTTTTCTTAAAGGCTTGAAAATATGAAAAGGTTTGACTTTTATGTTCAAGAAAATAAACCCAAGTAAAACGCGAAAAATCATCTACTAAAACATAAGCAAATCTACTCCCACTTAAACTTTTGGTTTGTGTAGGACCAAATAAATCCATGTGGATTAGCTCTAATGACGTGATGACATGATATCCTTAATTGATTTGAATGAGGACTTAGTTTGTTTCCCAAATTGACATGCGTCACAAACTCGGTCCTTTTCAAAGTTCAATGAAGGAATACCCTTCACCATTTCCTTAGAGTTAAGCCTAGAAATATGGTCAAATGAAACGTGGCCTAATCTCCTATGCCACAACCAAGAGTCGTCATCGAGGGCTTTTAAACAAGTAATATTACAAGACATATTTAACATATCAATCATGTAAACATTGCTTTCACGAAAACCGGAAAATACACAAACATTAGAAGTTCTATCAATCACTTTACAAGAAACATTATCAAAAAAACATCAAAACCTTTATCACAAAGTTGACTAACACTCAAGAGATTATGCTTGAGGCCATCAACTAAAACCACATTTTCAATAAAGGAGAGGTGCCAAGTTTTACATTACCAATACCGATGATTTTACCCTTGGCGTCATCTCCGAAGGTGACGGTGCCACCTTCATGATATCTTGATAGGGTTGCAAAGTTGTTGATGTCCCAAGTCATGTGCCTTGAGCAACCGCTATCAAGATACCATAAACCTCTACGTCTTTGAGCTTTGGAGAGTACCTACATCATTTAAAACAATGGTTGACTTTGGTACCCAAACTTTCTTGGGTCCTTGAAAGTTAGTGTTACGAACCCAAACATTATGAGATGATGCACTTAGTCTATCATAGCAAAAATTAGCTAAGTGTCCTTTCCGTCCACAATGTGAACATGAGTACACTTTCCTATACATAAATGCATGGTGTGTATGTGAAGTGTGAGCAAGCTTTGGGGTTTACCATGTTGTTTAGGTTGTGTAGCATGAACATGAACATGAGCATGATGAACATTTTTCTTGGGAGCTTGTTTCTTAGGAAACATATTCTCCATCTTCTTTTTATCAAACTCACTACACTTTTTCAAAACAACATCTAATGAGTCTAATCTTTCCTTAAGTATGGCAATCTCATTAGAATCTACAAATGGGGTCTTTCCTTTACAAGCAATCTTATATTTTTCAAAATCATTTTTAGTGGAAACTAAAGAAGAATGTAAATCATTATTTTCTTTAGAAAGATTTACAATTTGAATATTAAGAGATTCATTATCCTTTTTCATTTTTAAATATTTCTTCTTTAAGAAATCATAATTGCTAGAAAGTTCCATAAAAGCTTCTCCTAGCTCATCCATGGATAAATCATCATCAAGAAGAGTTGAGGGGGATACCTTGCTTGTGCTCTCATTTGCCATGAAGCACATGTTGGCGGTGTCGATCTCCTCCTCGGATTCACTTTCGTCATCCCATGTTGCTTTCATAGCCTTCTTCTTGTATGGCTTCTTGGATGAAGATGGCTTCACTTGGTCCGACACTCCGCTACTATGTGTCCCGGCTTTTGGCAATTAAAGCAAGTGATCTTCCTTTCTTCCTTGCCTCCTTGCCATCTCCTCCTTCCTTGGAACTTTGCCTTGTTGTACATCCTCCGGACATTTTTGACTAGAAGTGAGAGCTCCTCGTCATCTTCTTCTTCGTCATCTTCGTCGGAGTAGGTAGCATGACTTTTGAAGGCAATGGTCTTCTTTTGGTAGGTGCCATGTCCTCCCTTGCCTTTCTCTCCATCTCATGGGTCTTCAAGTTCCCAATGAGTCCAATGAGCTCAATCTCATCTTTGTCATTGAGTTCCTTCAATGTTGTAGCTTTCACTTCCCATGATGGAGGAAGAGCCCGGATGATCTTTCTCACCCTTTGGTCATTGTTGATTTCTTCACCTAGAGAAGCAAGACCATTAGTAATCTTTGTAAACTTAGTAACCATATCATCTATGGTTTCATTCTCTTGCATGCAAAAATTTTCATATTGGGACCGAAGAAGGTCTATCTTGGCCCTCTTCACTTGTGATGTCCCCTCATGTGTTACTAGCAAATGGGTCCAAATCTCATAGGCGGATTTGCAATGGATGACTCTAGCTATGTCATCATCATTGAGGGCTTGTAGGAGTGCATAATGAGCCCTAGCATTGGCATCAAACTCTTTGGTCTCAATTTCGGACCAAGTAGATTCATCACCGGGGGGTACACTAAATTGTTTAGTCACGGCCTTTGCAACTCGACTACCTAGAGATTGCAAGAACACGGTCATCTTAACCTTCCATATGGGAAAGTTAAGTCCATCAAACTTAGGTGGGGTCTTAATTCCATCGGCCATGTTTACTATGTGGAAATGAATGAAGTGATTAGCAATAAAAGGATCTCTCTAAGGTTGTTAAGCCAAATCCTAGAGTCCAAGCTCTGATACCAATTGAAATACACCTAGAGGGGGGGGTGAATAGGTGTAATTGCTAATCTAATGCTCTTTTCAAATTTTACTTAAGTGAGTGATGCAACGATCTCTCAAAACACGACTAAGAGCCGAATACCCCTTGCGAGGTTCTGAACTCCTTCCTCCCAATTCCCCTTAAATGGGTTAGAGGTGCGCAATGCAACCGTGTTGTATTGAGGTGTGATCGAACAATTCCAAGTATGAAATGCTATGATGAAATGCACACAAGTATTGTAGCAAGAAATATTGAAGGCAAGTTAAGTAAACAAGTAAGAATAGCACAAATAAGAGTTAGTTCACAAGCAACAAATTGGAAGTAATTTAAAGCAAGAAAATAAGCAAGAGGAACGCCAGGCCAATCGCAAACAAAGTGATTTGTTTCGAGGTTCGAGCCCGTAGCTCTAGTCCCCGCCTTCACCTCCGTGAGGGTTTCCACTATCCCCGTAGGATCCCGTACAAGAAAGGCCTCCAAAGACCTCAAGCCCGTAGCTTCACCTTACAAAGAAGTTCCCCTTAGGAACTTGTCTCCACAAGAACAAAAGATTACAAATTTGTGATCTCAACTAGACCACAACACTCTTTCTCTTTTACAAACACTCTCACACTTTTACAACTTCACCTATAGAGAGAATATGAAATTTTTGGCACTATGAAGTGTGGTGAGAAAAGCTTCAGTTGTAGAGTGATATTAGAGATCAAACAACAACTGAAAAACCAAATTGAAAGAATGGAAATGAAAGCTTTAAACTATTTTTCTCTTTCTCTTGAAAACAATGAAAACTTGTAATTTTTTCTTGGTAAATAACTAAGGCCTATTCTCCACTATTTATAGGGAGAGAATAGGTTAAAAACCCTGATTTTTCCTGCTAAAATCTTCTGCAAAAGCACCCCAACAACTCCTAAAAACTCTGTTAAAGAGAAACCCAAAAACAGTTTTTCAGAAATGCCCAAAGAGGAAAGAGCCGTTGGGCTAGTTGCAGGCTTACCGGTCGACTGTCGGTCGACCGGTGCTCTGCTGGCAAAAGAGCCGTTGAGGCTCCGGTCGACTGCCAGTCGACCGATCTCACAGAAGGAAACCCAGTTTCCTTCTATCGGTCGACCGACCCAGTCGACCGAAAGATACAGAGAGCAGACCACAAAAATCAGTCGACCGATATTTAGGGTCGGTCGACCGGCAGACATGCACAGCCTCGTGCATGTCTGGCCACAGCAGCCGGTCGACTGATATTTAGGATCGGTCGACCGGTCTGCCTGGAAAACAGTTTTCTGGGCAGATTTTTGAGTTAGAAAAATTTGTAGAAATTCCTTTAAAAATCTTAAGCTAAGAGTTATGCTGAAAATAGTTTATATACATGTATTTAAACAAGTTTTGAAGATATAAGGCTTTGGGTACATGTATGTATAAACTAAGGCATAAACCTAGAAATAAATATTTTGAAAACATAGAAACATACAAAACAAATGTGTGTGCAAATCCTAGAGCCAAATTTCACATATTCTATCTTTACAAAACTAAACTTACAAACTACACAGGTCATCAAGACTTCAACTTGAGCTATCTTCTCTTGATCTTCAATATTGCAATTTGAGCCCAATTTGACTTGTCTTGAGTCCAATAGCTTGTATATGAGTCCAAAATCTTTGTATATGAGTGAGAGTACTTCTAGTATGATAATAAACCTGAAACACACTTAAACAACAAATGATATTAGTACAAATAACTAATATGTTTTGTAATCATCAAAATACACTAAACATGGGTTGATTGTAACCTTGGGCCAACAATTACATGTGTGGAGGATTATTATTTTTTATTCTAGGCTAGTTGTCGTACACCTTAGACTATGACTTGGATTGATTTGAGATTGGCCTGATTCATATTTGCAGACTTATTTGAGATATTTATCGGACATTTATTTAATGATACTTCAGACAAGAATTCATTTATGCAATAAAGATAGATTAAGTAAGATATTACCTAAGATTGATTTATTTGGATGCTTGGATTTACATGTGGACCTAGAGTTCAACTTGAGATTTACATGAATACCTTATTTTGATTTTGGTCTATCACATAATATTGATTTTGGATTATTAGTTGCAACTATTATATTTGGATATATTCACTGATAAACTATCTGAGTAATGATGTTTTTAGATATCGAGATTTGAGTACAGAGACTTTCTAGATTTTATATAGCTTGAGGATGTCCAACTCCCTAGTTATGATCTTGATTGGGATTGGAGCTATTAGTAATGTAACTTAAACTATAATCAGATTTAGATCTTGAATTTGACTGTTTATGATGGTAGTTATATGAGTGATATCTGAGTGGTATTATCAGTAGATTTAATTATTCTTATTGATGGTAAAACAGGTGAGAGTTTAGTTGGATATTGATGATTGACTTGGAGATTCTTTATTAAAAGACTGATCTTCTGATACTTGAACTGATATGGACTTAGTTAGAGTTAGAATTGATTGACATGAGGCTTGGCGTTCGTTTCAGAGGATTTTGATCAGCGTTCTGATGACGTTGATGTAGTTGGATCCATAGTTGTAAGTATTCTCTATTTTACATCTGATTATACTGTTTGAGTATTGATGTCTTGTTGATGTTAATTATCAGACGTAAAGGTATCTTAGATTTCATATTTCTTGAGGAGTAGGCGTAGATTGGGTTGTCTTGACCTGGTGGCATATATATACATAATTGACTAGTTACTTGGATTTCTGGATACTGTGTTTGAACTTAATAAAAGTTAGAGTGTATGATGGTCTTAATTAAAATTGAATAGTGATGATTGGTTGGGTATAGATGAGTATGTATTTTATATATTGAGACTTAGATATATCGATGACTTTGAGAATCTGAGTTGATTAAATATTTTGCCCGGATTATTCTATTCATGCAGCGGGCCATTACTTATTCTGAATATCATAATTTACCTAAGGAACTTGACTGATTACACATGACATTTACCTGATAACTATAATGTCCATGTTATCATAATTGCTGGGAAAATATTGTATATGGTAACAACACTCTCATGTTTTACTTGTTACATGTCCGTTATACCGGTATCCTGTTCACTAACATTATATATCATGTTATACTGGTATCCT
The DNA here is from genome assembly GCA_038442645.1 of Agave tequilana. Classification (NCBI taxonomy): domain Eukaryota; kingdom Viridiplantae; phylum Streptophyta; class Magnoliopsida; order Asparagales; family Asparagaceae; genus Agave; species Agave tequilana. The sequence continues at coordinate 10,063 of JAVJIF010029733.1, forward strand.
GATTACATATGTTGACGTCGTTACTGTGGCTACCACCGAGTTATCCCAGTAATCTAAGTAACATGCCTATTAAATAATCTTGATAAATTAATAACATGACAATAAACTACTTACACTGGGATTGAGAAAATTGATGGAGGAGACATCGTCTGTATGCTGGGTAGACCTAGGATATAGGTTGCGCAGTTGAAAGAAGGTTCCACTGCAGGGTTCCCGGGGGTGACTGGCTCCCCTTCATGTTCTTGTTCTTGTTATATATGTTTCTGATTACCTTGCGGTATGGCCTGGTTCAACGCCAGGAGTCCGGACCGTAGTCTCGGGTATGTACGGGAACCACCTAAAGCATGGACAATATCCCCAACCGATCAGTTTCAATAACTTAGGACCTCGATTGACTCGTGTGATAGACATAGTATGGGATGCGTTTATTACTGGTGGCAATTGGTGTTCGCTGACATAATAATAATAAACTGTTCACAATGTACCATGATTGATTGTAGACACCTGATAAATGCATGATATTATATACATCGATTATACTCAAGACTTAATGTACATCTGACTCTTGTACTGACTGACTCACCCGCCTGATATATAGATTGTAATAGACACCTGATTAAATACCTGACTGGATACATACACTACTGTGTGCTATTCACATTACTGTTTATTTACTTATTCATGTCGTTTCTTATTCCAGTTTATATTATTATCATATGTTCACATTTATATGTATGTGCGTCTTTCCAGTTTATTCTTACACATTCACTAGGAGCTCTGACTTCCTGAATTTGCATATCCAGATCCATGGCTATTTATTACGATTAGGTATTTGGAGAGGATCACATGCATCTTGAGAAGCTCGAGTCCTGCTCTTTTTGATTATTGGAATTCCTACTCTTTTGTTCATGTTATTTCTTGATTCTATCTATATCGCATCCAGTTGCCATTTCTTTCTTTTATTTATCTGCTCTCATTGTGTTAGATATTTATATGTCAAATTGCAGTAATATTGATTTATCGTAGTAAATTTTATACCTTGTTCATGTTACTTTAGGCTTAGCGTGTATGCATGGGGTACTTTCCTCACGTATATACATCGCCGACTCTCGTCGTCTCTCCGTTTTCACGTATTTTGGGAAGCGAGGCGTGATAGGGTTTTCTTAGTATCAGAGCCAGATTTGACATAAAAAGAGAACTTAGGCTCTATCGTTAACTTGAAACAAGTTATAATTACACTTCATTATACATATACTATCCACACAATTGATATTGAGCTCATTTGGAATTGACCGTCCCCTTTTGATATCCATCTATTTGATTTGTTGATATCCCTGATTCCAACTCTTTTTTTAGAGTAATCTGGGTTCCATCATGATTCCTATCCTCTTTTCGATTCTGTTTCCCTGATTTTTCTTCCTGAGTTTGATCACTCCATTTTAAAGCCGGTAGCAGAGATCAGAGAGCGCAGTAAAAACGGGGTGGACCCATGATGTAGTGAGAAATGACGTGGAAGCTTTATCTTCTCTTTTAACTTGATTTTTATCATTTTCCTACTTTATTGAAATTTTGAGGATGAAATTTTTATAAGGTGGGTAGAATGTAATATCCCTGGAATAAAACACTGTATTTTTCTAAAGTATTTATTTTATTTTACTGATTATTTTATTATTATTTATTAACTGATTTATAGTACAAATTATTTTAAGATAGTAAATGGCATTTTGGCCTTATATTTATATATAGCATTATTAAGTATTATCATTTTAATTACTAGCTAGTATTTTTTTCATTACTATGTTACTATTATTATTATTGTAGTTGCTATTATTGTTAATATTGATATTGTTATTATTCTTATTTTTATTGTATTGTTTTAGTCATTATTATTAATGGTAGTATTTTTACCGAGTATTATTAGATAATATTTTTAATGTTGATAATATTATTATTATTATTACTACTATCTTTTTTTTATTATTAGTATTTATTATTATTATTATTATTACTATTAATACTCATATCTTTTCTTTTTCCTAGCCCATAATCCATTAATCCTTGCCCATTAACCTAGAACCCAATCCTAATCCAAATCCTTTCTTATCAAATCTTTTCATAACTCTTAACTAATCCTAATCTAAATCCTAATAAAAATCGTATCTATCCTAATTTACACAAATCCAATCTTATTTTCAAAATCATAACCTTAATTAATTCTATCCTAAATTACTAAATTAAGCAGTTTGAACCTAACTGAAATTCTGATTTTTAAAATCTCTAATAACCTATTAAAAACCTAAACTATTTCTTTTTCTACCTCCAAAGAAAAAATCATGACCCAACTCTCCCCACTTCCTTCTTTCTTTTCTCCTCAAGCGGAGTATGAACAAAAAGAAATCTCGAAGTGTAGAAATTGAGGAACATATAGAGGAGATCAAATCCAAGTAAGTAATTTATTTTCTCAAAATTTATTTAATATAAATAGTTTATTAAAAATTATGTTTATACCATGATCTTCATGAATATTTTTTTTATACATCACAAAACCTAATCTAAAGTCCAACTGAAATACATATCAGAATATATCAACCCATAATTTTAATTTACATAATTTTATCCAAATTTTAAAACAAAGAATTTAAAAAAATATCCATTCCCTGCTCTCGGCCATGGCCAAGAGCAGGGGTCTGTGTAGGGTCTGCACCCAGCCGGGCGCAGACCCGCACCCGAGCCTGGGCGCAACAACCACAACACAGGGCCTTTGGGCCCTGTTAAAAAAACGAAAAAAAAGATAATAAAAAAATTTCAGCCCAGGTCGGCAGCCTGGCCTGGGCTGGGCCGCAACCAAGGCCTTAGGCCCTGTTCAAAAAAAAAATGAAATTCCCGGACCAGGCCTGGGCTTGGCCTGGTCTGACCTTGGTCTGGCCTGAGCTACTGGATGTACAAAAAAAAAAAAAAAAGAAAGAAAAAGAAAGAAGAAAGAAAGAAAGAAGAATTGTATATTAAAATAATTAGTTAAAAATACCAAAAAATGGAGAAAGATATAAACAATAGTTTACAATAATTCTACTTTTTATGATAAAATTTTAGACTAATACCCACATAAATTAACTTAAACCACCCACTTTAAAGCTATTTTCTTTAATGGTAAATTCAGGCCTGTTAATTATTTTAATGCTTTAAAGCCTATTAAAAATCCAACAAAAATTAGAATTTTGTTTAAACTAAACCTACTAAATTTATTAGACCCAGAGTACCATATTCATAACCCCTAAACTAATTAATTAAGATTAAAACTTCTTAAATATCCCAAGTAAAATATTCTTTTAAAATCTAACAATTTTTATTGAAATGAATCACATAGATTTATCGGGGCCTTATGATTTCAGTGCTTTGGACTTGGGATTGAGTTCAAGTGAGTATTCTTTTCCTCCTTTAGTTAAACATGAATTTTATAATAAAATTTTATATTGTTGTGTAATTATGTTACTAAAATTTACTAGGACAATACTTGTGAGAGTTTGCTCTTGTATTATTTCCTCACTCACCATTGTCATATATATATTTATGTATATATGTGTGTTACTTACTTTATTTCATGTGACCATCTAATGTATTTTACCTGTATGAGTACCTGTATCATTTCATGTGATCATCTAACTTATTTTGCTAGTGTGATTATATGTATTCCTTCATGAGACATTGGTGAGTGCTCATCCTATTTAGTTAGTTCATATGAGTGTTTATCAATATCATTACATGTGTGGAGGATTATTTTTTTGATTCTAGGCTAGTTGTTGTACACCTTAGACTATGACTTGGATTGATTTGAGATTGGCCTGATTCATATTTGCAGACTTATTTAAGGTATTTATCGGACATTTATTTAATGATACTTCAAACAAGAATTCATTTAGGCAATAAAGATTGATTAAGTAAGATGTTACCTTAAGATTAATTTATCTGGATGCTTGGATTTACATATGGATCTAGAGTTCAACTTGAAATTTACATGAATACTTTATCTTGATTTTGATCTATCATATAATATTTATTTTGAATTATTAGTTGCAAGTATTATATTTGGATATATTCACTGATAAATTATCTGAGTAATGATGTTTATTGATACCGAGGTTTGAGTACAAAGACTTTCTAGATTTTATATAGCTTTGAGGATGTCCCACTCCCTAGGTATGATCTTGATTGGGATTGGAGCTATTAGTAATGTAGCTAAGACTATAATCAAATTTAAATCTTGAATTTGACTGGTTCATGATGGTAGTTATATGAGTGATATCTGAGTGATATTATCAATAGATTTAATTATTCTTATTGATAGTAAAATAGGTGAGAGTTTTGTTGGATATTGATGATTGACTTGGAGATTCTTTATTAAAAGACTGATCTTCTGATACTTAGACTGATATGGACTTAGTTAGAGTTAGAATTGATTGAAATGAGATTGGCGTTCATTTTAGAGGATTTTAAACGGTGTTCTGATGATGTAGTTGGATCCATAGTTGTAGATATTCCCTATTTTACCCTGATTAGACTGTTTGAGTATTGATTCTTGTTGATGTTGATTATCAGATGTAGAGGCATATTATATTCCATATTTCTTGAGGAGTAGGCATAGATTGGGTTGACTTGACCTGGTGGCATGTATATGCATAATTGACTAGTCACTTGAATTTCTGAAACTTGTGCTTAAACTTAATGGAAGTGAGAGTGTATGATAGTCTTACTTAAGATTGGATAATGATGATCGGTTAGGTATAGATGAGTATGTAAATTATATATTGAGACTTGGATATATCGATGACTTTGATGATCTGAGAGGAATAAATATTTTGCCCAGATTATTCATGCCAACAGGTCATTACTTATTCTGAATATCATAATTTACCTGAGAAACTTGACCGATTATACATGATATTTACCTGATAATTATAATGTCCATGTTACCATAATTGCTGGAAAAATATTGTATATAGTAACAACACTCTCATGTTATACTTGTTACATGTCCTGTTATACCAGTATCCTATTCACTGACATTATATATCCTTTTATACCGGTATCTTGATTATATATGTTGACGTCGTTACCGTGGCTATCACTGAATTGTCCCAGTAATCTAAGTAACATGCACTTTAAATAATCTTGATTAACTAATAACCTAACATTAAACATCTTACACTGGGATTTGGGAAATTGATGGAGGAAATAACGTCTGTATTTTGGGTAGACCGAGGATATAGGTTGCGAAGCCGAAAGGGGGTTCCACTGCAGGGTTCTCGAGGGGTGACTGGCAACCCATCCTATTCTTGTTCCCGTTATATATGTTCTTGACTACCTTGTGGTAGGGCCTGTTTAACGCCAGGAGTCTGGGCCGTGGTCTCGAGTACGTACGGGACCAACCGATCAGTTTAATAACTTAGGACCTCGATTGACTCTGTGATAGGCGTAGTATGGGATGCGTCTATTACAGGTGACAATTGGCATTCACTGACATAATAATAATAAACTGTTCATAATATACTGTGATTGATTGTAGACATCTGATAATGCATGATATTATAGACATCTGATTATACTCATGACCTAATGTACATCTGACTCTAGTACCGACTGACTTTACCCGCCTGATATATATTGTAATAGATACCTAATTGAATACCTGACTGAATACATACTCTACTGTGTACTATCCGCATTACAGTTTATTTACTTATTCATACCATTTCTTATTCCAGTTTATATTATTATCATATGTTCACATTTATATGCATGTGCATCTTTCCAGTTTATTCTTACACATTTACTAGGAGTTCTGACATCCTGAATTTGTATATCCAGATCCGTGGCTATTTATTACTGATCAGGTATTTGGAGAGGATCACATGCATCTTGAGAAGCTGGTTCCTGCTCTTCTTGATTATTGGTATTCCTGCTCTTTTGTTTATGTAATTTCCTGATTCTTTCTATATCGCGTCCAATTGTCAATTCTTAATTTATTCATCTGCTATCATTGTGTTAGATATTTTTATATCAAATCGCAGTGATATTGATTTATCGTAGTTGATTTTATAACTTGTTCAGGTTACTTTAGGTTTAGCGTGTATGCGTGGGGTACTTACCTTCCGTATATACATCGCCGACTCTCATCGCGACTCTGGTTTCGCATATTTTGGGAAGCGGGGCGTGACACTAGGTTAGAATAAACCGATTGGATGCATGCATGCTTAATCTTAGAATTACTTAAAGTTCTTGAAGGCACATGATGATGACTAGTTAAATCCATATATGTTAATGCTTTTCAATGGATTTTTTTATCCTATGGTTAGATAGCTTTGATAGTTGAATGTTAAATCTTGGTTATCCTTCTTATTCTATGATTAGAAGGCTTTGATAGTTTAATGTTAGGTCTCGGTTAGTGATTATTCTAAATAGGATTTAGTTTTTATCTATGAATCTTGCTTAACTTAAAAGCAACTCCAAGGACTAACTCTTATAATATAAAGTGAAATTTAATCTAGTATAGGTTAGTAAGTTAGTAGTGGTAGATGATTAGTAAGTTTTGCTTCTTAGTATTTTCAAAACCCTAGTTTTTAATCCAACTCTATCTTCATCTTTTTTCTACTTCTAACACTTGACATAGAGTTCTTTTTTAGAAGACTAATTAACTAATCTAGTTTGTTAAAAGATACCGAAAAGCTTCTATCCCATTCCTCCCTCTGGATTTGACCTGCATAGCCCTTGTTATCATGAATAAATTGTGAAAGATAGAAACTTAATCAATATTTAGATAACATCCTTCTAACCTTAACCTCTATATTATTCAGCAATCAAATTTTGGCGCCGTTGCCAGGGAGGGAACGATATTTTTTTATTTACTAAGTGATTAATTTTTCTTTTTTGTTTTTAATTTAATAGTAATTCATCAATTGAGGTGTTTAAAAAAGGGAGAGACTTGCATCATAGGCATCTGTCTAATTTCATTTATTTTAAATTACTGTTTAAAAGTGCTAGAGATAAGGTACATTTGCATTGCATCTAAATTAGAAAACACTTTTTTGGTGCTTTACAATTGCTTTGAGTGATTACTTATCTATTTACTTGCGCACATCGCACTAAAATGACTTAAGGGTAAAATCCATAAGCAAGATAAGATGGGAAAGTTATTATCCTACTTTTAGCCCAAAAACTATCTCCTTACTCACTAACCTAATCCTAATTAAAATTTGAGTAGATGTTGGCCTTAGGGACATCTCGAACTCACTAGAAGATTGACCTAAAGAGAAAGTTATTAGAATTTAACTCTTGCCAAATAGGTGACTAGGCAGGGGATTAAGTGGCGAAACCTCGAATATAATGGTTTGATATAATTAAGCTCTTTGCTCTTGTACGGATACCTCCCACAGATCTTACCACCTACCTGGCTGATTAACTTGTGGTTAGGTTCGGCAATATACTTTCCATGGACAGTCTAGCCAGTTAGGAGTCGTTTAGGTCTAACTTAGGTTAGAATATTTTTGTGTTTTGTTTGTTTGTGTGTTTTAATAATTCTTGATGATATGGATTCTAACCACAAATTTTCTAACTTTAATAATAATTCATATTTTACTCAATTCCCTTTCAATTCGGATTACATGAAGCCGGTATGGACTAACTTTCACCAACAAAATTTTAACCAACCTAGTATGCCGGGGTAGTCTCATCCGAATCAACACATGCCACAATACCATTATTATAATCAAAATAAGCATCTCTACTCTTCACAGATCGTTGGGGATTCAATGCCCTCAAGCCATATCGCCAACCACCTTTCTAACAATCATCGTCATATACTTCTTTTCCCAAGCAGCCAATAAAAAAATCAATAGACTGAGAAAATATGATAAAAATTTAGAAGAGCTTGAGCGATGACTTAAAAAATAGAAGACGCATGAGCCCATCGAAATTTTCAAATTCAAGATCTTTACTCTACCTTCCAAGTCCTATCATAACAAGAAGAACCTACGGACTTAGACGAAAGTATGAAAAATTTGATTCAAGTTAGAAATTATTTTACCCAGTCTATCAATAGGCTAGAAGTACAAATGAATCATTTGACCAACATAGTGAAAGATAGGGATAAGAATACTACCTAACACATTTTCAACCATTCGCGATTGCCCTAGCCATATTGAAAAGAATGAAAAATCATGGTGTCTTGAAGACTTTGACCAAAATTCAATTTTACCACAAAACTTTGAACTTGACCAATATTAACTCATTTCAACCCAAACTCTTGATCAAGATCAAGAGACCGATCAACTTTCACAAGTTAAGGTGGAGGACACATAACCAATATATGAGAAAAATTTTAGAACAAGTGCACAAGTGATTGACAACCAACTTAATAGACAAGCCAGTGAGTTAGTTAGTTTCACAAAAGAAAGATTTTTCTACTCAACTTGCTCCAAGGCAAAAAATATCAATTCTAAATCACATTCATCTTGAAGAAGCAAAAAAATTCAACAATGTTGAAAAGCCTATTGAGGAAGTGTGCATATTTGATGACTATCCTAGGTTTCTAGATAAAGTGATCAGAAATTATTTGGTGACACATAGATCTCGTAGGGAGCAAGTTGAATCATATTGCGAGGATGCCTGCAATGATGAAGAACCAGTTATACATTTGCATAAAGTGTGTAAATTTCATGATGATTCTCTATATTTGGATGACTTGTTTAGAGAAGATTTAGTTACATATGCACCCCCCGAGGAGAAAGTTGAATCATGTTGTGAGGATATATGCATAATTGATGAGCCTCTATTTTTCGATGAATTATTTAAAGATAAGTGCGATCATAGTGGTGAGATGATACGTGTTGAGGATTTTAAGTTTAGAATCTTCTTTGAGAAAAGGAAACTTGATTCAAGTATCTTCACTTTCGATTAGCCGACCAATGATCAATCACACGAAAACATAAGTCAAGAAGATATGGTTGCACATACACATCATATGGAACACCTTCATCTCAACATTAGAGTTTTAGTGCAATGACATTAATTTTTAATATGGCATCAGAGCAGGCCAAGTTCAATTTCCACTAGGCGAACATTAAGAAACATTTAAAAAAAATATCACCATTGTGAAAAGATTGTATATGTTTCGGCTCACAAAAAAGGCGCTTGACCTACGACATGTTAAAATATAAATACCTCAACCCTCATCTCAACTTTGAAGTTTTGATACAGTGACAGAGACTTTTAATAAGGTTAAAGCATTGATTATCAAAATATTTCATTATTTCTTATTGAGTTTAAGGGTTAGGGCTATTTTTGTTGGAAAGAGAGAGTTTACTGATGGGGAAGTTGATAAGGATCGTCGAGGGGTCGTCGAGTGATCGCCGAGGAAGTCGACGACGAAGACGAAGGAAAACAGCAGCAGAAAACAAGCCAACAGCAGCAGGTGCAGGTTGGCCGGTCGACCGGCGTGCACAACGTGCACAAGGAAAGAGCTCGGTCGACCGCCCGGTCGACCGACTGAAAGTACCCAACTCTCTGTTGGGCACCCGGTCGACTGACCGGTCGACCGGAGGAAGGGTCGGTCGACCGCCCGGTCGACTGACAAGCCGGTGCGGGCTGTGAGTGCAGATTCAAAAATCTGCTTGTATTTAAGGGTTGGCTGTTTTCTAAGGTTAGTATCTTGTAGAAGATCCTTGAGAAGGAAAAGGCTGGAGCTCTCTTGCATTCAAAGAGGCTGTGTAGCCATTGTAATCTTCTTCCAAGTAAATTAATCTCTCTTCTGATTGCCCCGAGGACGTAGGCGTTGAGGCCGAACCTCGTTAAATTGGTTGTTTGCGTGTGTTCTTTTCTCCGGTGATTGTTTTGTGCTATTTTGGGATAGTTCTCTTTGCTTGGGAGATTTGTGAGATCCTCATCAGGTTGTTGTCACCGGCACAACAAGTGGTATCAGAGCATCCAGGTTTCGCTTGGGATTTTTGATGATTTGGAGAGTTCTAGATCTGATTCGGTGGAGATCGTGTGTCGATCTCAGATCAGAGGTATTGGTTTTCGTGGGATCGTGTGTTGATCTCAGGAGGACACAAGGAGGGCTCGTGGAATCTGTGGTGAAATAGATCCGGAGAGAAACTCGATCTAGGGTTTCAAGGGAAAGGTAAAAATCCAATTTTTATCTGAAGTATAGATCTATTTCCAGTTGGTTATTCTTCTGCATAGATAGAGGATCAATAAATCTCAATGGCAGAAGAAATTGCTTCGGTTAAGACCATGCATCCTCATCCGAGGATCGACGTGGTGAAGTTCAACGGCACAAATAACTTCGGGATGTGGAGATGTGAGGTTATGGATGCACTGAATGCATCGAACCTCGAGGACACTCTCCTATTAGAGAAGAAGAGGAACACGACCACTGATGAAGAGTGGGCAAAGATGAACAGGTCGGCGTGTGGGTTGATATGTTCATGTTTGTTGCAAGACATAAAATACCTTGCACAACATGAGACGTCGGCAAAGCATCTGTGGGAAACCCTTAAGAAGAAGTACTTGACAAAGAGTATTGAGTCCAGGTTGCAGCTAAAGAGTAAGCTGTATCAGTTTCGGATGAAGAAGGGGAGCACAGTGAATGAGCACATCAACCGATACACAAAGCTTCTTACAGATTTGATAAACGTGGATGTTGTGGTAGAAGAGGAGGACAAGGCGATCATCCTCCTGAACTCACTCTCGGCGGAGGAGTATGAGACATTCACTATGACCTTTATCAATGGTAGGCAGACTTTGGACTACCATGAGGTATCGTCTGCATTGACAAGTTATGAGACGAGGAGAAAGGAGAGGCATCCTTCTCAGTCAAGCTCATCGGCGGAGGCACTGGAAGTAAGAGGCAGAAGTTTATCAAGGAAGGGTAAGGAGGTTAGAGGAAGATCTAAGTCCAGGTCGGGTTATAGGGATCTGAGGAAGGATCAGTGTGCCTTTTGCAAAGAGATAGGGCACTGGAAAGTGGACTGCCCGAAGTTCAAGGGGAAGAAGAAGGAGTCGAAGGCTGAAACAAATCTTGCAAAGGTGACGAATACTCAGAGGAGCAGTTCACAGGCAGATGGAGCAGATTCAGACTCGTCAGGTTTCTCGTTTTCAGTTAGTTCTCCCATCATCGGTAACTCATGGAAAGATGAGTGGATTCTGGATACAGGTACAACATACCATGCGTGCCCTAATCGGGGCTGGTTTTCCAACTTTGAGAAGCTGGAGGAGTGTATGGTCGTTATGGGCGACGATCACCCATGTAGCGTGGAGGGTGTCGGTACATTCCGAATCAGGATGTTTGACGGGATGGAAAGGGAGCTGAAAGGAGTGAGGTATGTACCTCAGTTGAAGAGAAATCTAATCTTCGTGGGAACTTTGGAAGCATCGGGCATGGTGATATCTGTTCGAGATGGCGATCTCAGGATGATCAAGGGCTCGATGGTGATGATGAAGGGCGTCCGCCGAGGCAACCTCTACTACTTGAAGGGTAGTACGATTACAGATCAGGTGGAGACATCGAGTTCCTCAGATGATGGTGGCCCGGAGGTCTGGCAGGGAAAGGTCGGACAGGAAGAAGAGAATTCTTTGCGAGCTCCTGCAAAGAAGGAAATGGAAGGTGCTGCTACCTACAAGTCAGAAGGTGAACACAGTGTTCTGGACAAGAAGAAGGTGAGATTTAGCACCAGTACTCACCACAATGAAGGTCTTCTTGATTGTGTTCGCATGTGCTTATGGGGACCTGCTAAGACGGCATCGCTTGGAGGTCACGGGTACTTTATCTCATTTATTGATGGTTCATCTAGGCAGGTTTGAATATATCCCATGAGACAAAGGGGTGAAGCCCTAGATGTGTTGGTGAAGTGGAGAGGAAAAATGGAGAGGCAGATAGGTAGGAAGATAAAGGAGCTTCATATTGGTAATGTTGGAAAGGACATGTACCAGTTCCTCCGATTTGGCTAGAACACAGGTATTGCAACTCACTTCACAACAGGTACAGATGGGTTGGCTAAAGATGTAGTCCGTTCCTTGCTGGAGGAGGTTCGACAGTAGTTGTCTAATGCAGGATTAGACAGGTCATTTTGGGCTGAGGCGACCGAGTTGCTAGCCATCTCATGAATAGATCGACTGCGATTGGAGGTAAAGCTCTATTGGGTATTTGGTCTGGGGAAGCTGCTCAAGATCATTGTTTGCTGCGGGAGTTTGGAAGTCCGGCCTACTTCAGTGCCAAGAATGACAAGTTGAATCTGCGAGCAAAGAGGTTTGTCTATTTGAGCGTCAAAGGAAACAGCTACAGGTTGTGGGACTTCGAAGACAAGAAGATCGTGATGAGCAAGAATGTCACTTTTGGAGAGACTTCAGGGTTGAAGTCCATCGTCTCTCAGCAGGTGGAGAGGACGAAGACCAATGAAGGATCGCAGCGGGTGGAGGTTGATGCTACTCCATCATCTCCAGTTGGTTCGGCATTAGAGGAGACTTTATCGGAGGTGACACCGGGTGGAGTTCATGATACCAAGGGTGATGCTGAACAGGTTGACGACATTGTTGAGGATGTCGAGTTATACACAGCCATTGGAAGCAAGGTGAAACCACGTTCGTGGTTAAAGAAGCATGAATCTCAAGCTTGTGATCATGACAAGCTGAAGTTGAAGGCCGTTGTTCTCCATGATGGTCGTGAGGAGGTTCATTTGACTCAGTCAGACAGGTTCATTGCTGCAAATAGAGGTGCAAGTGCTTGAGCTTAATGAAACTCATCTAAATGAACTACAGTCGGCTTGATCCTTTTGTGCAAAGGTACGTAGGCAGCCGTAAAGGCGCAGCCATTTGGTGATGCAACTCTTATGGAGCTCTTTGGGTTCTCTAGAAACTGTTTTGGATCTTCACGTAGAGGTGAAGAGGTGTGGCCGATGGAACTTCACGTAGAGGTGGAGAGGTTTCACGTAGAGGTGAAGCGTTGTGGCCAGTTGGATCTCACGTAGTGGTAAGATGTTGTGATCTCGATGAACAGGTAAATCTTCCAATGAGAAGATATTGAGCTTGCATAAGGAGGGGTGTGCATCCAGTTGAAGCCGATGATGTTTGGTGTGCTCTACGCAGACTTGGTTGGACCGTCAGTGGAAGACAGGTAGACTAGATAGAGCTAGTCAATTGGAGAGTCAGTGTTGTATCGTGAGGAAGTCATCGTGAGGTCATGAAGTTGAGGAGTAGAAGCCATGTTGGTGATCGGCATGTATGAAAATTCTCCTATGGTGAAGTGCAGGGAAGACATGTGCGATGTTTTCCAGGGACTGCTGAGCTACAGACTCCAAGCCGAGATCGTGTGTTGATTTCGCCGAGATCGTGTGTCGATTTTGACCGGTGCGCGCAAGCTGAGATCGTGTGTCAATTTCGCCGAGATCGTGTGTCGATTTCGCCAGGTGATGGACTGGGGTTCGTTGGAGATCGGCTCAGATTTTAGGAAAAATCTTCGCCGAGGTGGAGAATTATTGGAAAGAGAGAGTTTACTGATGGGAAAGTAGATAAGGATCGTCGAGGGGTCGTCAAGTGATCGCCGAGGAAGTCGACGACGAAGACGAAGGAAAACAACAGCAGAAAACAAGCTAACAGCAGCAGGTGCAGGTTGGCCGGTCGACCGGCCCGGTCGACCGACGTGCACAACGTGCACAAGGAAAGAGCTCGGTCGACCGCCCGGTCAACCGACTGAAAGTACCCAACTCTCTGTTGGGCACCCGGTCGACCGCCTGGTCGACCGACAAGCGGGTGCGGGCTGCGAGTGCAGATTCGGAAATCTGCTTGTATTTAAGGGTAGGCTGTTTTCTAGGGTTAGTATCTTGTAGAAGATCCTTGAGAAGGAAAAGGCTGGAGCTCTCTTGCATTCAAAGAGGCTGCTAGCCATTATAATCTTCTTCCAAGTAAATTAATCTCTCTTCTGATTGCCCCGAGGACGTAGGCGTTGAGGCCGAACCTCGTTAAATTGATTGTTTGCGTGTGTTCTTTTCTCCGGTGATTATTTTGTGCTGTTTTGGGATAGTTCTCTGTGCTTGGAGATTTGTGAGATCCTCATCAGGTTGTTGTCACCGGCACTACAATTTTTCCCCTTCCATTAATTATTTGCGACTCATAGTTTCCTTACTTTTTTATTTATAAAATAAAACAGTGATGGATTTTGAGAGGAGAAAATGAGGTAGGATTTTGGAAGAAAGGGATTTAGATGTTTAAATAGAGTTCCAATTCATAGGCCTTTCATATTCATGGTTAACCTTTGCTTTATTTTCAGTATTTTGGGTATAAAAATAAATGTGCAAAAAAATACTAGCTTTTTCAATTATTTTTTCCCAACAATTATCCTGCACATGCATTACTATTTGGGGGTTTTGGGCAGAACAACCTATAGTAAAAGTAAATTAGGGAAAACCTCGATTACAATATTTTATTCACCTGGGCCTTTTTTTTTGAGATCGCTAGATTGCAAACACATTTTAAAATATAAAAGACTAAAATATTTCCATTTTAACTTTTAACTCTGACCACGACTGCTTTATTCTCAAATTAACAATGACTGCAATTTGGGCAGAGACAAAAGAAAAACTTAGTGAATCTGATAGAATTTTGAGTGAAAGAAGTCTCGAATTAGATTGATTTAGGTCATCTACATCAATCTGGAGAAGAGAAACGGTCGAATTATGACGCCCAGAGTGAAGGTAATCTAGAAAAAACTCTAGATTTAAAAATTCTCTATATTCCTTTTAGGATTTTTTTGTTATGTTTTGCATTAATAGAGTAATTTATCAAATATATCACACTCTTCACAACATTCGGTCGCGATCGCTGTTCTCAGTGGAGAAAACAAATTTTGCTTTGTATAAAGACTGCGACCTTCGGTCGCAATTTCCAAAAATTAACGAAAACAAAAAACAAAATCTTCACTTGTAATACGATCATGGTAGCAGTCGTCAAAATATAACAATATTATAGTCTTAACACAGTAGTACGACCTTGTTATTGTTTCTGGAAAAATCATCAGATATCAATTCATACATAGACTGCGACCTTTGTCGCTATTTTAAGTAAATGATCACATAACGCAAAAGGTTAATGAACTATGACCTTGATCGTTGTCCTATAAGTTGAAATACTTATTAAAGGTTGTTTTTTGAAGTTGCGAGCATAGTCACAGTCCTATAGAAAGAATAATTTTTAAAGTTTATTTTATGCTTCAGGTAAGTTTTGTTAGTATTAAAATGTAACAATATTTTTTTCTTGATGTTTTATGCTTCACGAATTAGAAAAGAAGCAAGGACTCGTCCCTTTAGAACTTAAAGCCGATTTGCAAATTGATAACATGATTTAAGAAGCACATGCATTCAGATTTCGTAACTGCTATAAAGATATTTGATAGACTTCAAACTGTTCTACTCGATTCACTAAGGTCATCACAACAAGATATTAAACTGCTGCTTGTATCATCAGAAATATTTATAATTCCACTAGCTTCAAACAATCTCATATATATTTCAACCGTAACACGTTTAATCATGAGTATCTTAATTCTTTTAATGGAATAATTTTTCACCATTGAGATTTGGGGGATTTATGCTCAAGGTGGAGTTGTTAGCCATTTCGTGGAGGTCCGGACAAGAGTTATTCAAGCTGTAGACTTTGATTGTGCATGCAAAATGAGTGATTTTGAATCAAGGTGGAGATCTTTGAGATTTGACTCACAATCAAATTCAAGTCTAAGTTCAAATTGAGTTTATTATTTATTTTTTTATGTTTGCTTTTATGTGTTCCCTTTTATATAAGTTCTAGTTAAAGAGGAACCCAAATCTTTTAGGGTTATGAGTTCCAAAGTAGTAAGAAGTAGAAGCTCTGAGCTTGGTCACTAGTACAAATATAAGAGGTTATTTTCAGTTATGTATGGATTTATTAGAATTTTGGTTATTTTTCTATATAGGCTTCTCATGTTTTAGACCCATTAACCTAATCCGTTAAGATAATGGGTTTTGGCGCCATCTCTATTATGCGCCCTCTCCATTACATGTGGAGAGAGAGAATATGTCTAAAATCTGTCAGTTACAAAAGTCTAAATTTATTATTTATTTGGTTTTTTCATATCGGCACCAAAATTTTTCTTAATACTGTATTCATCCTCAAAATCTTCATATTTTCATATCGACCCCTCAAATCGTAAAAGTTTGGACAAAATCCTCCTCTGTTAATTTTTCTGTTTATAAGCCAGAATACTTTTGAAATATTTTTTAAAATTAAAATATCCTAAAATAATATGTGAACTTACCATTATTCTCTCATCTCTTTCCTCCATTTTTCTCTCAACAAACTCACTCTCTCAAACCTAACCCAACTTTGACCGTCTCTGGCTTTCTCCGACCGAGCAAGCGTAAGGAGACAGGCGCGGTTGGGGACGGCGCAGACGGCGGTGGCGGCAACAACACAGGTAAAGGGGCGGGGCGGGAGACGAGGAAGAGAGACAGTGAAAGAAAAAGAGAGTGCACATATTTTCTGAATAAGTTGGGGGTCGAAATGTATTTTCACTAGGCCACTGTTGGAAAATAGACGACAACTAACAGAGAGAGTTATTGTGCAAACTTATAAGATTTGAGGGTGTCGATTAAAAGAATATGAAGATTTCAGGAGTGAATACGGAATTAAGAAATATTTCGGGTTTCAATATGAAAAAAACCCTTATATATAGGTGGGCGCACAGAGTCTAAATTTATTATTTATTAGGTGGGTAAAGCCTTAATTTCGCAAGATTTTTGCTTAAAACATCCCAAGTTCAAGATTTGATTCATATGACACGTTTGCTCAAGATGGATCTTACTAGATCTAAAATCTGCTCCAATTCGGCCGTACTTCTCTGGTAGGAAACATATACATGTCTCTTGCACATGAATGCTGGGCAAAAAGTCTTTTTTTATTATTTATTAGATGGGTCCACAAAGTGAAAATTTATTATTTATTAGGTGGGTGCCAACCTGTAACCATAATTTATTATTTGTTGGTGCAATGTATTTATTAGGTGGGTGCCAACCATTAACTATAATTACATATTTATTAGGTGGGTGCCAACCTGTAACCATAATTTATTATTTATTGGTGCAATGTGTGGTGCTATGCATGTGCAAGAAGCTAATCTTATTTAATTAAACAATTGTGTGAATTGGTACTGACCGATAAGATCTACATCTGTAGGTGCACAAGTACGAGGGTTGTTAAAATATAATAACTTAACTCTTATCTCAAATTTAGAATTTTAATACCATGATAGAAACTTTCGATATGATATTAAAGCAACCTGGTTCAATTTCGATCAGGCGTGCAATAAAAAATAGATTTAAAACAAAAAAATACCATCACTATGAAAAACTTAGGTTTTGGCTAAAAAACAAATCGCTCAACCTACGAGAGAGTTTTAAAATACAAAATACCTCAACTCTCATTTGAACTTCGAAGTTTTGGTGCAACAGCGGAGACTTTTAATAAGGTTAAACAATTGATAATAAAAAAATTTCATTATTTCTAACTGTTGTGAGGGCTAGGGCTGTTTTCCCCTTCCATTAATTATTTTCAACAAATAGCTTCCTTATTTTTTTAATCAATAAATGAAAATAATGGTGGTTTAATTTGAGAGGAGAAAATAAGGTAGCATTTTGAAATAAAGTGGATATTAGTTGTTTAAATCGAGTTCCAATTCATAGGTTATTCATATTGGTGGTTGTAGTGGTCAGTTTTTGACCCTCTCAAGATCATGTCACGCGTTCATTTAGCACCAAGCAGGCGTATGCCACGTGGCCGCTTCCAAAACTTCCATGCAGGACTTTTCGGTCAACTTAAACTCCAAGCGGATTGGTAATTTAGTTACGAGTATCTCTATCTCTAAACTAAATCTTCACTCAAATTCGGTAGTTATTGTTTGGGAGAAAATCAATCACATCAACAGCTGGACGCAGATTATCAGATAAAGATGAACTCTCGCTCAACAAATTCAAACCAGGATATTCAACTCTATCAGCCTATGAGAAAAGCAATTAGATGTTTAAAAAAAAAACCTGGATTTTGTAGCATTATCCAACAGATACCACATGTATAAATAGGAGACCCCTTCCAATGGAGAGGAGGTTCGATCTTTAAACCTAGTAACCCTAATGCGAGCAATTGAGAGCTGTAACTATTGTATATTTCTCCAAATTATAGTGAAATCATCTCTCTCCCTTATATTATTTTTCCCTCTCTAGGTTTCCATGTAAATTTTTATGTCTGCGTTGTCTTTTCTGTGATTTATTTCACCCATTTTATAATTTTGGTGAGTGAATTAATTCATTAAAAAATTACCACTGTATTTGATACTTTCATTGAGAGTTTTGAGTTCACACTCTTAATATCTCCCCTATTACAAACCCAACCTAACCTTAAGACAACCTCACTCTGCGAAAATGGCTCCGTCGCAGAAGAACGCCACGCAGGCTCCAATGGATGCCACCGCCATCCCAAAAGGAAAAGGGGAAGGCCATTATGGTCATCGAACCTACTGGTCGTCAGCCCAACCTATCTGATATCCACATCTCCAATGTTGAAGACTCTCATTCGAACTCCTCATCATCCTAGAGGATGTCGGCCACCAAGCCAGAGCCTCAACACGCCAGCGAACAGCTCCACCAGATGCTATCTAGC
Source organism: Agave tequilana (assembly GCA_038442645.1). Lineage (NCBI taxonomy): Eukaryota > Viridiplantae > Streptophyta > Magnoliopsida > Asparagales > Asparagaceae > Agave > Agave tequilana. The sequence continues at coordinate 28,792 of JAVJIF010029733.1, forward strand.
CTGCAGAAGTAGATGAAAATCAGCAAGCGGAGATGATTCGATTTCGCGAGATGTCTGCTCAAGAAAAATATGCAGCGACCCGCATTCAGACACAACTACTCAAACAAGTTGACACGCTGCGAAAATCACAGTCTCCTCGCACGAAGAAGGAAGAGCTTAGGCTCCCCATCATCACGGAAATGATGAAGAATCCACACATTCCACCGGAAATTCAAAGCATAATCGGTCGGAGACTCCTGAAGCTGGTAAGCCCTTCGAGGACTCAGAGCATCCGTGGATACCGATGTTTCCTCGCATACGAGGATATCGTGGATCTAGTCCAAAAGCAGATCAACCAAGCAGCCCAGCAGTTTCCAATGGGAATAGAGCGCAGCGGGCTGAGACCGTTCGACTCTTCATCACCACTTTTCGTTTCTCGAGGAAGTTTATGATGCCCACCTTCGACTATTATCGGGAACCTCCGACCCCTCCTTCATCTCTGACAGTTTCAGGACAAGATGGCGGTTTATGCTCATAACAAATCACCTTCTTTATCAGGCGTTCTTTCCATCTTCAAGGGAGCTGCTTATCATTGGTTCTATTCGCTCCTGAAGAGTTCCTTCTTTGAAAATGTAACTGATGTCTCCTACAACCAGTATGCTTCTAAGAGAGAGTTTCAGAAGAACAATAACCATCTCCTCATGGTGAAATTGATACCAGAGAGAGCTTGAAAAACTATGCCAGCTACTTCTAGAGCCAAAAGTCCCTGGTGTACAACGTTCATCACTTGGCTGCAAAGTCACCTACTCATACTACAAGCATCTGCTGAAGAATGACGTCAGGAAGATGAGGGACATCCTTGTGAGCATAGAAGTACATGCAAATCAAAAAGGCATGCAGGCTGCCACATGTTGCCATCTCAAACAAGGACCCAAGATCGAGAAACCAAAGCTGCAGTTCCCCTCGAAGAAGAATCTGAGCCACAATTTTGCTACCATCTAAAAGTCACCCAAGCATGCGTCGAACACAACAAGGGAAGTATAGCTGAGCATGACCTTGTTCCTTCCAAGATACCGGTCGACTTGTCTTCAATGCCATCAAAGACCAACCTTGGATCAAGTGCCCGAGCAGACCGCTCCCATCGAACTTGAAGGGACCTTGATCTATAGAGTAATGTGCCTTCCATGATGGGATAAGCCACCTCACAGTAGATTATCGCACCCTCTGACGACACCTTCAGGACCTGGTCAATGAAGGATATCTCGGAGTATTTATCCTCAATCCTAGGTGGCCTTCGGAGATTAAAGTGCAGAGGTAGCCCGAGACACTAAACGAGCATGAGGTAGCACTACCATCCAGTACATGGAAGTAAACGCTATCTTCGGTACCTTTCTAGTGGAAGGCACTACCGCGAGGGGGAGGAACCTCTACGTTAATGAAGCCCGGAGGGACAACAGTCCAGCAAAATTGACACGCTTGCTTTCACCTATAGGCAAGCCCGTATTCTTTCAGAAGAAGACGCCTACATGGTGCATTTCCCACACAATGACACTCTGGTCATAACAATACACACCAGCTACTGCAGGGTGTCAAAGATCTTGGTTGATGAGGAAAGTAGTGTCAACATCTTGTATAGACACGCCCTAGACCGAATGGAGGACACCCCTGAGCTGGCCTGAAAAATGATTATCCCTCAGACCTGATGATACTCCAAAAAGATAAACTCCCAGACAACACTTCAATCAGTCCGAACGATGTCTAATTCATCAACACTCCAAGGAGACAAGTAGCAGAAAAGCCGACAACCAGTTCCTGCTCATCCTCGAGGGACAAAGCAATGACTTGAACCCTACTGATCCAATAAAGCAGACAGCAGGGCTAAGAATTTTTCTTGAAGAGGCCTAAGCAGGACTATGAGGTTAAATTAGCTCAACACTTGGCCTCGCATGAGCCCAAGGGGCAAGCTCCGCATAGAGTTAAATATTTACCTTAGCTTTGCATTAAGATTTACTATGCTCCATAGAGAGCTAACTCTTAGCTTCACCTGAATTTAACATCTCCTAAATCTTTATCAGTTGGATAGTATGTCGTTAATGACACACTTTAGATTCTGAATTTGTTATAGAATTACTGGAATGCTTGGCTGATGAATTGAGGCTCATTATCGTGGACGATTCATTGGGGCATACCAAAATGGTAGAGCACGTGATGCTTGATGAACTTGATCACGTTTGGTGTCTTTACTTCCTTCGGGGGAATAGTTTCTGCCCATTTAGAGTTGTTTGCCTCTGAAAAAAGTGTTCTTGGGTTCGTGTAAGATTTCTTTGAGTGGCTGAAATTTACAACGGAACGATTCCGATTATAAAAGAGGGATGAAGACTCAGTTCTCCCCTTTGTTTAAGGCTGGGTTCTTTGAGTGGCGATAGAGAGTGATTCTTTTTCTCTGTTGATCAACCAACTGTCTAGCTTCACTTCAGGATACTCTCGAAGTCTAATCAGAAGGGAACTCTATTTTTAACTCGCAAATTGTTTAGAGTCTACTGACTGCTTCTCTCTTCTATTCTCCAGAATAAGTCTTCTCTAGCCGTCCTCCCTTTCATAGCAACTCAAGCTATTTATAGGGGGTCATAGGGGTATTGTCGTCCCCTAAAATTTCTCCATAATGAGGATTAATTCTCCCATTATGCGGGGAGTTAATTGACCCAGTAATGGGGGTCTGTTACAATAGAAACACGGGTCTCGCGCTAGATGCGGACCTTGCATTGCTTGTTGTAGACGCGGGCGTCTCAGAACGCAGAGTTGCTCAGATTCACGTTTGAAGTGAGACGCAGGGTTTCTCAGACCCGTGTCTGAAATGGGGAGCTGAGTTACTCAGACTCGCGCTTGACCTGGGACACAGAGTTACTCAGACTCATGTTGGTCGGGACGCGGAGTTTCTCCGACCCGCATTGAACGCGGGTTTATTCATTCTCGCGTTTGAAGTCTTCATGCTTCTTTAGACATGAGGTCCGCGTTTCAGTTTAAAACGTGACCTTCACGTTGAAGTGAGGTTCACATCTGATGATTTATGCTTGGTGATTTATAGACAGCCTAAAGACTTTCCTCCATTGTTTTTGATACTCCGCGATTGACTGGGACGGATTTTAAAATACTTTAGACTTTGGTTAAGTTTGGGCTTCTCATGATTGGACTGGAAATCTTTTGAGATGCCCTAATCTCGATCCTGTCTGGATTACGGCTTTCATGAGTGTACTATTGAACTGCTTGAAGCCTCCAGAAAAGATCATCACAAGTGTCTTAAAAACTTAGTCTAGCACTTGTCATGAGCTCTGGTTTGCTTGTTGATGTACTGTTGAACCAGTGAAGTTGTCGATTGCTCTAACCGGTGTACTATTGAACTGATTACAAAAGTAGGGACATACTTCTTGTGTATGAGAGAATGCAGCCCTCACAGACATGGTTGCCACACTGATCAAGTGGAGACGCGAACTTCAGTGGGGTTGTAACGCGACTCTTGATTGCTATTGAGACACGACTCTTGATCGCTGTGGAGACGCGACCCTCAATGCTGAGGAGACGCAGCTCTTGATTGCTGTCGAGACGCGACCCTTGTTGATGTTGGGACGCGCCCCGGCTCTTGTTGAGAAGTAGCTCTTGTTGATGGTGGGACGCGACCTTCAATTGCCATTGAGACGCGGCCCTTGGAAGATGGAGATCGCATTAGATGCTTCAAGGTGCAAATGTAGGCGCCGCTTGGGACGCGCATCTGGCTCGGGGATCCAAGGATCATTAAGAATGTTTGGGCATGAATGTCCATGTGTCTTGCTCAGACTGGATTTGAGATTTGCGCCGCAAATTAAGGCCATTAAGAATGGCTTTGAGTTTTACACTATTAATAAGGCCATTAGAGAGCCTATAAATAGGCTAGGAGTCTCTTAACAATCATTCATTTTGACTGTTCTCTTCCTCAAGCGTGTACTCTGAAGAACTTCCCAAGTTCTGGGATTTTCAGAAGAGCCTAAAGCTTTAATGCTTTCTCGCAAACTTTTTCAAAGATTATCACTGTTAAGTGACCCTAAAGTTTTTGGCATCTTTGTTGTCACATCCTAATGGATGTCACTTTTTTTCAAAAGATCATTTTTTCAGGTAGGAAATGGCTTTCGCCATTGTTGCACATGATGAGACACCGTCTTCTTGAAGCTTTGCTAATGCTGATCATAAAGAGACACTGTCTCTTAACTTCTTTCTGTTCCTGCCGTTGTTGAATCATGAACTGTCTCTTAATTTCTGAAGTTTACAAAGCTTATTTTGAAGTTGGACCATTAGTTAAGGATTCACAAGTCCCTGCTTGTTTTGCAAATGCGACTCTCGCGTTAATGGGAGAACGTGGATTTGGTGAATTTAGAGTCCCGATCTTTCGATGCGATTTTCGTGCCCTAATGAGTTTCACATTTTGAGATCTTAGTCGCAAGCATAGCGAACTTCGCGTCCTGAGATCTTAAACACGGGGTTTCATTTGTAAGATTCGCATTTAAGCTCCCAGACTTAGAAAATATTTTGGAGTTCAGACGCTACTTCATAAGAGCCTCACGTTTCAGCCATTGGACGCGGGTCTCATGTCGAGCCTTGCATCCGATGTCTTGACATATTTTCTGTCTTTATGAAATTAACCCTCAAGTTTTCTCTTTTTGCAGGCCTCGGCTATATCGATGGTGTTGACTCCACTATCTCCTCGAGTCCGTAGAAGATAGTTGCATTCACTGAAGCTGCCAAGAATGGCAAGCCCATCCAATCGACAGCCATTCAAAAGATCAAAGCTTCTCTTCGAAGATGGTATCAAAGAGAGAGGGGGAGACCAATATGGTCTCAGATCTTCCCTTCCCCAATCTTGCTCAAGGAAGTGACTGCAATAAGCATGATGCATTTGAAGGTCATATTAAAGGGGACATCACCAGTAAGGTCTCGGATCCTCCCTTCAACAATCTTGTTCAAAGAAGTGACATAGACGAAAAACCTATGCTCATTGGATGACTTTTTGGTGGCAAAATCTCCCACTAAGTGAATGATTATGGCCTTGTGAGGGACGAAGCCTTTCACATCAGTTGGCCGGGTGGAATCAGAATGTTGCACTGCATTTGACCTCAAGAAACGCCATTGTTCTCAAGAGAAGAAGAAATAGACCTGGCTTCTAATGTTTAAAGGAGCAAGTACAATCTCTCCACTGAGCAAGAGTGACTCTTTGTACTCCTTTTTTCTTTTTAACACTTCATCTTATTGAATAAGAGAGTGTCACTTTTAAATTCGATATAAAATAAAAGTGATAATTTTGCCTTCTTTTTTGTCTTAACTTTTCTTTTGTGTTTTGAAAATCAGACAAATAAAAGCGATTACTTTTGACTTGCTAGATGTAACGATTAACATAGCAACTCAAAGTTTGAAATTAGGAATTTGAAAAAGTTACTGTCATAGGGGTAATATTAACTTGACAGGGGTTGAATTCATGATTTGAACGAATATTCTGGCCTTACTATTCTATTGACGAGAATAGTATGTGGAGTTAAATCCACTAGGGATTTATGGAGATTTTTACCATCAGAGGTGTAATATTAACGTGACGGGTTAGGATTTACAATTAAAAGCAAATTGATTTGTCAGAGGTGTGATATTAACTTGACAAGGAAATGAATGTTAGAGGTGTGATATTAACTTAGTATCAAAAAGATCCCGTTTTCAATGAGAAAACTGAGAAGATTGCTGTTATAGGTTTAATATTAACCTTACAGTGAGTTAAATGCTAGAGGTGGGATATTAACTTCACATTTGACATCTCAGCTCTGATGAGAGGGTTTGAGGGAAGATCATCATCATAGTTGTAGATTTAACTTAACAATGAAATGGATGCCAGATGTGTAATATTAACTTAGCATCGAATGTCTCATTTTCGGTGGAAAAATCGAGAGAATCACTGTCATAGGTGTAATGTTAACGTAACAAGGAAATATAATAAGAAATCAGTGACCAAAAGAGTCGGACCGTCCCCGAAGATTATGGAGCCCAATTGTTTCATCATATGTTATTGATTTTCTATTTCTCTTATTCGTCCAGATCTGCTCTATTACTCGAAAAATCATGCTTATTATTGATTATATTCACCATTCTCTGATTTTATTCTATCTCTACTTACTGAGCTATTAAGCTCACCTCCTCCCAGTTCTATGTTTTCAGGTCGCGTCATGGCGGAGGACCAACTTTAGATTTATGCATATTATAGAAAATTTAGCTAATAATGAACGTATCGAGGATGTAATTTAGTTCTTATTGTATATGTTCATTATCCTACTTGACGTGTACTTGTAGCAAGTGTTAGTATTGTGAGATGGATAGTATGAATCCATAAATTGTATGGAGATATGAGTTTAGTTATGATTATGATGAGTTAGAGTTAAAGATAGTTTGACATTATTCTATGGATGCCGAGAGGTGTGCTCTAAAGTATTCAATTATTGTGTTTTCATATAAGTAGGCCGTTGTGAGGCAAAATATTATTATGATTGCGTGGGTGATTGTTGAGTTTGGTTTATATGCTTGGATTGAGGACAAGTAGCTGGTATTGGCCGAAATTATTGTGATGTGAAATATCGATCTGGACATATTAGTATTTAGGTGTTGCCGAAATTTTCAAGAATATTAGAGATGAGTATGATAATCTGTTGATCAATACTGATGTTTATGTAAATTGAGATTATTAGAATCTGAGACCATTACGCCACCCCTACTCCCGCTACAATATTTCCTCGTGGACCAGTTCTTGATGCGCCGTCGAAGAAGAGTTGCCACACTTGTTCCTCGAAGGACGTTTGGGTCAAGTAAACTTCGGTTGGTGGGATTCATCTTCAATTGATGTGCCCGCATAATATCAAATACTGTCTTCAGATCAGTTATGTGATCGTCTTTAGCACGACTTTTACTGTAATATCATCAACGTAGCATTCTACTGTTTTGCGTATATTCTTATGGAAAATTGCATTCATAACTTTTGGTATGTTGCCCCCGCGTTCTTTAGTTCAAAGAGCATGACAGTATAGCAATACACCCCAATGGCATCCTGAAAGATGTATGTTTCTCATCGTCAAGATACATTTTAATTTGATGTACCCAGAAAATCCATCCATGAAAGACATTAGCTCAAACCCACACGTGTAGTCTATCTTGACATCTGTAATTGGAAGGGGGAACTCATCTTTAGGACATGCCTTTTAGATCATGAAAGTCAATGGAAACCCAGATTTTTTTCATTTATCTTGGTAACGGGTATGATATTGGCTACCCAATCAGGGTGTTGTTCTTCCCTGATAAAATCAGAGTCTATGAGCTTCTTGACTTTCGACTGGATTGTTTCCATTATATTTGGACAGAATCATTGTTGTTGTTGCTTGACGGGTTTCGCATCGGGATTGATGTTAAGTCTGTGCATAGCCATTTGAGGATAAATCCCAGACATATCTTCGTAGTTCTAAGCGAAAACATCTATATACTTTCGCACCAGAGATATTAAATCCTCCTTCTCTGGGGGTGATAAGCTTTCTCTTATAAAGATGGGCTTAGGAGTAGCCTCATCTCCCAGATTGATCTGGGTGACCTTATCCACGATGAGTGGTTCGTATTGCTTAAAGTGAATATCCCAGAGAGTATTTATGTGGTTGATCTAAGGATCTGTATTCGACTCGATCATTTCTTCATCTCCATCTTTCGGGTGGCTTGTTGAAACCATGTTCACTGAAAGTTCTTTGAAGATGTTGCCGACACTGACATCTGAATCCCATGATAACGTGTTTGACGAGTGATTATGGTATAATGATTCCTCAGACTCAGAGGTCGACGGGACTGGAGTTGACATATAACCTAACACCCTGTAAGTTTGATGATAATAATCAGGGGCTTTCCCTTGTGGAATGAAGGATCGGAGCAGTGTTCTCCTTCCTTTACTGAAGTTCAAGCCAAGACCACGTTGTATCCCATGTTTTCCATCATTCTGAGTACATTTGGCTCATAATGAGAGAATTGAGGAGGTTTAGTCTCGCTTTCTGAGTCTTCATAAGTTATCAATTTGGACTCGACTTTTTCGAAAAGGATCGGCTTTTGGCCTTTGTGTCTTACTGGGACCTCAAAGAATGATCCTTGCGCGTCACTGACACTTTGATATACCGTGAGTGACGACCTGATTGGTACATGCAATGATGTCAGGGCATCTATTGCTGACCAGGGATCATCATCCACATTGGTACTATTATCTGATGGCGCAGAATCAGAGGCAAACATAGAAAAATAAGCCAAATCTAACTCTTTATTAATATACCACTCGCCTACATCATTGGCGATGTTATTGACATCGAGCTTATTGATGCTTGTTACAAGTGGATTCAGTTCCCAAAGGCATTCTTCTTCTGCCTCGGTTCAGTGTCGGCTTTGTTACCAGAGTCTGATTCTTCTGGTTGGGGATTCTCGTTTATCTTTAGAGAATCCTAGTATAGGAGGGGTCTGTGAAGTAGTTATCTACCCCCTTAAATGGATGCCTTTCGGCGGTCAATGTTCGGGTGCATTGAGAGGTGTGGAGGCAGTTTTCCTCATGTTTCTCCATGGTTTAGCTGCGATTTGGGCCATGAAGACCTCAACATCAGCTAGAGCTTCTCTCAGAGCTTCGCTTGTTGACTTTGACAGTCTTAGGAGCTAGTAAAGAGTGATCCTAGCCGGGATGTTAGCCAGTTGAGCCAAGACATCAAAGTGGTAAGGTGCTAATGATCTTTCCACTTTGTCTTTTGGGAGAGCCTTAGAATACTGAAGCTCCTTATGCTTCTCTACAGGTTGCTTCGTGGATGGCTTGTTTGGCTCTGAAGTAGGTTTAGGCAGATTTGCCACCAACTCATCATATTTCTTCAAATACGACTGACCTGAACAAGTTTCAGCCATGAGCGGTGCATTGAGCTCTGCGTCAAGGATAATTGTTTCTTTCTCAGAGTCGGTTAGTGAGGGGACATCAGTCTCTGCTTCCCAGGAGGAAGCGCACACCACATTGCAAGGTGAAGCTTTTGCCTTACTTTTGGACTTCCTGTTGGTAATAGTAGTCCGCTGTTGGCCTTCTACAAGGTCGGGATGAACCCATATGATCCCTCCCTGAGGAGTAGGAACAGGTATAAGACTTTTCTCTTGCTGATGTTGCGGATCTGTATTGATCATTCTTAGTTCCCCTTTCAGGATAGGAACTACTCCGGCCGGTGTTGGAGGCTGGTCCCCGAACTGAAGAAATGACATCATGTTTGCTGTCACTTTCTTCTGCTCCGGACGGAGATTGAGCACCTCTGCATCAATCAAACTTGGAGGATGCCTTTAAAGATATAATAGCTCTTGGTAGGGTTCTTAACATCCTGTGGTACAAGCAGTAGTTGGGATTGTCGGTCTTGCCGACCTCCTCAGGACGTCTAACTTCAGGTGCTCTTGTTGATTAACTTGAATAACTAATTGACATGCTCGTTCTTGAAAGAGTACTGTTTGTTTGCGCGAGGCTGACTTGAAGAGCTACCCCCTCTAGCCGGCCGAGGCTTAACGGGAGACTTCATCTTTGTCGTCAATGTGTCTTTTCTTTTCGATTGAAAAGATACTTTCAGCGTACGCCTTGTCGGCTTTTCAGGTCCGGGCCTATTTTCCTCTGCCTTAACCCTGGCGATAATCTCTTCTGCCTGTTCACCCTGCAGGACTAACTGTTTTCAGGTATGGCTTTCAGCGACCCCTATTTGAGCTAAGATTAAGGTTTACAAATTGTGACGACATGTTTCTACTAGGGTGGCCTGGGTCATACCGCTTGGACATCGGAGTGCCATATTTTAAAATCTCTCCACAAATGCTTTGACGGACTCTCCTTTTCGTTACCTTGTTTTCAGGAGGGTTGGCATGGTAACCTCTGAATCATCTTCAAAGAAGCGTGTAAGGAAAAGCTTCTCCAAATCACCCCAGTTCTTGATGGAGCCTTCTGGCAGTTTCATGAACCATTCAAAAGCGAGTCCCTTCAGAGTGCCGATGAACAAATGTGCCAAGATGACATCATTTGTTACTACGTTTCATGTCTGGGACTTGAAGTAGCAGATATGTTGGTTCGGTAACCCTTTACCGTCGAAGGCCTGTAGGGTTAGAGCTTTGAACTTAGGAGGGTACTAGAAAAGATCCTACTCAGCCGGGTACAATTGGACCAATCCTGCTTCTTGGAGGCCTTTCCGATTGGCGAGGGCTTCCAGACGTTACTCTAATTTATTCATTCTTTTAGAATGAGTGCTCCCATTCTCTGAATTGCCCCTTCTTCGGACGGAGGCTTGGACGACTCAGAGTTAGGCTATTCCTCCTCCTTGGTATGTGTAGAAGACGAGCTCACTCCTTCCTTTTGCTTGCCCATAGACTTCTTAGAAGGAGTTTTTGGCTTTCGGCTTCTTCCTGCCCTCAAGCAATTGTGAAAGCATCTACTTGAGGGTATCGATAGATTCTTGTTGGATGTGAATCATATCGAGTTGTTCCCTCTGGGTCTGGGCTTGCTGTTCAAAGCACCTGGCCATCTCTTTCGGAGTACTTGCCATATACGTGAAGGCTTCCTTCTATACAGAAGAGTTCGAAGCCTATGATTCCGCAATGGCAGAGTGTGACTCACTTGCTTCAATGCCCCTGGCTAGGGCACTGTAGTCAACTGGGGCTACCACACTAGTCTGGGTTCGAGTATGCCAGTACACTCTTTCTGGTTCCGTGTCAGACTCGTCAGAGCTGACTATTGGTTATTTTTTCTTACTTTTGCCCGGCGTAGTGCTTGGACCCGCCATATTTGCACTGACTTTGGGGTACTCCACATCAGAGAAAGTTCTGCTTGTGCCGGAATGACGACTTTGGTCGATCGGGAGACTGACACAACTGATAAACGTCTGAGCGCCGACTACTTCCTTGCATGTGCATCGCAGTGGCATTCAGATAGAATTGCTGTGATGAGCCGCTCACAGCAACATGATAGAGTGATTTGATGAGCACTCCTTTTCTTTATCAGATAATCCCTTAGATTGGCCGGAGGGGGATCGAAGAGACCAGCCTCCAGTTTTTGAGGGCTTTCCAACCTATGAAAGCTGACCTTGCATCGTAAATCTGAGACGCAAGATTCAGAGATGCGGAACTCACATTCTGTAGAATAGACGCGGCTCCCACGTTTTTGATTTGAAACGCGGGTCTTGTGTCTCTGCTGAGAAGAGACGCGGACCTCGCGTTACTAATTGTCGCGTTTGTCCAGTAACATTTGAGAAACAAAAACTTTCTGAGTCTCGCATTCTGTTATAGAAACAGGGGTCTCGTGCCTCTGAGAAGAGACACAAACCTCGTGTTGCTGAACGTTACGTTTGAGAGGTGAAGCCTCAGGAACACAAGCCTCTTGAGCTTCACGTTTTGGTCTTCAAACGCAAACTTCACGCATCTGACATAACTCAAAAGGAACGCGGGCATAAGCTTTGCGTTCTGTATCTGTTGGACAGATAGTTGTTCCAGCTTTCTGGGTCTGTTGTCGACGTGCGTGTCGTCTTTGTCGACGTGCAGTATTTCGGTTACGCTTTACAGGTTGTTGGGAACCCCCGTAATCTGGAGCTGAGTAAGAGGAAGGGCATGACCGAATTAACCTTCAACAACGTTGGCCTCGCAGGTCTCGTGGGAGACGTTGGCGCGAGCCTTGCGCGTGATGCGGCCAGCAATGACGCTCTTTTCACGGGCCATGTTCGGAGAAGTTTTCGAAGGGACCCGAGAGCGAATTTTAGAGGAGACCTTGCGGTACTGCCGCGCCCTAGGGCCTTGGAGTCAGAAGAGAGGAACTCTTCATATCTTGCCTGGTCGAATTTCACAATAAGCGATTCGACCATTTTTCCCATTAAGGTGACGTCACCTTGCGGCACAATTTGCTCGTTAGTAAAGAAAGAAGTCCCCAGCGGAGTAGCCATCTCTTTTTTCACGTCGGAAAAATTAAAAGTATGGGTCGTAAAATTTTCTTGAATCAATGAAAGATTACAATGGATCAACACTCCGATTACAAGAGAGAGGAGATATTCTAGCTCAAATCTCCTCTTTGTTCAATGCTGGGTTCTTAATGTAGCGGTGGAAAGTAAGTCTTGTTTTTTGTTGACTGGGTAAACGTCAGGCTCTTTGGGAATCTTCTCTTCGGACTATGAACGGAGTAGCACAGCTCCTACCCAATGAAATCTCAAAGAGACTTAAGGCAAAAACTTATACTCAGTAAGTTGTTTAGAAGAGTTGAACTCTTTTATATTCCTCAGCTAGAAGTTCTGATCAAAATTCTCCCCATCATCTCAGTAGCATAATAAGCTATTTTAGGGATTTTAGGGGTAAAATAGTCCCTTGAAAACCCTCCATAACAGGGGATAACTCCCTTCATTACGCGACAGTAATTGACCCAGTAATGAGGGCAGTTATAACCGGGCGCAGGGCTACTTTACAGTTGAAATGCGGGCTTCGAACCTCGCATTTTGGCATTATAGTGCTGTTGGATGCTGACTTTGAACCTTGCTAAACGCGGGCTTCGATTCTGCATCTTGGTATTGCATAGATGGCTGAGACGCGGGCTTCGAGCTCTGCGTCTTGGCCCATGCAGTAAAGTAGAGACGCGGGCTTCGACCCACGCGTCTTGGTACTGCAGAGATCCTGAGGCGCGATTTTTCAGCTCTGCGACTTGACCATTGCAGTAATGTAAAGATGCTCATTTTGATAATTGTGTCTTGGTACTGCGCGAGTGGCTATGATTAGCCTTACGTCTGGAGCATAGACTCTACTTTCTGATGACTTATCCTCAGTGATTTTTAGACAGTCTACAACTGCAATCATGATCGTAGTCCTTAGAAATAGGGATGCGATCATTTTGTGAGGAGACTGCGATTAGAGTCATAGTCCTAAAAAATAAGTCATTTTTGATGATTGTGGTCATAATCGTAATCCTCTATATTGCGATCATTTTGTGAGGACTGTGATCATAGCTGCAGTCCTCAGAAATAGACCATTTTCGAAGTGGTCCACTTTTTTTTGAAGCGATTACTTAAAAACATGTTCGTCTTTCATCGCTTATGAATGCTTCAGCACTTGACACATTGGCGCAGATCCTTGTTTAAAAAAAAAGTAGGAAAAGCAAATCAAATTATGTGCGTAAGTTTTTTTTCTAATTACAATTTGACTTAGTTGGCTGAAACGAGATGCCCCAAAAAAGTTCTATATAGTTATTGATGTCTGACTCGACGATGAACGAGTGAATTGGACAGCAAAAAAAATTTAAGGAAAAAAGAAAAGAAAAATAAAAAGAAAAAGAAAAACCTAGGCCCATTTCCAGTGCCCGCACCCAATGTCCCAAAATTTCCCGAACAGGAAAAAGATTTGAGTTTGGTTCGGCGTGTGGTGCGTGCGTGACTCATTGGCTCCTATCAAACCTAGCACGGGACACCGTAACGAATAGTACATTCAAAATGAGGAGAGGGAAAACTAGACACAAAAGCGCCATCTCTTTCCCCTGTGAGTCTCTCCAACACCAAACTCTCTCGCTGTATAAACCCTTCCGCCCACCCCCCACCCCCAACAATCTCACAACCTACGTCCTTCCCATTCTCTCATTTTCTCTCCCCTCGCCCCCACCCCGCCCCCGCCCTCAACGTTTCGCTCACTGAACATTACCCGATCCATCCCCTTCTTTCTCTCTCTTCTCTTTGGACCGAACCTAATCCATGGTGATCTCCGCTGAGAACTCGCGAACCTAATCCATGGTGATCTCCGCTGAGAACTCGCGTCAGCCATCGGATCTGATGTCGGCAGCGACCCAGCTGGTGAGGGCGGAGGTCTAGTCCCACCTCCATAACTTCTTCTTCCCGATCCTCAAGAAATAGGGGAGCTAGTGTGTGCTCCACTGCCTTAACGTGAACTGCAAGGGCGAGCTCATCAAATCGCCACCGCCGCCGCCGAGATCCAGCTCGATTAGGCCCGACGGGGATGATGGTGCCCTCGAGAAGTCAGGGAGACGCTCCTCGTCCACCTCCGGGAGGCCGAGGACCGCGTCAAGCTGCCGGAGGCATTGGCCCCCCTCCCCCCGCGCAGCCGCCGACAGAGATGGGGCCGTGGAATCTTAGGACGCGGAGGACGCTGGCGAAGGATTCTATCTATCGTGTCGCCACCGAGGTCGGCGGGATCGCGTGAGGAGAGGGGGGTCCACACGTGCGGACAGTGCGGCTGAGGTCGGAGGACACCAAGCGAGGGAACGACTGAGGTTCTCGGTCACGCTGTCGAGGGAGGACATCGACGAGGACATCTACGCGGTAACCGGAGCTAGAGCCCACCTGCGGTCCAAGAAAAGGCCAAGGATGCTCCAGAAGCAGTTGGATGTATGTTTTTCGAAACCATTTTCTTTGGTTTAAATCCTTCCCAATTTTGAACGAATTTGGTCCTGATCTCAAAATGGTCCCATCTTTTTGGGCAGCAGATGCTATTTCTAGGGTCTTGGCTGGGCAAGATCACTGCGGACTCGTACAAGGTGCCGGATTGATGGCGGTTGAGCACGGTGCAGTGAGGTTAGTAACGGTTACCGTCGGTGATGTGAATCCTCTTGACTGAAATTAATGTGTGTTAACCAGGGCTTTCTGAGTAGAATCTTTCGTTAGGGTTTCAAATTGTTACTAATTTCTATAGAAGAAACTTAAAGAATCAGGATGTTGTTAGTTTCTGTTCTTTTTTCCCTTACACTTTGTTCGAATGTAATGTGGCCTTTCTTCCTCAATCTCCAGTAGAAATCTGCAACAAATTAGGCAAGAAATCTTCTTCTCACTAATTATTCAACATGTGTTTTTTCTGTGGGCACAAAATTTGTCCAAGTTTTTGTAATATTTACCGTTCAAATCAGGAATTTTCATAGTTTCAGCTGTCCAAGTTCTCTTAATTTCTATAAATTAATGGTTCTTTACTTCTCATGTTGTTTTTGTGTTCGTTTTGGTGGCTTGGAAGTGATTGCTGGACTCTTGATTCTGAATGCTGTGTTGTACTGCGATTAATTAATTAGTTAAATCAGCGCTAAGCTTCCAAGCCATTCTCAAGTGATCAAGCTCTCAAGTTCTCTCAAGCTACTTAAGGTCTCTCAAGCTAATTAATTTCTATAAGTTAATTAATTAGTGAACTCTCAAGTTTCTCAAGTTCTAAGTGATCAAGCTCCCTCAAGTTCTCTTAAGCTACTCAAGTGCTCAAGCTCCCTCCGCTTCTCTCAAGTACTCAAGTGATCAAGCATTCACACTCCCTCAACCTCTCCTCAAGTTCTCAAGTACTCAAGCTCTCACCATTTCTCTTAATTTTTGGTATTTATATTTTTTTATCAATTTTAGTTTAAAAATGGACCCACACTTTTTATCAGCAAGTACTAACAATTCTTCTTCTTCTAGGTATAATCTTAATTTAGATTTAACTAGTCAAGAATGACATGATTTGTATATGTCGTTACCCGACACTCTAATACTTTTGATTCACACAAGCGGGAAGGATTGGCTCAATGCAGAGACAAGAAGCCAGAATAAAATAGTAGATGAAATCATTAAAAACTCCCCAGAGGATGAGTGAAGAAATGAAGATTTTTTGTATTTGTATAATTGTATTTGTATCAATTTCAATCTATATAATACATGTGTAATTTTATCAATTTATACAATTATACTTCAATTATTTATATTAATCTTTTGTATTTGTATCAATTTATCGAATTTATTGAATTGTTAATCCAAAATTTACATTTGAATTTTACAACGTGTATCAAATTTGTCCACATTTGAGTGTTTTTTAGATTTTTAAATTTTTTTCAAATTTTTTACATTTTTTTTAAAAATTAGTCAGTTTTTTTACTAACCCGGGCAGGCCCGGCCCAACACGAGTATGGCCCAGCCCGGCCCATCCCGGCAGGGTGCCCATCCGTGCCAGGGTCACCCTTATAGGAAAAGGGCCCAGGCTGGGCCAGGCCGCCCGGCCGCAGCCTGCCGGAAACGGGATGGGCCTGGCCCGTTTCACACCCCTAGAAAAGAGTTTATATGTTTGTCTAAAATTTACTGATATTTAAGTATGCGAGAGAACAAACCATTATCACTATAATTAACAACATACAATTAACCTAAAAATATTTTAATATTGTTTTATTACTTAAAATTGCTGATTGAAGTATATTTAATTCATTAGGAATGAGAATATATGTGTTTAAATAACATTTATTGTTGAGTGCCGACATACCAAGATGAATATTTATTGCATATTGTAGTGGTTAGTTTCCGACTAACCTAGGGGACCTTAACGGACACCGAAATTTTGCGAGACGAATCGTCACCACGGCCCTGACAACGGGCATCACACATATGTATGTATGAATAGCCAAACAACATACAATCGGGTCGGGCTCACGTCCTAGCATCATAGTGCCACGTCAAGAGGAATAAGAATAGATAACACAATTGGAAACAATAACATTCTTTATTACTGATAAAAGAGTAATACAGTTCTTCTTACATAAAAAGCAGATATAGATGGACTCGGCTAACTCTGACTACGTCTGCTACCCTGGCTCTCGGACCATCCCCTGGACCTCCCAGGCTAGCCACTGGTGCTCCTAGTCTGATCACTTGAGCCCTCGGGCTGATCGCTCGCACACCGGCCTGACCGCTCATGCCCTCGGATGAACCACCTGCGCCTTCTGCTCGACTGCCAGAGCTCTTGATCGGGACCTGAGAGCGCAATGTCTGCGCCACCGTGAGCAGATCATCGCCTGCTCTCCCGAATTCATTGTAGCAATGGCATTGACGCTCTACATCGGCCCTCAGCTCTTGAACATCTTCTTCGCAATGCTCCAAATCTTTCTGTAGCTTCCGGATTCTATACTTGAGCTCTAACTTCTAGGCGTGTTCTCGATTGATCTGGGCCCGAGGCGAAGCAATCTAGAACTGGTCTGAGGTGACCTTCTTTAAATTGATATGTCATCCAACACTTTCTTCAGCTCCTCAAGCTGCCTTAGGAGCTTCAATTTCAGGGCTGTCTTATCATTCCTCAATTCTTTCAGTGCCTCCAGCATACCAGCCGATTTCAAGAACACCTCGCACAACCTTTCTTCAAGTGTGCTCACTATAACATTGTGAAAAATTAGCTCACGGTCCAGCTAGAAGATGAGAAATTTGAGCATTCAAGCTCTATGTGACGTGGAAGCCTGAGAAACATCCGGTACAAGCTCTTTGTTACCCCTCCAATCCTAAATGTACGTATTGCAGTATCAGTATTTGATATGGCATACAAAGTTGATTTGACCTTCCTGGTAGTCAGATTGAGCAAGTTTCAATTTTAGATATTATTTTCCAATATTTTAAAATTTTCAGAATGTTTTGAAATTTTTCTGAATTATTTTGGAATACTTTGTATCGGTGTTAACCGATACCAATACCTTGCTCTAGAATTTTTAATTCACAACCAGAGTTGATTTCAAGAATCTATTTTCAAATTATTCTTTAAAATTATATTTTCTACTTTAACATATTTTTAAAGATTTTTCTGAATTTATCAAAAATCCGGCCAATCCGGTGTCGACTGGTATCACCGACCGATTCTAGGATTTTTAATTTGTAAAACCGACTAAATTTCTTAAATCTGATTCACATTACTCCTCAGGATAGTATTTGGCATCTTATAGAATTTTTGGGAACCGTTCGGAGCTAGTCAATTTTCAGTCCAATTAAAATATTATTAAATAAACTTAATTTATTCTTTTCTTTTTTATTTCTCCTCCAATCACTTAATTTCTTTCCCCTCAAGCCACCGCCTCACCATCACCCATTTAGCCACTGCCCTACTCTCCTCTTTTCTCTTCAAACAATCTCTCCCTTCTTCTCTTTAATTCTCTCTTTTTCTTTAATTAATTTCTCATTAACCTCTCTTTCTCTCTCTCACTCTCTTCTGTCACACACTCTCTCTCCCCCCATCTAACTCTCTCTCCTCCCCCTCATTCCCTCTCCTCTCTCTGTGTTAGCACGTCAACCACCTGGCCGACAGTCAGCACCGACGGACCATCTCTGTGGCCACCTCCGACTCTTGTTTCCCTTCTCTAGATCTCCTTTCTCCCCCCTCTCCTTTCTCCTTTCTCTCCTCTTCTTTCTTTCTTTTCTCTCCATCTCTTTTTATCCCTCTCTCTTTCTCTCTGCGCGTCGCCGCCGCTGGCCAGGCGGAGCCTCCGCCACTAGCGAGCGGCCAAGGCTGTTGTCCCCTGCTTCTACCTCCTCTTCTTTCTTCTCTCTCGTTTTCTCACTATTGGATATTAATCTAACCCCAATTATCTGTACCCATTAACCCACTGACCCTCTAAGCCCATTAACTCAATCTTCTAAGTTGTGGGTTTGAGTTTTGGATCCAAACCTGACCCGTTAGCGGCCTAAACCCGCATCCAATATAGATACAGGTAAAATTGCAGAAAACCCCTTGTTAATTTATAACATTTCCATTTTTAACATATATATTACATATTTAATATATTTTATTGATTTTAGTATTCGGGCTATATCTAGAGCATCCGCGACTCCGAATTGGACGATTCTGGAACCGTTGCGATCATAAAAAGACGAGCTACATCCATGTATTATCTATGTGAGTGTTTTTCTATTATAAATTATATTTTATCATGTTTAATGAAATTGATTGATTACTTTATTTAATAAATTTTGATTATCAGTAAATCATTATAAATATTATTTAATAAAATGTAATTATTGATAAATAACTGTAATTAGAATATGCATGATAGTTATTTGAATATAATTGATAAAATAATAATTTATTTTGTTTCTTGTTTAAAATAAAATACATATGGATTAGTTATATATTGGTAATAAGCGATTATTGGAAATGATAAAGACATTCTAAAATACTAAACTAATAATTATTAAAATGATTGTGAAGAGTTTGTAAATAAAAAATTATAAATAATTACTTTATGATCTGTTAATAATATTGAAATCATTATAACAAATAGAGGTAAATTGACACATAATTAGTATAACGATATTACCTTGATATTCTCACTATTACTTCACTCATAACAACACACAATGCTATTTCATGTAATTGTATCACTATTACATTGGGTTACTAGTATTACATGTACATGTCATCTTACACAGACACTCTAATTTACTGGATATTGTATTTCAGGTATACACTTATTACACTTGACACGTTACTTCAGGTGCTCGTATCGCCGTTACACGGATGCTCTATTACACTGACATTATTATTTCATAGTCATATACCACTGATACACGGATACACTATTTCACTAGATACCGTCATTTCATATATTTGTATCATCACCACATGGATACTCTGCACACAGTTATATCATGTTCACACATCATTGTTACATAGACTCACCGGTATACATGAATTGATTGTTTCTGTATTCCTGCTGCGTGGATTACTGTTCATATTACATGAATTTTTATTATATGGATATTCCTGTACTCCTGTTACATGAATGTTTTCCGTTACTGATATTGATATTCCTGTTACTGGAGATGTGCGCTGTTCATATGCGATGTGCAAAACTAAGTGCCACGTGGTTCTAAGACACGGGGGTCACCGCTAGAATTCCACATCTCTTATTTTTCATTTATGGTTATCTTATTTTATGATATCAACAAAGCTCATGTCTTATTATCGTGTTACATGTACCATGCACTGTTCTTGTTCCTGATACACTGTTTAGTTTAAATATAATATAACATGAGGATGAGGGAGAATTGACGATTGACTAGAACTTATCAGGTGAATGTCTGATTTATTGTTAGTCACACTGCAAGGGACATGATAGTGCTGGCTACCTTCCTGTTTCCCGTTACTTATTTCACCCTAACAGGTTGACCCTGGTCTCAGCAGCCAGGGAGACTTGGTAAGGCCATGATCTTGGATATGCATAGGATACACCTTTCTGATTAGAGCTCCTTAACCATTGGGTTTCTAATTGACATAATAAAATACTATAAACAATAATGACGACATGAACGCTTGTTATTTGATCACTCTCATTCAGATCATTGTACCCATATGTCATGTTCGGATGGTCCGGTCAGAGTGCTGACTTCTTTATGAACTGCCAGTGGTATGAGACACTGGAAGAGATTGATTAAAATACTAAACGATACTACTTGTTATTATTATATAAATAACATGATTTGTCCGATACATATATATTACTGTTCAGTAGTACTTGTTACTATTCCTGATATTTTATCCACTATCATGTCACCTGTATACATTATTACACTTCCTGATACATTTCATGCGGTGACACACTATTCATGTACACGTATACTCTGCGTTCCATATATTTAATTTTATATATACACTGTAAACACTGTTACTGTATAACCACGACACTGTAGTAAAGTTATTCTGTATACTTCATATCTACATGTTCATATTCATCAAGATACCATTATGCTACTGTTATTATTAGATTAAATAAGAAATATAAAGTAATTAAAACGGTTACATGTTACTTATACACACTGATGTAGTTAGGAACATTTAATGCTGTATCATATTACACATATTGTGAATAATATATTAATAGTATAACACTTGACTGTAGTAACATAATCCCCCAAAGTGACTTGCCTATTAATTTTAGTAGCACAATTCGGACATATAAACTGATTGTAATAATATAAAAATTGGATACTATTATAACATGTTATGTACTGATGATGTTTAAATATGATACTTGTATATTTCTCCTGATTGTTATTATCATTATATTGTATCACTAGTATTTAAACATATATAATGTATTATTATCGTGATTGTATTATTATAGTATATATTACTATTTTTTTCATTTACCACTCACTAGGTCACTTTCTGACGATCCTGAGTTTGAGTCACTTTCTGACGACCCTGAATTTGCATGCCCAAGTTAGAGACTGAGGTATTATAGTTCTTAGTATTTTTTAAGAGACTGTTAAGAAATCTGCCACTTTTATTATTCATAAGTATTTTTATTATTTTATCAATACTTTCATTTTTTTTCATATCTATCATGGTCATTTATTGTGCATATTGTACTTATTTCTTATACTGAGACTTTGCATACGTACGTGAGGAAATTTTCGCCTAGTGTATATACATCACTGTAAAGTTCCCGTATCCATTAGATCAGACTGTTACACTCTTCGCAACTTTTCTCCGTCAATCATTCAAAAAATCCAACAAAAATCCAAGCTCATCGCCTAGACCCGGCTCAAACTCCTCGCCATCATTTTCAGGATCAAAACCGTCGAGACTCATCACGGCCTCGTCGAGAAACTTCACACCTAATGAACCAGCTCCGACAAAGCCTAAAAGTGCACGGGGCCCTCTTGATTCCCGAGAAGACCCTCCCAAAGTCACCTCCTTTTGTGTCTGCAATCAAATTCTCAATTGGAAATCATTTGCAAAACTATGGAATGTAAATGCTAATTTATGCAGATCATACACAACCCTGCATTTCTCTAATATCAAAAATTCATACAGAAAATGTTATTTGATTATAGCATAAAGATTGTGATGATTAGTAATGGTTACACATTGGCTACACATTCCATGAGCAAAACTAGATATTATTCCTCACAAACAGCAGAGCTGACACATACGACATCACAGAATTTTTTTCACACACATTGCATCAAACATCACACAATTACACGCATTCACATTTCAAACAACAGCTCAGTAACATTACCAGGCTCCACCAGACTTTCAGCCAGAGATTTCGAAGGCCTTCACCTCGGGCTTCTTGATTTCCTCTTTGGGCACAGTCACGGTGAGCACGCCGTTCTCCATGCTCACCTTCACCTACTCCGTCTTCGCGTTCTCCGGTAGCCTGAACCTTCTCAGGAATTTGCCAATGTTCCTCTCGACCCTGTGCCACTTGTCATTCTTATCATCTTTCTCTTTGCTCCGCTCTCTGCTGATCTGAAGCACCCTACCCTCCTCAACCTCTACCTTCATTTCTTCCTTCTTGAGCCCCGGAGGTCGGCCTTGAAGTCGTGGGTGTCAGGAGTGTTGGAAAATAATGTATGAAATATTGCTAATCTAATTAAATTAAACTTTCAAGAAGGAAGGAACTTCTCTATGTTGATCGAGGTGTGCGGAGCACTGTCCTTAAGAGTAGATCGCGCCCCTCTGAAAGAGTATCTCGGTGCAGCAGGTTGATGGCGGCCAACCCTCCAGGATTTAACGATCGCTGGCCCTACAAGCGTGCACTCGCAATGCACAGGCCCTCAAACAGCTCGGTTTTGTTTCCTCCAGAGATGCAGGGAAGAACTGAAGAGTCTAAGGAAATTTCAGAGGAAGTGGAAGATGGTTGAGTTCTATTTTTGAGAGCAGGGAATAGATCCTTTATAAAGAGAGTTTATCATCATTAGAAAATCTTTGGGAAGAGAAAATATTTTTGGACAGAGAACCAATATTTCCTTGTGCAGAGAAACAAAATTGCCTTGAAAAGTGTCACTGTAATGACAGGATAGGACATGGAAAGAGAACCGATATCAACAGCTATCTCTGACCCAAATATTATGATAGGATTTGAAAAGATTTTATTTTAATTTTAAATTCAAAAATAAAATTGGCAAAACTTAGCCTATCGGGCACACCTGCGAGGCTCTGAAATCCGGATTTGTACCCCCCTGCGCGTACGATGTGGGCGCACATGCGCATTAAGGTTTTCTGGATCCGGTAACCCAATTCCCTTCACTGGGCCTCAATGGGCTTGTGTGTACGCGAGCACCCCCTGGTTTCTTGCCTACACAACCCATCATGAAAGAGACTCCCTATATAAGCACTAAAGAGTTCTTTTCCTATCCAATATGTGACTAAAAAAAACTATGCTTAATTTTGAAATACCCTCAAAATACTAACAATCTCCCACTATTTCAAAATTAAAAGGAAGGATAATAGGAACAAGAGAGAAGAGGAGGAAACATAAGAACTCAATGCATCAATAATAGTGACTTTTGATTTATAAACCACTACCTAGGATATGTTGGTGTGTCCCACAGGAAGTTGGTGAAATATAAAGTTTTTATGAACCAATCTTCCTAATTCTGGATCATTGACCTATAACCCACAAATCATTCATAGAACCGAGCTGTTCAAAACAGGTTGGCGCGAATCGGCCGTGCGCCCTACTTGGATATTCATGAGCACTATAGAGAATATGTCTACATTCTCATAGGAAGCGGCCCCACTTCCACACTCATATAGGTGGATCCATCAAGTGTGCATTGCAATTAAACACACCACCCAATAATGACTATGGTAATCCATTAAGAGCTAATGCTCAGCCTTTGCACATTGCAATTTGCACTATCTACATCACAGGAAGGGACTTCTCAATTATAAAATAATGATAGTGCATCTCTAGGTCAACAAATAATTTGTTATTACCCATATGAACCTACTTTATGAGTTCATCAATCACATAGGTTGGGTTACTATCATTTTTGACTCTTTGTTATAGACATGAGTCCCATTCCCC
Source organism: Agave tequilana (assembly GCA_038442645.1). Lineage (NCBI taxonomy): Eukaryota > Viridiplantae > Streptophyta > Magnoliopsida > Asparagales > Asparagaceae > Agave > Agave tequilana. Next base: position 52,400 of record JAVJIF010029733.1, read on the forward strand.
TCGATGTATTCTCCAATAGTTTTCTGCCTAGTGGTTTGGTAAATAAATCACTTATATTGAGCTCTGATCTCACATAATCAAGAGATATGATCCCATCATCTAGCAGCTGCTTTACAATTTTATGTCTTAGGTGTGTATGCCTACTCTTTTCATTGTATATTTTATTCTTAGCTCTAGCAATAGTAGCTTGGTTATCACAATGAATAGACACAGACAGAGCTGGTCTCTTTCAAATTAGTATATCAATTAAAAGATTCTTGAGCCACTCAGCTTCAGTACCTGCCTTCTCTCAGGCAACAAACTCAGACTCCATAGTGGAGCGAGCTGTGACGGTTTGCTTGAATGATTTTCAAGACACCGCACCCCCACCAAGTGTGATCACACATCCACTTGTGGACTTTAACTCATCAGAATCAGAGATCTAGTTAGCATCTGAGTATCCCTCTAAAACAGAAGGAAAGCCACAATATGTCAAACTATAATTAATAGTTCCTTTCAGATGCTTTAGCACTTGATATAATACTGTCCAATGGTCCTTATTAGGACAGTGAGTGTAACGACTAAATCATCCCACGGCATAAGCAATGTCAGGTCGTGTATAGTTCATCAAGTGTATTAAACTACCAATGATTTGTGCAGACTCAGATTGTGACACACTTTCTTCTTTATTCTTTCTTAAGTGAATGCTGCCATCATAAGGTGTGAAAACAGGAGTGCAGTCAAAATGACCAAATCTTTTCAATATTTTTCTATATAGTGTCCTTGTGAAAGCATGATACGATCAGAATCTCTAGTAATTTCAATTCTTAGGATCACATCAACTTCACCCATGTCTTTCATATCAAAGTTTGAGGACAAAAATGATTTGGTGTCATTTACAATTTCTAAGTTTGTACCAAATATAAGCATATCATCAACATATAAATATATGATAATACCAACATTATCCTCAAATTTAGTATAGATACATTTATCAGCCTCATTAATCTGATAAGCATAAGAAATAAGAACACTATCAAATTTATCATGCTATTGTTTGGGTGCTTGTTTTAAACCATATAAAGATTTTATAAGTTTGCAGACTTTGTGTTCATTTCCTGTTGTTAGGCAACTTTCAGGTTGGTCCGTATATATTTCTTCTTTCAGTTCTCTATTTAAGAATGCAATTTTAGCATCCATTTGATGTATCACAAGCTTATAAATAGATGCTAAAACAAACAACACTCTAATACATGCAATTCTAGTCACAAGAGCAAATGTATCAAAATAATCAAAGTCTTTCTTTTGAGTGTATCCTTTAGCAAACAATCTAGACTTAAATTTATCCAAAGACCCATCAGGTTTAAGTTTTCTTTTAAATATCCATTTGCAACCAATTGGTTTTGCACCTGGTGGCAAATCAACAAGTTCCCAAGTGTGAATTGATAATATGGATTCTAATTCATTATTAATAGCCTCTTTTCAGAATGGAGCATTCGGAGAGGAGATCGCCTCTTTATAAGTGAGAGAGTCATCATCAACAAGAAATGTAAAGAAATCTTTACAAATTTAGTTTCTTTTCTAACTCTTTTACTTCTCCTTAGTTCAATCTGTTCATTATCATCAGATTCTTGTGCATGACTAGATGAAGAAGCATGAGAAGGTTTATCAACATGAGTTTTTAATGGAAAAACATGCTCAAAGAATTCTGCATTTTTAGTTTCAACAATAGTGTTAATCTCCATAATATTATTATCACTTCTAGTCACAAGAAACCTATATGAAGCACTATGATGTGCAAAACCTATAAACATGCAGTCAAAATTTTGGGTCCTATTTTCTTTCTTTTGGTTCAGGTAGAAGAACCTTAGCTAGGCACTCCCACATTTTCAAATAGTTTAAGTTTGGTACATGACCTTTCCAGATTTCATATGGAGTTATACCGGTTTTCTTGTAGGGTATTCTATTTTGAATATGACAAGCAGAGAGTATAGCCTCCCCCCACAGATTCAAAGGTGCACCAGAACTTATAAGCATAGCATTCATCATATTTTTGAATGTTCTATTTTTCCTTTCAGCAACACTATTAGATTCAGGTGAATATGGAAGGGTAGTCTTATGAATTATGCCATGTTGTTCACAAAATTCATTAAATTATTTAAGTTCATATTCACCACCTCCATCCGATCTCAATCTCTTGATTTTCTTATTTAGTTGATTTTCAACTTCTGATTTATATTTCAGAAACATTTCAAAGGCTTCATCTTTAGATCTTAACAGATAGACTACTATATATATCTAGAACAATCATCAATGAAGGTGATATAGAATCTTTTACCACCTCTAGTTAAGGTATTTTTAAGGTCATCAAGATCACTATGAATAAGCTCAAGAAATTCAGATTCTCTTTGTACATTTTTACATGATTTCTTAGTGGATTTAGATTCAACACATATTTCACATTTGTCATGATCAGATATAGTTACATTATGCAAGCGACCTATATTTTTTATTTTCTTAATGTAAGAAAAACCAACATGTCCTAACCTACCATGCCAAAGATCACAAGAGTCAATCATGTAAGAAGAAGAAGTAGATGCATTTTCGTTCATGATTTCAAGTACATTTAGCATAAATAAACCCTGACTACAGTACTCTTTACCAACAAATTGTCTATTCCTAGTCATTATAATTTTATCAGATTCAAAGGAGACCTTAACTCCAGCTTTTTCAAGAAGGAAAACAGAAATGAGGTTCCAACGAATCTCAGGAACATGAAGCACATCTGTAAGAGAAAGGATCCTTCCTGAAGTGAGCTTGAGAAGCACCTTTCCCTTACCCACAACGGGTGAGGGCCTCGAATTGCTCATGAACACTTGTTCACCATCGTCAATAGAGGAGTAAGAAGAGAAAGCTCCTCTGTCGGCACTTATATGTCGGGTTGCCCCGAATCAATCACCCAATTCTTATTATGTGCAACCATGTTAACTTCAAAGATTACAGTAGCAATAATGTCACTCTCAATCATGCTAACTTGTAGTTTGGATGGAGCCTCACCAGTCTTTCGGAATCTACACTGTGCTGGGTAGTGTCCGGGTTTGCCACACACAAAACAGTTTCCTTTCTTCTTGAAAGTAGAGTTAGGGTTTCTTTTCATCTTACGATTTTGATTTGATTTGAAGTTTGGCTTATGAAAATGTTTCTTTGGTTTAGAAGGCTTGCTTTCAATTAGATTTGCCTTGGAAGTAAACTCCTTGGCCCTTTCAGTTTTCTCTCTTTCTTTATTTTTCTCTTCAATTCTAATATGAATTATTACATCTTCAAGGTTCATTTCTTTTCTTTTATGCTTCAGTTCTTTCTTATAATCTTTTCATGAGTTGGGTAGTTTTTTAATTAGGGCTCTAGCAACAAAGGCTTCGGGTGGGGTGATATTTTTATTTTTAAGATCATCAATTAGAACATGGTATTCATGAATTTGAGAGGAAATATCTTTTTCATCAGACATGACAAAATTCAAAAAATTTCAATAGCAAATTTTTGAGTTTCAGTATCTTCAAGAATGTATTTCTTATTAAGACTTTTTCAAATTTCAGTTGCAGTTTTATAAGGACAGTAAACATCAAGCAGTGCGTTACTAAGTGTGCAGAGAATGATGTGTTTACAGATTTTGTTGGCTTTTTTCCAGTTTTGTAATCTCTTTTCTTTCTCTAGTTTAGGATCAGTTAAAGCAAAGACATAACCAGTTATATCAAGCATGGACATAATCTTTTCTTGCTATCTTTTATAGTGGGTTCCATTAAATGGTTCAATCCTAGAGATGTCAATCAGAGACTTAACATTAGTAGCAGCAACCATAGCAGTATCCATATCTACTCTTAAGATTATTAGAAAATAATGTATGAAATACTGCTAATCTAATTAAATTAAACTTTCAAGAAGAAAGTAACTTCTCTATATTGATCGAGGCGTGCGAAGCACTGTCCTTAAGAGTAGATCGCGCCCCTCTGAGAGAGTATCTCGGTGCAGCAGGTTGATGGCGGCCTACCCTCCAGGATTCAACGATCGCTGGCCCTGCAAGCGTGCACTCGCAATGCACAGGCCCTCGAATAGCTCGATTTTGTTTCCTCCAGAGATGTAGGGAAGAACTGAAGAGTCTAAGGAAATTTCAGAGAAAGAGGAAGATGATTGAGTTCTATTTTTGAGAGCAGAGAATAGATCCTTTATAAAGAGAGTTTATCATCATTAGAAAATCTTTGGGAAGAGAAAATAATCCTTGGACAGAGAACCAATCTTTTCTTATGCAGAGAAATAAAATTGTCGTAGAAAGTGTCACTGTAATGATAGGACTGGATATGGAAATATACGAATCTCAACAGCTATCTCTGACCCAAATATTATGACAGGATTTGAAAAGATTTTAATTTAATTTTAAATCTAAAAATAAAATTGGCAAAACTTAGCCTATTCGGGCACACCTGCGAGGCTCTGAAACCCAGATTTGTACCCCCCTGCGCGTGCGATACGGAAACACATGCGCATTAAGGTTTTCTAGATCCGGTAACCCAATTCCCTTCATTGGGCCTCAATGGGCTTGTGTGCGCGCGAGCACCCCTTGGTTTCTAGCCTACACAACCCATCAGGAAAGAGACTCCCTATATAAGCACTAAAGAGTTCTTTTTCTATTCAATGGGGGACTAAAAAAACTATGCTTAAGTTTGAAATGCCTTCAAAATACTAATAGGAATCTCCTTCCAATCAATGCGGGTGTTGGCGAAGGCCGAGGTCTCGTTCAGAGCACCGCCGGATCGAGATTGATCAGCAGTGAGCAAGCGGTCAAAAGGCCAGCCTTGGAAAGGATCCCAGTTGTCGGGGGAGAAAGGGTCGAAGATGCTGCTCATCTGCCAAACACTTGAGGAATCAAAGCCATTTATTAGACTACAAAAGAGTTGAGGGATCGAGAATTGAGGATCAGGGATTGAGAATTGAGGTTGTCTTCTTCTTGTTGATGGGGGTTGAAGAAAGAGATGAGGGGTACAATATATAAGTTTTGGGGGAAATGTCTCTAAAAATCTAGAATTGTGAAGATCTTTTCTCTCCGATGGAAGTATCGGGGAGCCCCGAAGATGTTCGAGACATGTCCAGAGAGAAGGCCAGCATTTTAGAATCCTCTTGAAGATGAGTCTGTCCTCGTTCTTCTTCAAGTCTGAGTCGTGGACCACGGGTTGTGTTCAATAGCGGGCTGTTTCGAAATAGGCTCAAAGATGCTAAACCTACGGGTGAGGTCTTATGCGCTGATGGGCCAGCCCACGCACACCGCATTTTTCGGGCTAACCTGGGGGGCTACATATGTCCTAGTTGCTTTTGTTTTTCCTTCTAGGAAATCACTGCATATCAAGATTCAACTGATCGATCATGTAGGAGCAAATTCAGTGCCTGACCAAAAGCCTATTTTACATATTACACCTCTAAACCGACAGAGAGCCAAGTCTCATCCTTTAGTCCAGTAAGGACTATGTTTACCGTCATGTCCAGTCTGTCACCTCTGAACGGTAGGGCTCTAAATTTAATAATTCCCAATTAGTTATGTCTAGTTCGTCACCTCTGGACCGATCGACATTCAGATTTTATCATTTAGTCCTTTATGAACTTCTTTTGCTATTAAGTTAGTCAATCAACTTTGAACAGTAAGGGCTCTGAGTTTGTTGGTTTCTCAGTCTGTTATATCCAGTTTATCACCTCTGAGCTGACAGATAATCAAATCTCATCCTCCTGTCTAGTACAGACTTTCCTTTGTCGTTATATCCAGTTCGTCACCCCAAAACGAAAAAATTCTGAGTCTAATAATCCCTAGTCAGTTATGTCATGTTCGATATCGCTGAATTGATAGATTACAGATCTCATCACTGGTTAAGTAGGGACAATCTTACTGCTGTTATGTCCAGTTCTTCACCTCTTAACAATAAACTCCTTTTTTAGTGAATCCTAATCTGTCACATCTAGTCAATCACCTCTGAACGGGCAAATTTCTAGACCTACCATCTTTTATCCCCACTGGGTTCTCTTTCCTATGCTGATTTTATCTTGTTCATAACCTCTTAATAATGTTAGTCTTAGTTCTAATTCCTTCAGAAATTTTACTTGGTGAAATTTCACCCCACCAGTTCTTTCTAAAAAACTTGCATGTTAAGTTTTTCTCATATGAAAAAATTATATTACCTGTGGGACAAGCAAAGAGCGAAGAAAAAGAAAAAGACACCAGACAAGTCATTGATCAAAAAAGTAGATCTTATTGATTTATGAAAAAGTACAATAAAGGAAGATACAAGATGTATAAATCAAGGTTGTCTCTCATAAAATTTGATCTTTGCCTCAAGAGCAGACAAGCTGTTGCTTCTCTCCTCTTCGGCCTTCAGCAGGGCCTGTGGCTTCAACTCTTCCCTGTTGAATGCAACCATCGGCTCCAAGCAAGATTTTAGCTCCTCCAAAGTTGTCCTCTTCTCTTCCTCCGAGTGTTGGATCTGGATGCTCTCAGCCGTCATCTCTTCCAATCGATGGTTTCAGTTTGACTCACCAGCTCAGTTTTGGAGAGAAAAAGGTTGGCCTTTGCAATCATCTCCTTCACTTTCTTGATCTGACTGACAACAAAATCAAGCGCTTCATTGGAGATGGCCATCGCCTCTGCAACCTTAGCCTCCCGGGCCTCCAGGTATTTCAACTCTTGAGATAGTGTCTCTATTTCTTGGAACGTCTCTAGATAGCTCTTTTGCTTTCGTTCTGCGAGACGTTCCAATTCAGCTTCGACCAGTAGAGTGAGGTCTAATTGCTTTAGGTTATTCCATTTACCGATGTCCCTTTCAAGATTGTTGACCACTTCTTCCAAGGAATCAGCTTTGGTAACCCTTCCAACATCTCAGATATTTTCTATTGCTCAAGAGAATATGACTCTCCAAGAAGCAAAAGTATGAATGCTCTTGAAAATCATGGGGAGACAACGCCTCAAGCTTCTGTAGAAGCCTTTTACGAGCTCTCTAATGAATTCATCCTGGGAATCAACCTCGATCGGTGGAAGGGCAATGGATGTAGGAGGGCTCTGCTGTGGCAAGAAAATTATGGATAACTCTGGGATGACTGGGGTTGCAGCTGTTAGAACAATCCTCGAAAAATAAGTCTTCAGAGGAGCAGCCTCCAAGAAATGGAAGTCAAGCACTGAGGTCGACCTAATGGTGATTGTCGATGAACCAGATTCGATAGCCTCCACCAAGTCAGAATCTGAAGGACTAGAAAGAGCTGGCGGGATCGAAGACAACTCCATCTCAGGCCCTGGTTGATCTCTACCCTGCTCCGGTGCTATTTGATTAGGAGAGACAGGCTCCGCCTCCACTGCTGCTACCGGCAATTCTCCTAGTGTGGCCTGTCATTGGATTATACTCTGATGAATAAGGCTCAACAACACGGGATCGACCACCGACGGAGTCACTTCCTTCTCTTGTTCAGGCTCCGATGTCGCTAAGAATTAATTTTCGCAAGGACTTCTGCAAAATTGTTGAATTTAGTAAAGGGTATAGAAAATGTTTGCTGAATTCAAAACACTACAATTATTATCACAGAGGCCGAGGTTGTGATGTTAACCTCAGATTCTGCTACCTCACCCTAAGGAGTTTCATGGGAGACATGCTCTGCAGTGGTGCCTGCTCAGTTGCAGCAGCTTCGGTAGCAGGAGGAACCTCAGGAGCGGGCATCTCCATAAGAGCAACTGGAAGAGGGATGTTCTCCATGAGAGCTTCAGAGGTCTCGAGGGTCCCCGCGCCCTCAGTCTTACCTCCTTGAGTAGTTACCTCAATTTGGGCAGAGGACCCATTTCCAGCATGTCTTCATCGGAGCCCTCCGAGTTGAGGTAGTGATCGTACACGTGCATTACATATTTTCATACCATATGTGTCACATTTCTGCATTTATATTTAAATAAATCTATGCTATTTATTGTATTTTCATGTTTAATGGCGTGCAATGTAATTAAGGAAGAAAAGGGAGAGATTGACAGATTTATCCAAATTAAATCTAGAAATTCAAAAGAAAGGGATCGATTCTAATACAGAGATTTTAAAGGCCATCTTATCTGAAGACCAGTATATCAGATAAGATAATATCATCCTGATTCAAAGGAAGAACGGATTAGAATAAGAGCCTATCGATTTTGCTGAAGATAAAGAGATAGATCGTCAAATCTAAAGCTGAAATTCAAAATCCAAAAAGATAAATGGATAGAGAGAAGCTTAATGGATGAGATGAAGTAATTTAGACTCTGATTCAGACTGGATACATTTTAGTATTTTAATCATTACTTTCTCAAAGTTTAAATCTGATGATTCAAGATGATCCAGAAAGAAGACTTAAAGGGATACGATTCTTACGTTGATCACTGTTTCTAATTCTATCATTTGATAAGTTATATTCAGCAATTAATACTTTAATTTCTTACTTTAGTTTTAGTTAGGATCATTGTTAGATAGTTTATGAGAAGTTGTATCTCATTTTTATTTCAGTCCAGTAACAAGTGATAGAGAGAGAAAAAGAGTGTGTAATTGACCGTTGAAGTGACAATAAAAGGAGATTCACCTTGCTTGACTCTATTCAATCTTATTGGTATGTCTATGTTTTTAATTCATTATAATGTTTATTTTTTCTTCATTATGGGTAGCTGAATCTGTTTTCTAGGCTCACTATTCTCCATATTTTATGAGTTTTCTTCTTGATTGATTTCTATAAAAAAGAACCCAATAAATCATATGAATGTTTAGATTAAGCCTTGCATATTGGCGAGCGTTCTTGAAGGCACAGGAAGATGGGATTGGACTTTGAACTAACTTTTGAAGTTGATCTTAAAAAGAACTTGTCTTTATTCCATACTTGCTTTATTGCATTTATGGTTTAACATTCAACTCAAAGAAAGATTTCAAAACTGAAGTTCGATTTCTAAATATTATCTTATGTATTTTACTTGATCTCTTTTTACAAGACTAAAATCTTTACCTATGATCTCATTGATGCATTTTAACTTTCAAGAGAACAGCATATGGTTGAATAATAGAATAGTGAGCCCAGATCTTGTAGGTCACTTAGAGGGGAGTGAATAGGTGACAACCTAATTAAATGCAAACTAATGCGGAATTAAAAACTATTTATACAAATAAAAACCATTAAGCTAACACACAAAGTATAACACAAGAGTATAGTCGTCCCGGTGAAGGGCTCTGGACTATCTCCTCAAGATTCCTCTAAATTAAGAGTTGAGGTGCCACTATGATTCTCTTGGTTGAATACAAGTGTGAGCAAACAATCCCAAGCATATATTCAATTAAGCATAAATATATCAAGCATATAAAGAGAAGAACAATATAAGCATGCAAGATATATAAATGCAAGTGAGAGAGAGATGAGCAATCACAAATACTAGAGAATTGTTTTGAGGTTCGAGCACACTTGCTCTACGTCCTCGCCTTCAACACTATGAAGGATTTCCACTATCATTGATCCCACAAGATTGCTCGGTGCCGCAACACCTACAACGAATTCACGCTAAAACTCTTGGACTCACAAGTCTCTCTTGTTCCTGCAAGAACAACACAACACAAACTCACAAGTTGACCGAGGCCGCACCTCTATAACACTCTCCAACATAAGACGGTACACTTGATGATCTCTTCTCTTTGATCATCAACAAACACTCTAACAAAAAAAAAACTCCTATAAGATAGATAAGACTATGAAAAAGCTAAAGTTTGTGTGAGAAAAACTTGGGTAGATTTGAAGGTGAAAAACTCAAGAAAGCTTTTGATTAATTTAGAGATTCACTCTTGAAAAACTTCTTTTGATTTGAAAATGAAAGCTCTAAAAACTTGTTGAAAAACTTCTGCGAAAGATAAAAAAATAGCTCTAGAAAACTCTCCCTAAAATCTTAACCAAAACTGGCCTAAAACCCTAATTTATAAAACCTTCAAAAACTAACCGTTGGGACCAGACTGGCGTGTCGGTCGACCGGCCAACGGTTATATTTATGACTGTTGGGTTGTTGGTCAATTGCCCGGTCAATCGCATCCTGGTCTTGACCTATCAGTCGACTGAGGCAAGAACCAAAGAGCAAAGCTCTCCGACCGGTCGACCACCCGGTGAACCGGGATCAGATCCAGAGAGTGAACTCTCTGGATCGTTCGACCGCCCGGTCGACCGGCCCTCAAGTCAAGGCTCTATGCACGTTCTGTGCACATCGATCGACCGACTTCTGGGTCGGTCGACCGCCAGAAGGCCAGTTCAGTGTTATTTAGGGATTAAAACTTGGTCTTTTAACATCTTACATCTTATAAAATCCCATAAAGTCACATAAAATTCAAAAAAAAACATTTCATTGAAACACTTTGGAATCCAAATATGTGTGAGAAAAAATCAACACATATTACAAATAAGTTGAACTATTTTTGTGATATAGTAATTAAGCCTTAAATAAAAATCTGTATTTTTCAAGATCAACTTTGAAATGAAAAACGGATTTTTCCAAAACTTGTCCAAATACAAAAATAAGATATTAAAATATTTTTGAAGCATAATGTGTATGGATATGAGCCAATACACATATAAGATGAAATATCTATGTTTTTGACAATAAACTCTAAACAAAATTTTGATAAATACAAACCTTAAATACATGACATAGAAACATTAAATAAATTTTTCTAAATATTTGAACCAACAATGTATATAGATAAAATTTAATATACATATAAAACATGTAAACTTGTTTTGATGAACTCTATTCATGAAACATAGAGATATCTTCTTTGAAGGTCAAAATCAAAGCTATTCTTGTGAAAACACTGTATAAATTTTGTGTGTGTATATGAGCTTGAGCAATCCATAACTAATCTATCTTTATATTTTATCTAAAATAAAAAATCTTAAAACTTACAAATACTAGACTCAAGTCTTGAAAATCTTCTTCTTCTTTTTGACTTGGTCCAAATCTTGATCCAAGGCGCTAGACTCCTCTTTAGTACTTGATGTGATCTTTGATGCGCAAGCTCTTGAATCAACATGTGCAAGCTTCGAAACTTGACTTCGATTTTTTTGTTGAAGCTAAACACCGACTTAGATTATGATAGAAAATCTGAAACTATATAAACACAAGATCATTAGTACTATAACTACATGAGTTAATCATCATCAAAATTAGAGTGATGAGCTTTGGGCCAACAATCTCACCCTTTTTGATGATGACAAAACTCACGGAGTTATATATGCATGGATTAAAGATAAGCTTCATAAAAGCTCCCCCTTAACTCATATAGTTATATAAACATAAAGATATTCATGAAAGCACATAAATTAAACAAAACATATATGAATAAACAACAAATATTTAATATGCATATAATCTCTAAATTCTTCTCTCCCTTTTTGTCAATTCATCAACAAAGAGGTGAAGATAATTAAATAATAAAGATGTATATGCGATATACATTCATGAAAAGGAGAGACATTAAGTCAACTTTCCCTGCATACATGGAGAAGGAATGACTAAACCCTAACCCACATAAATATAATATACAATATATAGGCAGAGATGTAAAGCTCCCCCTACACACGTGTATCACATAAAAAAGAGAGGTCAAGCTCCTCAATATGTGAGATACACTCAACATGAATCTATATATAGAGGAGATGTTAAGCTCCCCTTGCATATAAGTAATATATTTAAACAAATTTTAAAATTTTTTGATAATACTTAAAACAAAATTTTGATTTTTTTTGAAGTTAACAAAATAAATTTTGATATCAATTGTAAATTTTGATATCAATTATAATTCATTGTAAATTTTGATACCAATTGAAAGGTAAAATATGAAATATATTTTGATACCAACAAATATCAATTGAAATCAATGTATAAGCTTGTAAAGATACCAATTAACAATTAGAATTAAGTCAGGCTCATCATAAACATAATTTGTGCTTAAAAAATATATGGCTATGAAATAAACACAATCAAAATCATATATTTGTATGTATGAACAATTTAAATACCAATTTAAAATATGTTGCTTACATATATACGAAAACAAGTATGAGTATACAAACGTATAATATCTTGAAAATCAAGTGTATAACTTATAACAATCCACTTTTATCATGCACATGTTTAAAAGGATATCCAATAAGGTACACAAGGCATGGTCAGCCAACCATCCACCCTTTGGATGGTAGGGATTTTCAAAAATAATACTTGAAAATAATTTAACATGTTAAAAAACTCTATCAATTTAAGAATCAAGAAATTAGTTAAAATAATTTTCGAAAAACTAGTTAAAGATCTTTCAAAACATGAAACCAAATCATATATATCTCATGAAACATGTGTATTACACAAAAATTTACACTCAAGACTTATAAAGCACAAAAATTAGCTCATGAAAATAAGGTCATGAGTAAACATAAGAGATGTGAGTGCATACGAATCATGTGAATAGCACATTCATGAAAATAAACAATAAAGCTCAAACCAAAAACTTAATTGAAATTCTTTTTCTCAAAAACTTGATACATCATATACTTATGTAAGAATCATCAAAACTAGGACATACAATGTACAATCAAACACCAAATGAGTACATAATAGTAATAAATCATGTATAAAATGTAACTCAAAAATTGTACATGTATAACACAAGTTTTAATAGAATATGCATATGAATAATATGCATATGAACATGATATGGGCATGTAAATTCATTGAAAAGTTTTTCAAAAATTCATGCATAGCTAACAACCAATTAACTCAACATTAAGCACAAAACAATATATGATTGAGTCTAGGTTACTACACTAGCAAATAAACATTAAAAGCATTTTTAAAAGAGGAGGAAGAAATAGTTATCAAAACCGATGTAGCCAGTTTATTTCCCCAAAATATGAGGGGGTCCTCCCACCATGCTTCCTTGATAGCGATGCATTAAATGGGTGTGTTCCTCAAGCTCCAGTGTATCACCACCAAGGCACCAAACTTCTCACGTCATGTGAGAGTCCACACTTACATCAAACACAAGTGGTGGAGATTTTGGTACCCATATCTTTTTGGGTCCATTGGGGTTAGCATTATAAAACTCAAATATTTTTATTTGCAAAATTTAAATGATTTATTCTATCAAAACAAAATTTTGCTAAATGGCTTTTGCGACCGCAATGTGTACAGTTGATGAATTATGGAGTTTCAAGTTATCGTCCGATTCTCTTGATGCCGTGGCCTGAACTTGGCCTCCGCCAAATATAATCAGCGATTAGTCCCTTTTAGAAGGAGGGACAATGAAGACATACCCCCCTTTATTGTCCTCTATATGTATGCGTGCCATTTTTGAGATGGGTAAAGGCATGTACAAGGAACTAATATCGACAGATTTAAATTCATCTTCGAGATACAAAGAGTAATCAAAAATAACATTTTCATTAAAGACCCACCCGCCCTTATTTTCGGCGGGGTTATTACAATCAAGATCATCTAGATATGCTACAATTGGTTCCATACTAAAAGTAGCCGATGCATCTTCTTTTGATTCTGAGTCCACCTCGTTGCCACTGTCAATGTCATTGGGTTATAGTTTCTTCACCAGCTCATTATCTTCCTGGTAGAGCAGGGAATCAAAGAAGTAATTTTCTACTCCTTTGAATGTCTGCATTTCAGCGAATATCGTTCGGATTCTAGCATTGTCGCCCACATATTTGAAGCACTGGTGCAACATAGAGAGGATAATCCAGTTAGTATGGATCCATGGTCGTCCGAGCAAGTGACTGTAAGATGTGTCTACGTTGATAACGTAACACGTCATTTCTGATTTCAAGTATCTAATTTGGCATCAGAGATGAATCTTTTCCAGGGGTAACTACTTTCAGTATTGAAGGCATAAATGGTTGTAGTAGTGATGGACGACCTGCCTAGTGGGATGCCAAGAAAGTAGAGAGCCTCTTTGGGATGATACTCAAAGAAGGCCCCAGGTCGACTTGGATCCTTTCGATGCATGTAGAGCCAATGTACCCAGTATAGTACAGAGGTTGATCATACTTATTATCTTTGAGGAGCATATCCTCAAGAGTGAAGGTAATGGATGGCACCTGTCGCTGCACCAAATGACATTGGGACACAGAGTCCCGTTGTCGTCAGTAAGAATTGTCGGCACTTGTGTCAGGAAGGACTTTGAGTCGACCGGCCCTCCAGCGAAACAAGTTGTGCACATTTTGTGCACGTCGGTCGACCACCCGGTCGACCGTGAGGTCGACCGGCAGAAGGCCAAAAACAAACTTTTTCAGGGATTAAAAACATGTCTTTTTACCTTCAATAAAATCCCATAAATTCTCCAAAAAACTACAGAAATAAGTTCATTGATATAATATGATATACAAATATGTTTGAGTAAAAATCAAAACATGTTACAAATATTTTGAACTATTTTTGTAATATAGAAGTTTTGCCTTAAACAAAAATCTATATTTTTCAAAATTGATTTTTTCAAAACTTCTCCAAATACAAAAATAAGATATTTTAAACACTTTTAAAGCTTAGTGTGTATGGATATTATTCACTATACATATATGATAAAATATCTATGTTTTTGACATTAAGCTCTAAAATAAGTTTTGATAAAACACATGTATAATTTTAGGCTTTAAAATCAAAACGGAATTTTTTCTAAATGAAAACTCTTTTATGAAAACACATATAAATCTTGTGTGTGAGTGTATATGAATTTGAGCAATCTACCAACTAATCTATCACTTATATTTTATCTAAAACAAAATCTTACTACAAACAAACCTAGACACAAGTCTTCTAGGAAATCTTCTTTTGAAGGTCTTCTTCTCCATCTTTACTTGGTCCAAACTTTGATCCAATGAGCTTGATGTGGTCTTGATGCGCGAGCTCTTGAATCAACACCTGTTAGCTCCAAAACTTGACTTTAAATCCTTTGTTAAAGCTAAACACCTACTAAGATCTTGATCACATATCTGAGACTAATTAAACATAAGATCATAAGTACTGTAACTACATGAGTTAATCATCATCAAAACTAGAGTGATGGGTCTTTGGGCCAACAATCTCCCCCTTTTTTGATGATGACAAAACTTATAGAGTTATATATGCATGGATTAAAGTTAAGCTTCATAGAAGCTTCCCCTTAACTCATGCATAACAATAAACAATTAGATATTCAATGAAGTGCATAAAACTTAAACAAATGTATATGCATATATAAAGTGAGAGAAACGTGCATAAATCAAAAGTTCTTTTCCAAAAACCTTCTCCCCCTTTTTGTTTAAACTTTCAAAATTATTCTCCTTCTTTTTGTATAAACATAACATCATATAGGACATGCATAAAACTCAATATATGCAAAAACTTAAATATGCACATATAAACTCTATAAACTCAAAATCATTCTCCCCATTTTATCAATCATCAACAAAGGGGTGAAAAACAAATCAACAATAAAGATATATATGCGATATACATTCATGAAGAGGAAGACATAAAGTTAGCTTCCCTGCATACATGCATTACATGAAGAAGGGGTGACAAAATCCTAACTCATATAAAGCATAACATACAATACATAAGTGGAGATGTGAAGCTCCCCCTAAAAACGTGTATCACATAAAGAAGAGATGTCAAGCTCCTCAATATAAGATACACTCAACATGAATGTCTATATAGAAGAGATGTTAAGCCCCCCTTGCATATAGGCAATACATATCAAAATATTTTTAAATCACTTTAAAACAAATTTTGAAATCTCATAAATCAAATTTTGGTACCATTTGTAAATAAGGAAAATTTTAAGATATCACAAGATTTTTGATACCATAGAAATTGAAAATGTTGATACCAATGAAAGTAAAGTATTTTATATTTTGATACCAATTGAAATACATGGTAAATTTGATACCAAATGAAAGGTAAAATATTTATGATATCAATTGAAATTGAAACCTAATTGGACATCAAAACATATTGATATCAATTAAGTATATTGTAAATTTTGATATCAACAAAATACCAATTGAAAATAATACATAAGCTTATTAAAGTACCAATTGAGATACTAATTGAATTTAAGATTTAAATCAAGTTTAGTATAAACATAATTTGTACTTTATGTAAATACACTTAGAGGAGGGGTGAATAGGTGTACGGCTAATCTAATGAGTAAAATGCGAAATTTAAAAACTAAATTGCAACACACTTAATGTAACCAACGAGTGTAGCCGAATTCCCGGTGAAGGGCTCTGTACTAACTCCTCTTAATTCCTCTGAATAAGAG
Source organism: Agave tequilana (assembly GCA_038442645.1). Lineage (NCBI taxonomy): Eukaryota > Viridiplantae > Streptophyta > Magnoliopsida > Asparagales > Asparagaceae > Agave > Agave tequilana. The sequence goes on from JAVJIF010029733.1 coordinate 68,737, forward strand.
TTGAGGTGCTATATGAAGCTCTCGTGGTTAAACACAAGTGAGGCACACACAAACAACACAAGCATATATATGATATGACAATATGATGCAATGCTCAACGTAATAAAGAGAGTTAGAGTCAATGGATCAAGCGCTAACACACGGATATGTTTCGAGGTTCGAGCACACAGTTCTACGTTCCGGCCTTCACACAGGACTCCGACACAGGGAACCTCCACTGAGAATTTAGGGCAATACAACCGGGAGTACACAACTCCTCTCTCAATTACAAACACAACCTCTACACTTAGAGGCTAGGCACAAAGCCATACATATCAACCTCACAAATGAGGGATAGGCACAAAGCCAAACAACCAATCGACCTCTCACTAGAGGGATAGGGCACAAAACCACCACACCAAAGATCAACCTCTACACAAGAGGGATATCACAAGTTAGGAGGGTTTACAACTTGGTGGTTTCCACAACCATAAACTATCTCTTTCTCACAAAACAATGATCCTAATAGATAGGATAGATAGATAAGCTCAAGTGTGAGAAAAATAAAGTGTTTTGAACAAAAAAATCACTTGGGAAATCTCAAATAGATATAGAATTTTAGACCAAAAACAAATTCCCCAAAGACTATTTTCTTTGAAATAAAAACACTTTAAAAACAAATAGAGATTAAGAATTTTGAACCCAAAACTTTTTGCAGGAAAACACTTGAAGAATATGAAATTTTTCTCCTTAAAAATCTTAGCCAAAACAGCCAAGAGATGGGGTATAAATAGGCCCCAAACAGAATCTGCTCGTTGGCTGGCAGAAAGGTCTGTTTTGACCTTCTGGTCGACCGGCCGGTCGACCGGCCAACGGTCAAAAAAGTGACCATTGAGCCTGTCGGTCGACCACCCGGTCGACCGTGCCCAGAACCAGAGAGCAACGGCTCTCTGGCCGGTCGACCGCCCGGTCGATTGGACAACCCGAGAGTGGGTTGCCTTCAGTCGGTCGATCGCTCGGTCGACCGGCCAACTGATATGGCCTTGTGCACGTCTTCGTGCACGTTCAGTCGACCATTCCGGTCAACCGGCTCCTGGTCTGGTCGACCGGTCGGTCGACCGCCAGAGCCTTGCAGACTGAAATTCAGGACTTGAAAACTGGGTTTTTAATTACCAAATAAATCCCATAAAATCTCTAAAAATTCACAAAAATAAGCTCTTGTATGATCTTTGAAATACAAACTTGTTTGAGTAAAAATCAAACCAAGTTACAAATATTTTGAACTCTTTTTGGGTTATAGAAATTTTGCCGAAAATCAAATTCCGTATTTTTCAAAACTTGAATTTTTGAATTGAAAATTTGTTTTGTCTAAAACTCATCCAAATACAAAACATGATATAGAAACAACTTGAAACATGTTGTATATGGATATAATCCAATATGCATGAAAGATATATATATATATATATATATATATATATATATATATATATATATATATATATCAATGTTTTTGACTTAAAATTCAAAAATACGTTTTGTTGGAATACTAAAACTCCAAACTAATGAAATAGACTATCAAACTAAGTTTGTTTAAATAGTTGAAGCATACATGTATATAGAACAAATCTAATATACATTAAACCATACAAACTTGTTTTGATACTATCTATTCATGAAAATCAGGATTGGTTAAACCAAAAACCGAAATCCAAAACATGAAACTTAAACAAGTGTGTGTGTTGTGAACTTGAGCATATCACACTATCTAATCTTTACAAATGGATCTAAACTATAAACTAAATAATGTACCGAAGTCTTCTTAACGAACTCCGTCTTCAAGCCGACTCGATCCAAACGTGATCCACCGAACTTTACTTCAAACGAATGCTAGATATGAACTTGACGCTCGGGCTCTTGAATCACCAAGTGAAAGAGCATAAGTTGGAGCTTTCACATACTAATATCTTGGTAAAATATCTAAAATTAAATATCACAAGATTATTAGTAAACATAACTACATGAGTTAATCATCATCAAAACTAGAGTGGAAGTCCTCTGGGCCAACAATCTCCCCCTTTTTATGATGACAAAGCTCATGGAGTTATATATGCATGGATTAAAGTTAAGCTTCAAAGAAGCTCCCCCTTAACTCATGCATAGCAATAAACAAAAAGATATGCAATAAATATAAAACATGAATATGCATAAACATGCATAAAACAATGAACATGCTTTTGATACCAAAAAAAAAATTATTTCTTCTTCTAATAAACATGTGCTTAAATACCAATTAAAAATGTAAACTTAACATAAACATGTTCTTTTAAAAAAGATGCTCTTGATACCAATAAAACTTTATATAAACATGTTCTTTAAAAAATGCTCTTGATACCAATAATAAAACTTGATACCAATAATAAAACTTAAAACTTAAAGCAAACTCTCTTGATATCAATATAAAAACATGCAAATAAATTTAAATACTATAAAAATTTGCATATAAACTCAAATACTTCTCCCCCTTTTTGTCAATCATCAACAAAGGGGTTAAAGAAAACCAATAAAACAAAATTCTTTCCCCTTTTTGTCCGAAACAAAAATACTTCAAGGGGTGAAATTAAAACAAACATGATACCAATTAAAAATAGATACCAATTGTAACTGAACACATAGGTAAACCAAAATTTTTTTTTTTTGAGAAATACCAATTGAAAGTAAATAAGGCATTGAAAACCAAACTTAAGAGTATCAATTGCAAGTACCAATTGAAGGTACATAAAATATTTTTGAATAAACCAATCAAATTTTGATATCAAATGAAAAGATGAAAACATATAGATAATCTTGATACCAATTGTAAAAAAAAGTTAGTACCAATTGAAAACTCGTGATACCAATTGTAAGAATTAGTACCAATTGAAAATATTTTACACTTTTTGAACCAATTTGAAAAACACAAACTAGATATTTTTCATTAAGAGCGTATGATATCAAATTAAAATCAATATTAATTTTTCAATCATTTTTCATCATAAAGTATGGGAGTAGAATACCAAAACTAATTGAAAGGTGAAATATGAATTTTCTCCTTTATGAAATGCCAAATAAAATGATGCATAAGCTTATATTAGGATACCATTTGAAAAATATTCAATTGAAATATAATAATCATTTAAGAAATCAAGCTTAGCATAACCAAAATTTGTGCTTAAAGATATAGAAATATAGTAAGCACAAATAAAGCATATATATGTATGAAAATGTAGATACCAATCAACATTGATACTATTTGAAGTGTAAGCATACATATATAAAAACATATATGAGTATACAAAAAAATGTCAATATTGATACTAATTGAAAAGATCCAATAATACTAATTGAAAACATAATAAGATCAAGTGTATAACTCATTCTTCCAACCACCCATTTCATGCACATGTTTTAATGGATTTTCAATAATGAGCATACAAGGCATGGTCGCCCAACCAACTGCCCTTAGATGGGTAGGGGTTTTCAAAAATAAATTTGAAAATATAGTATGTTTGAAAACTCTACCATACGAAGAATACGAACTAATTATATGAAAATTTGAAAACTAGTACGAAATCCTTCAAGCAAGGAATAAAACACAAATATATTCCATAAAACATGAAAATCAGTAAACCAATGTCACTCAAAAACTATATAGCACCTATAATACTCATGAAAACGAAATCATGAGAAAACATTAAATAAAATGAGTGTACAAGTTTTGTGAAAGACATAAACATGAAAATAGGCAATTAAGCTTAATAAGAAATTCCTTAAAAAAAACATGAACATCATTAAAATAATTTTAATCTTCAAGGCATATGTATGTCTTGTACAAACTAAAGAATACATACATATCCAAACATAACGAGTCCACAAAAGTATATGCATGAAGGCAAGTGGCTCAAGGATGTATATGTATAACTATTAGTTTGGCCAAAATAGACATATATATGAAGTCAAAAATAAACATGAAAAACATGTACAAAATAGGAATACAAGTCAAAACGTATGAATCATCAAAACTAGACTATACTAGTACATCTAATGGGTACAAATAAGCATTCAAGAACAAACATATCATAATCTATTTGTGGCTCACTAGTTGTACAAGTATATAATCAAGTTTTAATGAAAACTAACATCTAAACATGTAGTCAAAAATTGAAGCATAGAAATCAAAGCAAAATTCATAAACATACATATGATCATTATGTACATGCACATGCATAAATCTATGATATACACATTAGTCAAACTAAAGTGAGAACACAAAATATGGGTCCATATAAACATGGGTGTCTCAAATACTAATCATGTATGTCATAGACTAATAAACATGGCATATGGCATAATGAACAATAAAATATGGCATGCTATAAATGAATGATATGAAAGCATGTAAACATAATGGGAGTTAGAGATTGTTACCAAACACCGAAGAGGCACATCTCCATGTCTCCAAAACAAGGTGGTCCTCCCACCAAACTCCCCTTGAAAGTGATGCATCCACTATGTCATCTTTAAGCTCGAAACACATCCACCTCAAGGCACCATCACTCTCATTTCATGGGAGAGCCCACACCTACATCAAATAGCATAGGGGTGGTCTTTGGTACCCATATTCTTTTTGGGTCCATGGGGTTAACTCCTTTCCTAACCCAAACAAATTTAGTTGCTAAATATACATCATGTATCTTATCATAGCAAAATTTAGCAAGGTGGCCCTTACGTCCACAATGTGTACAAGTGTACACATGAGCATACATCGTGTTATGGGAGTGAACGTGGGAAGCATATGTATGTCGTGGTTTGTGTGCATGCATAAGAGGAACTTGTTTCTTTCGAAATATAGATTCCAACCGTGTGTGGTTCAAAGCACAATGGCTCAAAGTAGAGCCCAAACAATCCATACTCTTCTTTAACAAACATATATCATTAGCAATTCTAGAAGAAGAGGTGCATGCAATAGGTAAGTTAGGTGAAGCTACACTAGCATGGCAAACATGTGTAGACAAATCATTTTACAAAATAGTATTTTTCTTTGAACACAAATTCAAATCCTTTGAAATTGAAGCAATTTTTATTTTCAAAGAATCATTCTCTTTTACAACAAAATCATATTTTGAAGTTAAAGACTCATTTTTCTTCAAAACTTCATTGCAATCATTTTTATTTTTCAAAAATTCATTTTCTTTTAGGGCAAGTTCAAGTTTAGATTTCAATGAATCCCTTTTATTAGAAATCTCCACTTTCTCTTGCAAAATCAAATCTAGTTTTGAACACAAATCCTTATTTTCTTCTTTTAGTTCAAAACTCTTCTTTTTCAAAAGATTATATTTTTCATGCAATTTTTCACAAACAATTGAAAGTTCTTCATTCAAGGCATTGGAATCAATATAATCATTACTAGAAGAACTAGCATCATCATCTAGTTGAGATTTCGAATATACCTCAAGGGAGTCATTCCCTTAGACCATGTAGCATCGTTGTTCGGATTCATCCTTACTAGATTCCTTCTCCATTTGAATTGGCAATTGAAGCTCGGAGGAGGTCAACGTGTTCCACACTGTAAAGGTGGAATCACAGTTAGAAACTGAGCACAAATATTCTTTGTTAACCGTGCTTCTAAGTACCTCAAGGTCTTGTACATTGGCCTCTATATGCTTGCTATTACCAAGATAGGATTTCTTGGTAGCGGCAAGGAAAACATGCTAGCCTAGGGTTTTTAGATACATGGACATCCTAAATTTCTACATGTCAATGTTGGAAACATCAAACATGGGAGGTGTTAAGCAATCCATGAGTGTGTGTAAACAATAAGTGTGCAAATGCAAATGATAGATTAGCAAAACTAAGTTCACACCCCTAGGTGGTTAAACCTAATGTCAGGAGCGTAGGCTCTAATACCAATTGTAAGTACACCTAGAGGGGAGGCGAATAGGTGTACGGCTAATCTAATGAACAAAATGCGGAATTTAAAAACTAAATTGCAACACACTTAATGTAACCAACGAGTGTAGCTGAAATCCCGGTGAAGGGCTCTGGACTAAGTCCTCTTGATTCCTCTGAATAAGATTGAGTTGCTATATGAAGCTCTCGTGGTTAAACACAAGTGAGGCACACACAAACAACACAAAGCATATATATGATATAGCAATATGATGCAATGCTCAAAGTAATAGAGAGAGTTAGAGTCAATGGATCAAACGCTAACATACGGATATGTTTCAAGGTTCGAGCACACAGCTCTACGTCCCCGCCTTCACACAGAAGGATTTTCACTAACTTGTCCACACAGGACTCCCACACAGGGAACCTCCACTGAGGATTTGGGGCAATACAACCGGGAGTATACAACTCCTCTCTTAATTACAAACACAACCTCTACACTTAGAGGCTAGGCACAAAGCCACACAAATCAACCTCACAAATGAGAGATGGGCACAAAGCCAAACAACCAATCAACCTCTCACTAGAGGGATAGGGCACAAAGCCACCACTCCAAAAATCAACCTCTACACAAGAGGGATATCACAAGTTAGGAGGGTTTACAACTTGGTGGTTTTCAAAACCACAAACTATCTCTTTCTCACAAAACAATGATCCTAATAGATAGGATAGATAGATAAGCTCAAGTGTGAGAAAAACGAAGTGTTTTGAACAAAGAAAATCACTTGAAAAACCTCCAAATAGATATAGAATTTTTAGACTAAAAATAAATTCCCAAAAAACTATTTTCTTTGAAATAAAAATACTTTAAAAACAAACAGAGATTAAGAATTGTGAACTCAAAACTTTTTGCTGGAAAATACTTGAAGAGTATGAAAATTTTCTCCTTAAAAATCTTAGCCAAAACAACCAAGAGATGGGGTATAAATAGGCCCCAAACAGAATCTGCCCGTTGGCTGGCAGAAAGGTCTGTTTTGACCTTCTGGTCGACCGGCCGGTCGACCGGCCAACGGTAAAAAGAGTGACCATTGAGCCTGCCGGTCGACCACCCGGTCGACCGTGCCCAGAACCAGAGAGCAACGGCTCTCTGGCCGGTCGACCGCCCGGTCGACCGGGACAACCCGAGAGTGGGTTGCCTTCAGTCGGTCGATCGCTCGGTCGACCGACCAACTGATATGGCCTTGTGCACGTCTTCGTGCACGTCCGGTCGACTAGCTCCTGGTCCGGTCGACCGGTCGGTCGACCGCCAGAGCCTGGCAGACTGAAATTCAAGACTTGAAAACTGGGTTTTTAATTACCAAATAAATCCCATAAAATCTCTAAAAATTCACAAAAATAAGTTCTTGCATGATCTTTGAAATACAAACTTGTTTGAATAAAAATCAAACCAAGTTACAAACATTTTGAACTCTTTTTGTGTTATGGAAATTTTGCCGAAAACCAAATTCCGTATTTTCCAAAACTTGGATTTTTGAATTGAAAATTCGTTTTGTCCAAAACTCATCCAAATACAAAAACATGATATTGAAACAACTTGAAGCATGTTGTATATGGATATAATCCAATATACATGAAAGGTATATATATCAATGTTTTTGACTTAAAATCCAAAAATACATTTTGTTGAAATACCAAAACTCCAAACTCATGAAATAGACTATCAAACTAAGTTTGTTTAAATAGTTGAAGCATACATGTATATAGAACAAATCTAATATACATTAAACCATGTAAACTTGTTTTGATACTATCTATTCATGAAAACTAAGATCGGTTAAACTAAAAACTGAAAACCAAAACATGAAACTTAAACAAGTGTGTGTGTTGTGAACTTGAGCATATCACACTATCTAATCTTTATAAATGGATCGAAACTATAAACTAAATAATGTACCGAAGTCTTCTTTATGAACTCTGTCTTCAAGCCGACTCGATCCACACGTGATCCACCGAGCTTGACTCCAAACGAGTGCTAGATATGAACTTGACGCTCGGGCTCTTGAATCACCATGTGAAAGAGCATAAGTTGGAGCTTTCACATACTAATATCTTGGTAAAATATCTGAAACTAAATATCACAAGATTATTAGTAAACATAACTACATGAGTTAATCATCATCAAAACTAGAGTGGAAGGCCTCTGGGTTAACACTTTAAGCATGTAATTATATTATAAATCAAGCACAATCAAATCATATATATGTATGAAAATGAAAATACTAATAGAAATTGATATTATTTAAAATTTGAAGCTTACATATATAGAAAGCAAAATGTGAGTATACAAAGAAAATATTAATTGTGATATCAATTGAAAATATGATAAGAATCAAGTGTATAACTCATAAAGATTCACCCTTTTCATGCACATGATAAAGATATTTAATTTTGGCATACAAGGCATGGTCGCCCATCCATCCGCCCTTAAAGGGTTGATAGGGGTTTTCAAAAATAAGAGTTTGAAAATATTTTAGTATAGTTTGAAAACTCTACCAATTGAAGAATAAATAATTAGTTTAAAGTAATTTTTGAAAAACTAGTTAAAAATCCTTCAAACATGAAAATAAATCATATATATGTCATGAAGCATACCAAATCCATAAGAGTTGACAATCAAAATCTATAAAGCTCAAAAATTCTCATGAAAATAATGTCATGAGTAAACAAATGAAGTATGAGTACACAAAAATCATGTAATTAGCATTTTCATGAAAATGATCAATAAGGCTCAAAAACTTCAAAATATATGAAAATTACAAAAATTTATTTTTCATTTAAAAACAAACTTTAAGGTATATGTAAGATTTTATCAAAACTAGAAATATGCATACGTATCCCAAACATAAAAAGAGTCCATAATAGTATTTTCATGAAGGCAAGTGACTCAAGAGTATACATGTATATTTATTAGTTTTGAAGAAAAAGTACATATACATGAAGCAAAAACATGCACAAGGATAAGCAAAACAAATGTAAATGAGGAAATCATCAAACTAGGTTATACATGTACATGTAATGAGTACAAATGAGAAATGAAGTACAAACATATAGAAATCAAATGTTGCTCACTACTTGTACAAGTTTATACACAAGTTTTGACAAAAACTACATCTAAACAAGTATTTACCACATGAAGCACAAAACCAAGAACATGCTAAAAAATTATCTAAGTAAAAGCATGTAAACTAAAATAAGAGTTTAGAGATAGTTACCAAACTAAATGCACTATTCTCTAAGTCTCCAAACATGGTGGTCTTCCCACCAAAACTACCTTGATAGCGGTGCATCGATTTTGTTTGTCCATCTAGCCCATGCATCCACCACCAAGGCACCAATCCTCTCACGTCATGTGAGAGCCCATACCTTCATCAAACATAAGAGGTAGGAGTTTTGGTACCCATTTTCTTTTGGGTCCATGGGGATTAGCTTTATTTGGAACCCAAACATTTTTATTAGCAAAATTAATATGGTTTATCTTATCAAAATACAACTTTGCTAAATGGCCTTTGCGGCCGTAATGTGTACATTTGTACACTTTAGTATGCACATGAGAATGGGTGTGATCATGATGTGCAAAGTGTGCATATGTGTGCCGTGGGTGTTGTGTATGAACATGTGGAGCTTGTTTCTTTTGAAACAAGGTTTTCAATTTAGAATGATTGAATGCACAATTGGTTAAGTGATCGGGGCGAAACTAGCACTCAAAAAAGTGTGTGTTATGAAATCGATGAAAAAGCTCGTGTGTGCTAATGTTCCCTCGATACTTCCATTATAGCATTGGCTCAACGGGTCGAATCCACAGGGACGGGAGGCGATAGAAGCATTAACAGTTTTTATTCACGTTTTATGTTAACAGTTCTTCTTTGTTAAAAGAATTAGAAGAAGAAAAAGAAAAGAAAAGACAAGAAAAGGAAATGAAGCATGTGGTAGGTGGAGAAGGCGATGAAAACGGCGATGTGAAAACAAAATAAGAAGTGGTTTGGAAAACAAATAGGAAAGAAGATGAAGCTTGTGGTAAAGAAAATGAAAACAAAGACAAACGAAGAAGCGGTGAAAACAACAATGAAAAGATACTTTGAAAATAGTTTTTAAAGCAAGATAAAAGAAAACTCATGGCTACTAACTACTAATTAATCCACTAACCATGCTAACCTCTTAGTGATAGTTACCTCACATGGATCCTTGGCCATCACTAATCCTTGGCTTCAAGTGACGATACAGAGCATGACACATAAGATTGATCTTCTATATTCAAACAACAAATCCATACCACATAACAAGTTGCAAGCTACTGTAAATCATCAAAACCGGTTAGAGGTGAGCATGAAATAAAGTTAGCATTTGCAAGTTAGCAAGTTAGTGGGTTAGGTGTTAGAATGTTAGAATGTTAGAATCCATCATCATGAGCCATCAATGGCTCTTGCAAGAGTAAGGCCTTGTGAGGCTATTAGATTCATGTGGATTATCAAGTAAGTGGTTAGATGGTTAGTGGTTAGATGGTTAGTGGTTAGTAGTTAGATTGCCATGAGAAGAAGAAAAGTTAGCCAAGCAACATGTAGAAGATGGAGGAGATTACATCAGAGAAGAAAGGAGGCACCTTTACATAGATTGTCACCATCTATTACATCAATCCCTCTCTATCTCTCTCTAAATCTCTCAGCCCTACTACAAGATCTAAAAACAAAATAACATAACAAAATACAAGAAATGAAGAACACCTAACTATACTACACTAAGACATAAAAACCCTAGCATAAAAATGAAAACTGCCTCGTTCTGGACCTATGCAAGGGTTTTTATAGGTGAAGGAGACTTCTGGAAGACGAGACGGGGCCACGCGTCGAAAATCGACGCGTGGCCCCACCAATGTGCCGCGGATCCGCGGATTTTGCCGCTGATCCGCGACCAAACCAGGGAGTTAATGAAAAAACACCTAGAGGGGGGGTGAATAGGTGCAAGTGCTAATTTAGAACTAAATGCAAAACTAAGTGCGCTAAATGCGAAAGTTTAAACAAATCTTGCAATCACACTTAATACAATCAACAAGTGTAGCCGAATTCCCCGTGAATGGCTCTGGACTAACTCCTCTTGATTCCCCTTGAATGGGTTGAGGTGCTATGTGAAGCTCTTGTTGATTAAGTATAAGTGAGGCACACACAAGCAACCAAGCATATACAAGATATAGCAATATGAAATAATGCAAGGCAACACAAGTAATGAATGATATGACAATATGAATGATGCTTTGCCCAAATGTAAAGAGAGAGAGTTAGAGAGACAAGTGGATCAAATGCTAACAACAAGATATGTTTCGAGGTTCGAGCCCCTAACTCTACATCCCCGCCTACACCATCGTGTAGGATTTCCAATCCACTATCTCCCACCGAGGGAACCTCTACCGAAGAGAATTTGTTACAACAATGGAGTACCGAACTCCTCTCTCAATACAAACACCACCTCACACAAGAGGGGTAGGCCCTTAGCCAATCAACAACCAACACCTCTGCCGAAGAGGGTTACAAACCAATACCACTCCGATCAACCTCTACCACAGAGGGATACACAAGAACAAGGAGGGTTTACAATTTGGAGGCTTAACCTCAAACACTTCTCTTTTTCTCTCTTTTTTCACAAAACAAGATCCTAATAGATTAGGATAAAAGATATAGCTCAAGTGTGGAATCAAGGTGTTTTTGAAAACAAGCAACAAAGAAAAACTACTTGGGAAATCTCTTGTAAAAGATAGAAAATGAAAACCAATACAATATCCCAAAACTCTAGTTTTCTTTGATTTTCTAAAAACCCAAAACAATAAAGATGAGAAGTTTAAAGCCCAAAAACTCTTTTGAAAACTTGTTTTAAACTCTGGAAAACTGGGAATTTTTCTCTTCTAAAAACCTTGGCCAAAAACCCAAAGAGATGGGGTTTATATAGGCCAAACCAGAAACTAGCCGTTAGGCTGAGCTGGCAGCCTGACAGACTGCCGTCGGCCGGCCCGGCTGACCGCCAAAGGTCAGAAATGTGACCGTTGGGGCACCACGGTCGACCGGCACGGTCGACCCAAACAAACAGAGAGCAGAGCTCTCAGACCCGGTCGACCCGTACGGTCGACCGAGTTTGTGTCTGCCAGACGTGCACAAGTCTGTGCACGTCGGTCGACCCGACGGGTCGACCGGCCCCATGGTGTGGTCGACCGTCCGGGTCGACCGACCTGGCCTGTCAGCACAAACCTGGGTTAGAAAAATATGTTAAAATATTTTATAAAATCTTTTATCTTTTCTAAAAATCCCATAAAACTTGTTTTAACATTTTATATTGAAACACAAACTTGTGATGACAATTTCAAGACAATATGTAAACTTTTGAACTCATTTTGATGTCTTGGAAATTTTACCAAAAACTAAACTTGTATTTTTATCAAACTTGATTTTTCCAAAACATGAATAGGATAGTCAAATTAAGTTTGTCTAGCAAGTTTAAAACATGTATGTATATCTAGAATATATCTAATATACATAAAAATAAAGTAAACTTGTTTTGAACAACTATTCATGAAAACCAAAAACCAAACATAAAACGTGTGTGTTTGTGCACTTGAGCATATCAACTATACTAAGCTTTACAAATGGATCTAAACACACTAACTAAACTAGGATACCTAAGTCTTCTTGACGATCTTCCATCTTCAAGTTGACTTGCTCCAAACGTGATCCACCGAGTGCAAGGGTATGATCTTTAAGCTTTGGCACCGGAATCAACATGAAAAGCTTCTAAACTCCTTGTTGAAGCTAATCACCAACTAATATCTTGGTTAATGATCGAAACTTAAACAACACAAGATTATTAGTAAACATAACTACATGAGTTAATCATCATCAAAACTAGGGTGGAAGGCCTTTGGGCCAACAATCTCCCCTTTTTGATGATGACAAAACTCATGGAGTTATATATGCATGGATTAAAGTTAAGCTTCAAAGAAGCTCCCCCTTAACTCATGCGTAAACAAATAAACAAAAGATATGCAATGAATGTACATATAAACATGTATGCATCAACATGCATAAAACACATAAACATGTTCTAGAAGCTCTAGATACCAATTAAATTATAAAACAATTAAATTAATAAAATATTAACAAAAACACTAGATGCTCTAGATACCAATTACCAATTAAACTCAATATTAAACTTAATATATGCAAAAACATAAGTATGCATATATAAACTCAAAATCTTTCTCCCCTTTTTGTCAATCATCAACAAAGGGGTAAACAATCAAAACAATAAAATGAGGGGTAAAAATCTTTCTCCCCCTTTTTGTCAATCAAAACGATAAAAACAATGTTCTCCCCCTTTTTGTCTAAAACAAAAATAAGGTCAATAAGGGGTTACAATCAATTAGGATATCAATTGAAAATATGTCAATGAAGCATCTTGATACCAATTGAAAATAAACAAAGATCAATAAATGTTATATGCTATATACATTCATGAAGAGGAAGACGCTAAGTTAGCTTCCCTACATATATGCATTACATGAAGGAGGGATGTAAAGCCCTAATTCACATAACACACGTTATGTAATGCATAAGAGAGATGTGAAGCTCCCCCTACACATGTGTACCACATAAAAAAGAGATGTTAAGCTCTTCAATACACAATACACTCAACATGAATCTATATGTAGAAGAGATGTTAAGCTCTCCTTGCATATAGTCAATACAAATCAAAACTTTTGTATTTTACTTTAAACAAAATTTTTAGATACCAATTTAAAACACAAGACATCTTGATAAAAAATATTTTTCTTTTTAAGCCATATAACAATTTTGATATGCTTAAAATAAACATCATAAAGTGTGGGAGTGGAATCAAATACCAATAGAAATATGAAAATCGAATTTTCTCCCCCATTATGAAACACCAACTAAACTCATGCATAGGCTTGAAATAAGATACCAATTGAAAACTAAATCAATTGAAATAATAGTAAAGCTCAAGCTCTAGCATAAACAAGATTTGTGCAAATTTATATCTTGAGCACAAATAAAACAAGTATATGTGTATGAAATAGAATGAGTAACAATCACCAATAGATGATACCAATTGAAAATATACATACACAAACACATATGAGTATACAAAAGGATCAAATTGATACCAATTGAAAGAGTTCAATGATACCAATTGACATAACAACAATAGCATGTGTATACCTCATACCACAACGAAGAAAACGAACTAGTTAAAATGAAAAATTTTATTAACTAGTACGAAATCCTTCAAGTAAGGAATAAACTAAAATAATTTTCATAAAACACATGTAAATCACATAGCACTTAGAAACGCTCAATATACAATAAAGTCCATACATGCTCATGAAAACATACTCATGAGAAATATTTTTTTTTTAAAAATGGTGAGTATACAAGTAGTGTGTGACATGGCATTATGAAATTCCAATTAAGCTCAAAATTCCTTGAACAATGAAAAACATGAAAACATAAAAATCATCTAAACTATTTAATCTTCAAGGCAAATATATGTCTAATACAAACTAAAGTATACATACATATCCAAAACTCAACGAGTCCACAAGATATATGCATTAAGGCACGTGGCTCAAAAGGATAATCATGTATATCTAATGAGAAATAAAACATGAGCAATAGATAGAGTGTACAAATAATATGTGAAGATCATAATCATGAAAAATATTTCATTAAGCTCAATTATTCCTTAAAACATAATTCCATCAAAAACATGAAAAATCATATAAAACTCCTTATTTAATCTTCAGGCATATGTATGTCTAATACAAGCTAAAATATACATACATATCCAAAACATAACGAGTCCACAAATATATGCATTAAGGCACGTGGCTCAAAAAGGATACTCATGTATAGTCAATAGTTTGGATAAGATGGACATATACATGAAGTTAAATATTGACACAATAAACATGACAATCATGAAAACATGAAAAGCATGAAAAGTATGAAAATTTAGCTTTTCATTAAAACAATTTGATACCAATTCTTTTCAGGTATATGTATGATTTGTCAACACAAGAAGTATACACACATATCCCTTAAACCACTTTGAGTCCATAATAGATATTTGCATGAAAGGCAAATGACTCAAGGGTATACATGTATATCTTCAAGTTTGCAAATACACATATACATGAAGTGAAACACACAATCATAAAACAAATCCAAAAATGGAATACAAGTTTGAAATGTATGAATCATCAAAACTAGACTATACTAGCACATCTAATGGGTACAAATATGCATTCAAACCCAAACATATATAGATTTATTTGTAACCCACTCTATGTACAAGTATATAACTAGTCTTAATGAAAACTAACACTTAAACATATATTCAAATCATGAAGCATCAAAAACACATATAAAAATCATCATGATAAAAGTAAAACATGATTATTATGTAAATTCACATGTATTAGATTCATGATGTACATTATAGCTCAAACAAAAGTGAGAACACTAAATATGGGTTCATATAAGCATATGTGTCTCAAATACTATACATGTATGTCAAGGATCTAATAAACATGGATGAACATACTAATCCATAGACATCAAAAACATGCTATAAACAATGAATATTAAAAGCATGTAAACAATAAATGGGAGTAAAGGATTGTTACCAAAACCGAAGAAGCAACTCTCCTTGTCTCCAAACATGGTGGTCATCTCCACCAAATCTTCCCTGAAAGTGATGCATCCAATTTGATTTCCATGAAGTCCGGAACGCATCCACTCCAAGGTGTCATCACTCTCACGTCATGTGAGAGCCCACACCTACATCAAATAGGAGGGGTGGTCTTTGGTACCCACATCTTGTTGGGTCCATGGGGTTAGTCCCTTCTCTAACCCAAACAAAGTTCTTTGCTAAATTTGGAGTATGTAATCTATCATAGCAAAATTTAGCAAGGTGGCCCTTACGTCCACAATGTGTACATGTGTACACATGAGCATACATGTGATGGGTGTGTCCGTGAGGAGCATGTGTATGCCGTGAAGGGTGTGCATGCATAAAGGATGGAACTTGTTTCTTTCGAACCAAGGTTTCCAACCGATTGTGGTTCAAGGCACATTGGCTCATAGTGGAGCCCAAACAATCAACCTTCTTCTTAAGCAAACAAATATCATCATTAATCTTAGAAGAAGAAGTGTGTCATGCAATAGGTGAAGTGTGTGATACTACCCTAGCATGGCAAACATGTGCATCAATCTTATTTTGCAAAACAATGTTTTTCTTTAAACACACATCTAAATCATTTGAAATAGAAATAATTTTATTTTTCAAATCAACATTCTCTTTTAAAACAAAATCAATTTTTGAAGACAAGTTTTCATTTTTCTTCAAAAGAACATGGCAATCATTTTTATTTTTCAAAAACTCATTTTCTTTAAGTGCAAGACCAAGTTGAGATTTTAATGAATCCCTTTCATTAGCAATCTCCTCTTTCTCTGCAAAACAACATCAAGTCTAGACTGTAAACACTTATTTTCTTTTTCAATTCCTAGACTTTTCTTTTTCAAAATCTTATATTTTCTATAAGTTTTTCACAAACAATTGAAAGTTCTTCATTTATAGCATGGACATCAATATGATCATTTGAAGAACTAGAACAATCATCATTATCATAGTGGGTTCCGAATGTACCTCAAGGGAGTCATTCCCTTGGACCATGAAGCATTGAGAATCGGATTCTCCACTAAATTCCTCCGTTGATTTGGCACTTGAAGCTTGGAGGTGGTGGTTGTTGTCAATTTGTTCCACACTGCAAAGGCGGAATCAAAGTTAGAAACATATAAGAGATAATCTTTAGGAAGAGTGCTTCTAATGGCCTCTAGGGCTTGTGCATTGGCCCCTATATGATTACATCACCAAGATAACATCTCTTGGTGGCGGCAGGAAGACATGCAAACCTAGGGTCTTTAGGTACATGGACATCCTATACTTCCAAACACATCAATGTTGGAAAGGTCAAAGCTAGGAGTGGTCATGAAGTCCATGGTAAACTATGAATGTGCAAACAAACATGCAAATGAGATTAGCAAGCAAATGGATCACTCCTAGGATGTTAAGCCTAAGTATCAGGAGCACTAGCTCTGATACCAATTGAAAAACACCTAGAGGGGGGTGAATAGGTGTGAATGCTAATCTAGGAAACTAAATGCAAACTAAGTGCGCTAAATGCGGAAGCTAATGCAAATTATGCACAAACTAATACAATACAACAAGTGTAGCCGAATTCCCCTTTCGAGGCTCTGGACTAACTCCCCTTGATTCCCCTTGAAATGGGTTGAGGTGCTATGTGAAGCTCTTGTTGGATGAGTATAAGTTAGGCACACACACACAAGCAATCCAAGCAATATAAAATACACACAATCAAGCCAAGCATATAAGAATGAATAGCAATATGAATAAATGCAAGGCAATATGAATATGCACAACACAAGCAAATATGATGATATGAATATGATGCTTTGCACAAATATAAGAGAGAGAGTTAGAGAGACAATGGATCAATACGCAAACACCAAGATTGTTTCGAGGTTCGAGCACCTTGCTCTACATCCCCGCCTACACCACCGTGTAGGATTTCCACTATCTCAACTCCCACTGAGGGACCTCTACCAAAGAGGATTTCTTACAACTCTAGGAGTACCAACTCCTCACTCAATACAACCTCCACCGAGGCCAACAACAACCAACAACAAACCTCTAACCAAAGAGGCTCACAACCAATCTCAATCACCTCACACTTGAGGGATACAAACCAATCACCCGATCACCTCTACCTAAGAGGGATACAACAAGAATAAGGGTGTACAACTTAGAGGTTACAAACAACAACCTCAAAACTCTCTCTTCTTTCTTTTTCCACAAAACAAAGATCCTAATAGTTTAGGATAGTATGATATAGCTCAAATGTGGAATCAAGTGTTTTTGGAAACAAGCAACAAAGAAAAACTACTTGGAAATCTCTTGTATATGATAGAAAATGAAATACCAAATTAAAATCCGAAAACCTAGTTTTCTTTGATTTTCCAAAAACCCAAAACAAATAAAGATGAGAAGTTTTAAAGCCCCAAAAACTCTTTTAAAACTCTTTTAAAACAAGTCAGAAAACTAGAATTTTTCTCTTAAAAAACTTGGCCAAAATCCCCAAAGAGATGGGTTTTATATAGCCCCTATACAAAACTAGCCGTTAGGCTGAGTTGGCAGTCTGACAGACTGCCGGTCGACCGGTCCGGTCGACTGCCAACGGTCAAAAATGTGACCGTTGGGCAATAGCGGTCGACCGGCCCGGTCGACCGATAAAACCCGAGAGCAGAGCTCTCAACTCGGTCGACCGTCCCGGTCGACCGTGTCTGTGCCTAACAGACGTGCACGTCTGTGCACGTCGGTCGACCGCAACGGTCGACCGGCCCCTTGGTGCGGTCGACCGACCAGCCTGTCAGCACAAAACAAGGTCAGAAATTTTGGGAAAAAATATTTTATAAAAACTTTTTATCTCTTTTAAAAATACCATAAAAATTGTTTTATCATTTTATATTGAAACTCAAACAAGTGATAAAAATTTCAAGACAATACATCAACATATCAATTCATTTTTGTGTCTTGCCAATTTTATCAAAACAAAACTTGTATTTTTATCAAACTTGATTTTTTCAAAACATGAATAGGATAGTCAAAATAAGTTTGTCTAGCAAGTTAAAGCATGTATGTATATCTAGACCATATCTAATATACATAAGTATAGGTAAACTTGTTTTGATCTATTATTCATGAAAACCAAAAACCAAATCATGAAACGTGTGTGTTTTGTGTTCACTTGAGCATATCAACTAAACTAAGCTTTACAAATGTGGATCTAAAACTCTATCTAAACTAGGATACCTAAGTCTTCTTGACGATCTTCATCTTCAAGTAGACTCGGTCCAAACTCCGTGATTCTCCAAGTGCAAAGGTATGATCTTTAAGCTTTGGCACCGGAATCATCATGAATAGCTTCTAATCATCTTGTTGAAGCTAATCACCAACCTAATATCCTATTAATGATCTGAAACTTAGAAACACAAGAATATTAGTAAACATAACTACATGAGTGTTGATCATCATCAAAACTAGAGTGGAAGGCCATTGGGCCAACAATCTCCCCCTTTTTGATGATGACAAAACTCATGGAGTTATATATGCATGGATTAAAGATAAACTTCAAGGAAGCTCCCCCTTAACTCATGCATAACAAATGAATAAATAAATATGCAATGAAAGCTTATGATTCTAAACAAGAGACATACATATTTTTCATATATTTATGTTTATTTGCTTATGCATGAACTCAATATATGTAAAAACATAAAGAAGCATATATAAACTCTAGATACCAAGTACAACAATTACAAAGCAAGCTTTGGATATTAAAACATAATATATGCATATAAAACATAAGTATGCATATAAAACTCAAATACTTCTCCCCCTTTTTGTCAATCATCAACAAAGGGGTAAACAATCAAAACCATAGATAAAATGAGGGGTAAAAATCTTTCTTCCCCTTTATGTCAAACAAAACAATAAAAGACAATGTTCTCCCCTTTTTGTCTAAAACAAAAACAAAGTCAATAAGGGTGACTACAAACATGATATCAATTAAAAAATATGTCAATGAAGTATCTTGATACCAATAAACAAGGATCAATATATGTTATATGCTATATACATTCATGAAGAGGAAGACGCTAAGTTAGCTTCCC
Organism: Agave tequilana; assembly: GCA_038442645.1. Classification (NCBI taxonomy): domain Eukaryota; kingdom Viridiplantae; phylum Streptophyta; class Magnoliopsida; order Asparagales; family Asparagaceae; genus Agave; species Agave tequilana. Next base: position 88,512 of record JAVJIF010029733.1, read on the forward strand.
TACACATATGCATTACATGAAGAAAGGATGACAAGCCCCAATTCACATAACACATATTATGTAATGCATAAGAGGAGATGTGAAGCTCCCCCTACACACGTATATCATATAAAGAAGAGTTGTCAAGCTCCTCAATTTATAATATACTCAACATGAATCTATATGTAAGAGAGATGTTAAGCTCTCCTTGCATATAGGAAATACAAATCAAAACTTTGAATATTTTCTTTAAACAAAATTTTGGAAATACCAATTGTAATTAAACATAAGTCTTGAATTCTTAAACATGAATCTTGAAACCAAAACAAATTTTGAATTTCTTAAATATGATACCAATTGTAAATATTTTACCAATTGAAAAGATTTTACATAGAAACATTGATACCAATTGTAAGAATTGTTCATTTTAAAACATATAAACAAATTTGATGTTGATATCATATGTTTAAAATAACAACTTTTAATCATAAAGAGTGGGAGTACAAATACCAATTGAAATACAAAATCAAATTTTCTCCCCCTTTATGAAATACAAACTAAAGTCATGCATAGTCTTGATAACAATTTAAAAGTAATCAATTTAAATAAAATTGAAACTCAAGCACTAGCATAAACACAAACATATATATATGTATGAAAATATAGATACCAATAGAAATTGATATACTTGGAATTTAAAGCATACATACATACAAAACATATATGAGTATACAAGAAGATCAAAATGATACCAATTGAAAGAGTTCAATGATACCAATTGACATAACAATAAGTTCAAGTGTATACATCATATTCTCTACCACCCAATCATAATTCAAGTTTTAAAGATTTTCAATTTAAGGCATACATGAACATGATCTCCCATCCTACCGCCCTTGGAAGGTAGGGGTTTTCAAAAATAGATTTGAAAATGTAGTTTTGTTTGAAAATCTCTACCATATGAAGAATACCGCAACTAGTTAAATGGAAAACTTGTTAACTAGCACGAAATCCTTCAAGCAAGGAATAAAACAAAAATGAAATTCACATGATAATCATCACTCTAACCAATAAAGCATAACTCATGAGAAACAAAACATGAGCAATAGATATGAGTGTACAAATAATATGTGAAGATCATAATCATGAAAATATTTCATTAAGCTCAATTATTCCTTAAAACATAATTCCATCAAAAACATGAAAAATCATATAAAATTCCTTATTTAATCTTCAAGGCATATGTATGTCTAATACAAGCTAAAATATACATACATATCCAAAACATAACGAGTCCACAAAATATATGCATTAAGGCACGTGGCTCAAAAAGGATACTCATGTATAGTCAATAGTTTGGATAAGATGGACATATACATGCAGTTAAATATTGACACAATAAACATGACAATCATGAAAACATGAAAAGCATGAAAAGTATGAAAATTTAGCTTTTCATTAAAACAATTTGATACCAATTCTTTCAAGGTATATGTATGATTTGTCAACACAAGAAGTATACACACATATCCCTTAAACACACTTTGAGTCCATAATAGATATGCATGAAAGGCAAATGACTCAAGGGGTATACATGTATATCTTCAAGTTTGGCAAAATACACATATACATGAAGTGAAACACACAATCATAAAACAAATCCAAAAATGGAATACAAGTTTGAAATGTATGAATCATCAAAACTAGACTATACTAGCACATCTAATGGGTACAAATATGCATTCAAACCCAAACATATATAGATTTATTTGTAACCCACTCTATGTACAAGTATATAACTAGTCTTAATGAAAACTAACACTTAAAACATATATTCAAATCATGAAGCATCAAAAACACATATAAAAATCATCATGATAAAAGTAAAACATGATTATTATGTAAATTCACATGTATTAGATTCATGATGTACATTATAGCTCAAACAAAAGTGAGAACACTAAATATGGGTTCATATAAGCATATGTGTCTCAAATACTATACATGTATGTCAAGGATCTAATAAACATGGAATGAACATACTAATCCATAGACATCAAAAACATGCTATAAACAATGAATATTAAAAGCATGTAAACAATAAATGGGAGTAAAGGATTGTTACCAAAACCGAAGAAGCAACTCTCCTTGTCTCCAAAACATGGTGGTCATCTCCACCAATCTTCCCTTGAAAGTGATGCATCCAATTTGATTTCCATGAAGTCCGGAACGCATCCACTCCAAGGTGTCATCACTCTCACGTCATGTGAGAGCCCACACCTACATCAAAAATAGGAGGGGTGGTCTTTGGTACCCACATCTTGTTGGGTCCATGGGGGTTAGTCCCTTCTCTAACCCAAACAAAGTTCTTTGCTAAATTTGGAGTATGTAATCTATCATAGCAAAATTTAGCAAGGTGGCCCTTACGTCCACAATGTGTACATGTGTACACATGAGCATACATGTGATGGGTGTGTCCGTGAGGAGCATGTGTATGCCGTGAAGGGTGTGCATGCATAAAGGATGGAACTTGTTTCTTTCGAACCAAGGTTTCCAACCGATTGTGGTTCAAGGCACATTGGCTCATAGTGGAGCCCAAACAATCAACCTTCTTCTTAGCAAACAAATATCATCATTAATCTTAGAAGAAGAAGTGTGGCATGCAATAGGTGAAGTGTGTGATACTACCCTAGCATGGCAAACATGTGCATCAATCTTATTTTGCAAAACAATGTTTTTCTTTAAACACACATCTAAATCATTTGAAATAGAAATAATTTTATTTTTCAAATCAACATTCTCTTTTAAATAAAATCAATTTTTGAAGACAAGTTTTCATTTTTCTTCAAAAGAACATGCAATCATTTTTATTTTTCAAAAACTCATTTTCTTTAAGTGCAAGACCAAGTTGAGATTTTAATGAATCCCTTTCATTAGCAATCTCCTCTTTCTTTTGCAAAACAACATCAAGTCTAGACTGTAAACACTTATTTTCTTTTCAATTCCTAGACTTTTTTTTCAAAATCTTATATTTTTCTATAAGTTTTTCACAAACAATTGAAAGTTCTTCATTTATAGCATGGACATCAATATGATCATTTGAAGAACTAGAACAATCATCACTATCATAGTGGGGTTCCGAATGTACCTCAAGGGAGTCATTCCTTGGACCATGAAGCATTGAGAATCGGATTCTCCACTAAATTCCTCCGGTTGATTTGGCACTTGAAGCTTGGAGGTGGTGGTTGTTGTCAATTTGTTCCACACTGCAAAGGCGGAATCAAAGTTAGAAACACATAAGAGATAATCTTTAGGAAGAGTGCTTCTAATGGCCTCTAGGGCTTGTGCATTGGCCCCTATATGATTACCATCACCAAGATAACATCTCTTGGTGGCGGCAAGGAAGACATGCAAACCTAGGGTCTTTAGGTACATGGACATCCTATACTTCCAAACATCAATGTTGGAAGGGTCAAAGCTAGGAGGGGTCATGAAGTCCATGGTAAACTATGAATGTGCAAACAAACAAATGCAAATGAGATTAGAAAGCAAATGGATCACTCCTAGGATGTTAAGCCTAAGTATCAGGAGCACTAGCTCTGATACCAATTGAAAAACACCTAGAGGGGGGGGGGGGTGAATAGGTGTGAATGCTAATCTAGGAAACTAAATGCAAACTAAGTGCGCTAAATGCGGAAGCTAATGCAAATTATGCACAAACTAATACAATACAACAAGTGTAGCCGAATTCCCCTTTCGAGGCTCTGGACTAACTCCCCTGATTCCCCTTGAAATAGGTTGAGGTGCTATGTGAAGCTCTTGTTGGATGAGTATAAGTTAGGCACACACACACAAGCAATCCAAGCAATATAAATACACACAATCAAGCCAAGCATATAAGAATGAATAGCAATATGAATAAATGCAAGGCAATATGAAATATGCACAACACAAGCAAATATGATATGATATGAATATGATGCTTTGCACAAATATAAGAGAGAGAGTTAGAGAGACAATGGATCAATACGCAAACACCAAGATTTGTTTCGAGGTTCGAGCACCTTGCTCTACATCCCCGCCTACACCACCGTGTAGGATTTCCACTATCTCAACTCCCACCGAGGGAACCTCTACCAAAGAGGATTTCTTACAACTCTAGGAGTACCAAACTCCTCTCTCAATACAACCTCCACCGAGGCCAACAACAACAACAACAACACCTCTACCAAAGAGGCTCACAACCAATCTCAATCACCTCACACTTGAGGGATACCAAACCAATCACCCGATCACCTCTACCTAAGAGGAATACAACAAGAATAAGGGTGTACAACTTAGAGGTTACAAACAACAACCTCAAAACTCTCTCTTTCTTTCTTTTTCCACAAAACAAAGATCCTAATAGTTTAGGATAGTATGATATAGCTCAAATGTGGAATCAAAGTGTTTTTGGAAACAAGCAACAAAGAAAAACTACTTGGGAAATCTCTTGTATATGATAGAAAATGAAATACCAAATCAAAATCCCAAAACCTAGTTTTCTTTGATTTTCTAAAAACCCAAACAAATAAAGATGAGAAGTTTTAAAGCCCAAAAACTCTTTTAAAACTCTTTTAACAATTCAGAAAACTAGAAATTTTTCTCTTAAAAAACTTGGCCAAAATCCCCAAAGAGATGGGGTTTATATAGCCCCTATACAAAACTAGCCGTTAGGCTGAGTTGGCAGTCTGACAGACTGCCGGTCGACCGGTCCGGTCGACCGCCAACGGTCAAAATGTGACCGTTGGGCAATAGCGGTCGACCGGCCCGGTCGACCGATAAAACCCGAGAGCAGAGCTCTCAACTCGGTCGACCGTCCCGGTCGACCGTGTCTGTGCCTAACAGACGTGCACGTCTGTGCACGTCGGTCGACCGCAACGGTCGACCGGCCCTTGGTGCGGTCGACCGTCACGGTCGACCGACCAGCCTGTCAGCACAAAACAAGGTCAGAAATTTTGGGAAAAAATATTTATAAAAACTTTTTATCTCTTTTAAAATACCATAAAATTGTTTTATCATTTTATATTGAAACTCAAACAAGTGATAAAAATTTCAAGACAATACATCAACATATCAATTCATTTTTGTGTCTTGCAATTTTATCAAAAACAAAACTTGTATTTTATCAAACTTGATTTTTCCAAAACATGAATAGGATAGTCAAAATAAGTTTGTCTAGCAAGTTAAAGCATGTATGTATATCTAGACCATATCTAATATACATAAGTATAAGGTAAACTTGTTTTGATCTATTATTCATGAAAATCAAAAATCAAATCATGAAACGTGTGTGTTTTGTGTTCACTTGAGCATATCAACTAAACTAAGCTTTACAAATGTGGATCTAAAACTCTATCTAAACTAGGATACCTAAGTCTTCTTGACGATCTTCATCTTCAAGTAGACTCGGTCCAAACTCCGTGATTCTCCAAGTGCAAAGGTATGATCTTTAAGCTTTGGCACCGGAATCATCATGAATAGCTTCTAATCATCTTGTTGAAGCTAATCACCAACCTAATATCCTGTTAATGATCTGAAACTTAGAAACACAAGAATATTAGTAAACATAACTACATGAGTGTTGATCATCATCCAAACTAGAGTGGAAGGCCATTGGGCCAACACAATTGAGTTCATATATAGATTTGCATGAAAGGCAAATGACTCAAGGGGTATACATGTATATCTTAAAGTTTGGCAATACAAATATATACATGAAGTGAAAACTCATAAAACAAATCCAAAAATGGAATACAAGTTTAAAATGTATAAATCATCAAAACTAGACTATACTAGCACATCTAATGGGTTCAAATAAGCATTCAAGCCCAAACATATATAGATTAATTTGTAGCCCACTATATGCACAAGTATATAACTAGTCTTAATGAAAGCTTACACTTAAACAAGTAATCAAATCATTAAGCATCAAAAACAAGATAAAAATCATCATGATAAGACTAAAACATGATTACTATGTAAATTCACATGTCTTAGATTCATGATGTACATTATAGTTTAAACAAAAGTGAAAACACTAAGAATGGGTTCATATAAGCATGTGTGTCTCAAATACTATACATGTATGTCAAGGATCTAATAAACATGATATTTACATACTAATCCATAGACAATGAAACATGCTATAAAAACATGAATATTAAAAGCATGTAAACATATAAATGGGAGTAAAGGATTGTTACCAAGACCGAAGAAGCAACTCTCCTTGTCTCCAAAACATGGTGGTCATCTCCACCAAATCTTCCCTTGAAAGTGATGCATCCAATTGATTTCCATGAAGCTCGGAACGCATCTACTCCAAGGTACCATCACTCTCACGTCATGTGAGAGCCCACACCTACATTAAGTAAAGGAGGGGTGGTGTTTGGTACCCATACTCTTTTGGGTCCATGGGGGTTAGTACCTTATCTAACCCAAACAAAATTCTTTGCTAAATTTACATTATATAATCTATCAAAACAAAATTTAGCAAGGTGGCCCTTACGTCCACAATGTGTACAAGTGTACACATGAGCATACATGTGATGGTGTCCGTGAGGAGCATGTGTATGCCGTGGAGGGTGTGCATGCATAAAGGATGGAACTTGTTTCTTTCGAATCAAGGATTCCAAGCGTGTATGGTTCATGGCACATTGGCTCATAGTGGAGCCCAAACAATCCATTTTCTTCTTCAACAAACAAATATCATCATTAATCTTAGAAGAAGTGTGGCATGCAATAGGTGAAGTGTGTGATACTACCCTAGCATGGCAAACATGTGCATCAATCTTATTTTGTAAAACAACATTTTTATCTAAACAAACATTCAACTCATTTGAAATAGAAATAATTTTGTTTTTCAAAGCAACATTCTCTTTTAAAACAAAATCAATTTTTGAAGACAAATTTTCATTTTTCTTCAAAATAGCATGACAATCATTTTAGATTTTAAAAATTCATTTTCTTTAAGTGCAAGTTCAAGTTGAGATTTCAAAGAATCCCTTTCATTAGAAATCTCCTCCTTTTCTTGCAAAACAACATCAAGTCTAGCAGTCAAATTTTTATTTTCATTATTAATGCCTAGACTCTTCTTTTTCAACAAATTATATTTTTCTATTAGTTTTTCACACACAATAGAAAGTTCTTCATTCAAAGCATGGGGATCAATATAATCATTTGAAGAACTAGAGCAATCATCACTATCAAAGTGGGTTTCCGATTGTACCTCAAGGGAGTCATTCCCTTGGACCATCAAGCATTGTGAGTTGGATTCTCCACTAGACTCCTCTTCTTGGATTTGTACTTGAAGCTCGGAGGTGGTGGTGGTTGTCAATTTGTTCCACACTGCAAAGGAGAAATCAAAGTTAGAAACACACATAAGATAATCTTTAGGTAACGTGCTTCTAATGGCCTCAAGGGCAAGTGCATTAGCCCCTATATGATCACCATTACCAAGATAGCATTTCTTGGTAGCGGCGAGGAAGACATGCAAACCTAGGGTCTTTAGGTACATGGACATCCTATACTTCCAAACAACAATATTGGAAGGATCAAAACTAGGTGGGGTCATGAAGTCCATGGTAAACTATATGAGTGTGCAAACAAGCAAATGCAAACAATAGATTAGCAATCAAATGGATCTCACTCCTAGGATGTTAAGCCTAATATCAGGAGCACTAGCTCTGATACCAATTGAAAAAACACCTAGAGGGGGGTGAATAGGTGCAAGTGCTAATCTAGAACTAAATGCAAAACTAAGTGCGCTAAATGCGAAAGCTTAAACAAATCTTGCAATCACACTTAATACAATCAACAAGTGTAGCCGAATTTCCCGTGAAGGGCTCTGGACTAACTCCTCTTGATTCCCCTTGAATGGGTTGAGGTGCTATGTGAAGCTCTTATTGATTAAGTATAAGTGAGGCACACACAAGAAACCAAGCATATACAAGATATAGCAATATGAAATAATGCAAGGCAACACAAGCAATGAATGATATGACAATATGAATGATGCTTTGCACAAATGTAAATAGAGAGAGTTAGAGAGACAAGTGGATCAAATGCTAACAACAAGATATGTTTCGAGGTTCGAGCCCCTAGCTCTACATCCCCGCCTACACTACCGTGTAGGATTTCCAATCCACTATCTCCCACCGAGGGAACCTCTACCGAAGAGGATTTGTTACAACAATGGAGTACCGAACTCCTCTCTCAATACAAACACCACCTCACACAAGAGGGGTAGGCCTTTAGCCAATCAACAACCAACACCTCTACCGAAGAGGGTTACAAACCAATACCACTCCGATCAACCTCTACCACAGAGGGATACACAAGAACAAGGAGGGTTTACAATTTGGAGGCTTAACCTCAAACACTTCTCTTTTTCTCTCTTTTCCACAAAACAAGATCCTAATAGATTAGGATAGAAGATATAGCTCATGTGTGGAATCAAGGTGTTTTTGGAAACAAGCAACAAAGAAAAACTACTTGGAAATCTCTTGTAAATGATAGAAAATGAAGACCAATACAATATCCCAAAACCTTAGTTTTTTTTGATTTTCCAAAAACTCAAAACAATAAAGATGAGAAGTTTAAAGCCCAAAAACTCTTTTGAAAACTTGTTTTAAACTCTGGAAAACTGGGAATTTTTCTCTTCTAAAAACCTTGGCCAAAAACCCAAAGAGATGGGGTTTATATAGGCCAAATAAGAAACTAGCCGTTAGGCTGAGCTGGCAGCCTGACAGACTGCCGGTTGGCCGGCCCGGCCGACCGCCAACGGTCAGAAATGTGACCATTGGGGCACCATGGTCGACCGGCACAGTCGACCCAAACAAACAGAGAGCAGAGCTCTCAGACCCGGTCCACCCGTAACCGAGTTTGTGTCTGCCAGACGTGCACAAGTCTGTGCACGTCGGTCGACCCGACGGGTCGACCGGCCCCATGGTGCGGTCGACCGTCCGAGTCGACCGACCTGGCCTGTCAGCACAAACCTGGGTCAGAAAAATATGTTAAAATATTTTATAAAAATCTTTTATCTTTTCTAAAAATCCCATAAAACTTGTTTTAACATTTTATATTGAAACACAAACTTGTGATAACAATTTCAAGACAATATGTAAACTTTTGAACTCATTTTGATGTCTTGGAAATTTTACCAAAAACTAAACTTGTATTTTTATCAAACTTGATTTTTCTAAAACATGAATAGGATAGTCAAAATAAGTTTGTCTAGCAAGTTTAAAACATGTATGTATATCTAGAACATATCTAATATACATAGAAATAAAGTAAACTTGTTTTGAACAACTATTCATGAAAACCAAAAACCAAACATAAAACGTGTGTGTTGTGCACTTGAGCATATCAACTATACTAAGCTTTACAAATGGATCTAAACACACTAACTAAACTAGGATACCTAAGTCTTCTTGACGATCTTCCATCTACAAGTTGACTTGCTCCCAAACGTGATCCCCCGAGTGCAAGGGTATGATCTTTAAGCTTTGGCACCGGAATCAACATGAAAAGCTTCTAAACTCCTTGTTGAAGCTAATCACCAACTAATATCTTGGTTAATGATCTGAAACTTAAACAACACAAGATTATTAGTAAACATAACTACATGAGTTAATCATCATCAAAACTAGGGTGGAAGGCCTTTGGGCCAACAGTTAACTCCTTGGTTTTGGTGTGGGGATCCGTCTTGGCTCTAGGAGCTTCCTGGTATATTCCATTTCTGGTAATTTAGCCCGAATATTCGTCTGACGTACGCAAGAGTCTAGGTTCGACGTATCTTCTAGATGATCCCTTGCTTGGCCTCCACGAAATTCAGATTTAATTACCCTAAAAGGGGTTTAATTAAGTTCTTATTACTCCTTTGCCCTTGAACTCTTGATTTACCTGCAATAGAGACCAAAACACGGTTTAGACCGACAATTTATTCATAAATCGGTGGGGAAATGCGATATAATAATGCATAATCATAGACTAATCACACACCCACACTTATCTTTTGCTCGTCCCGAGCAAAACAAGAAAAGAAAAACTATACTACAAATGTTATTACACCACTTTCGCAGGTGACGCGATTGCACTGAGCGTGTGCAACAAGCCGTTGAACATCTAGGTTACCCAAGAGGAGGAGTTTGTTCTCCTGAGGGTTTTCAGCGGATTGCACCCACAAAATCCATAAAGAAAGAAGACAAATGTTAGTATTTTGAAAACACATTTTGAAAGGGAGACAAGTTTTCAAAATATTTTTGCAAAAATATAAGCGATCTCACGTCATAAGTCCACCAAAAATTATTCTTTCTTAAACTTAGTCTCTATGCAAGATCTTGTCTTCAATTAAGGTAAGAATTCAAAATTGGATTGAATATTTAAACTTTCATAAAACCTAGATAATATGCACATTGTGATAGTGAAGATTTCTGGGATTTCAACTCTAACCATCAAGCCATTTATTTATATATATATTTTTTATATATTTTTCTTTTTCTTCTTCTTTTTTTTTCTTCCCTTAGTTTTCTTAGGCTTTCTAGTTCACCCATGTAGTGAGCCTATAACCGATGACTCCCAAACCAGAAGGTCCTAGGGCACCAGATGAGAAAACATCCCTCAGGTTTAAGGACTCGAGTAAACAAGGCCACAAAACTAAAAGGGATTATTTGCTTTTTTTACTGACAAACGTTAGGCGTGAATAATCATGCTTCTTGAGGCATAATTATCCAGCTTAATAAGTGACGTTTTATTCATTTATTTTTTTCTTTTTATTTATTTTTGCTTTATGGCATTTTAGGTCTTTGTTTTCATCCCAAAAATTGTGTAAGTGTGAAGTGTATACTATCTAAGGCAAAAAATTCAAGATAAAATTATCTCACCAATCTTTTATACTTAACCTATAATTTTAAACAAGATTCATTATTTCGACTAGGTTTAAGATGTCATAATTAAGGCTTTCTTAATTTCTAAGATCATCTTAATTTTCTTAAAAATATATCAAAACTTTGTCTCTTATTTCAAAAAGTTTTTAAAGAAAGAGAAAATTCCTATACAAAAGGGAAGATTTCTAAAAGTATCCTAAAAGAAGTGTAAAAGAAAAAAAATCTAAAAACTCTAAGTTAGTAAACCCTCCCCCACACTTATCTCATGCATTGTCCTCAATGCATCGTGATGTATGTATGCATGAAACAAATAGAGAGGGAAGGAAAAATCACCTTAAGGTGGTGGTTCTGGCGGCGGTCTAATTGGTCCACGAAATGCGGCCCAATCATTCTTGCGTGGAGTCCGAAGGAACCCACCAGAGACCTCTATAATACAACCCACTAGAATGATGTCTATATGTATGATTTTTATTAAAAATTTTACCCTATCTAATTTTCAAATTTTCAAAATAATTTCAGAGTCAAATTTATCAACACCTTTGTCCCAGAATGGAATGATTGATTTGGACTCAGGAAGTACAGGAACTAATACCGACTCAGGAAAAAGACTTAAGTCAAGTAAAGGTTCGGGAGTCGAGATTGGTTCAGGAAGTGGGTCCAAATCAAGAAGATAAAGCTCAGGTCCACATTCATTTCCCCATGATGGAATGTGACTTTCGAAGTTGGTGATTCAAGTTCAAGAATGACAGGTATGGGAACCAAAACTGACTCTAAAATGTTGTTCAAAATGGGTAACAAAATAGGAGTCAATATTGATTCAGGAATTTGAACTGGATCACAAATTTGTGGATCAAAGTCACATTCCTCATTGAGTTCAATTCCATAAAAATAAGAACTTGCCAATTTATCAATGAGAGTTTCAAAAGTATGAAATTGGTCAAGTTTAATATGATCATCATAAAAGATTGGTGATTCAATTTCACAATGGACTGGTACAGGATCCAATACTGACTCAGGAAAAGGCCTAAATTCAGGTAAAAACACCTCAGTCAATATTGAATCAGGAAGTGAAATTGAATTATCAAGTGGAAGTTCAGGATCATATTCATGCTCAAGTTCAATTTCAGGAAAAGGATAACTTGCCAAAATGTCAACGGGATCTTTAACATTTGAAGTTTGGACAAGTTCAGATGGATGTGCTGAAATTGAATCTTGATGTTCAAAATGATAAGAGTTCTGGGTCAGATCAATAGATTTTGGCGTAGCTGAATTGGTTAAAGGTTGATAAGATAGAGTTTCCTCATTCCTATAAATGCTAACCAATTAACTCAATTGTGTTTCCAACCTATTGACAGACTCGGCAGATGATTTTTGAAATTTTAGTGTAGACTCTTGCAAGACTTATTATACTCTTTTCTAGATGTGATGTATCTTCAATTGGTTGTTCTAGAAAAGGAGTGTAGGAATCTTGGTTTCCAAAACGATAAGAGTTATCAGTCAGATTGATAGAATTAGAGATATTTGAATTGGTCAAAGGTTGAGAAGAGAAAGTTTCTTCATTCTTATGAATGTGGACCAATTTACTCAATTGTGTTTCCAACCTATCAATAGACTGAGAAGAAGATTTTTGAAATTGTAACGCAGACTCCTGCAAGATTTCTATACTCCTTTCTAGACTTGATTTTTCTGTAAGTGGATGTTCTAGAATGGGAGTATAAGAATCTTGGTTTTGAAAATTTTGTGAAGAATGTGAGTCCAACATGTTTGGAGATTGAAGCTTAGACTCACACAAGAGTTCTTTACTCGTTTTCAGGGCAGATGTTTGTTCATTATGAGGAGGTGGAATTGAGTAAGACTCTTGAAAATATTGTGAAATTAGAGAGGTCAACATTTTTTGAAGTTGTTACTCGGCCTCTTGTACATTGGCTTCTATACTCTTTTCTAACTCAGATTTTTCTTCAATGGGAGGTCCAGAAAAAGAAGTATAGGAAGCGAAATCGGGGAATAAGATTTGTAGACAAGGATGATATGGTGGACAAGGAGGTTGAAAATTTAACTCGGGGGAGGTGAATCCCCATTGACTCTGTGAATGGTTGAAATTATTTTGGAAATTATAGTTAAAAGAATGAGGGTATGGGTTGTATTGATTCGGATAAGGCCAACCCGGTGTATTTGGTTGGTTCATATTGTAAAAAGCCGAGTTGGAATTATCCGAATCGATTGGGGTTGGTGATGGATTCATATTCGGAATGAAAGAATTGTTATTGTTGAATTCCATTTCACAAACAATCACAAATAAAAAAGAAAAATCAAACAACAAACAAAAAGAAAAGAAAAAAAAAATCAAAACTAAGCTTATAGTAGGGTTGACCTAGACCTCGACGACTCCTAACTGGTCGATTACCCGGGGGAGGTTGTTGCTTGAATCCGACCACAAGCTAATCGGCCAGGTAGGGGCAAAATACGGTGGGAGGTATCCGTGCGTAAGTAACGGGCCTTAGTTATGCCAAACCACGGTATCTTTGAGGCTTAACCTCTTAATCCCCAGCCTTAAACACTGATTTCACAAGAGTAAGATTCAAAACAAGTTCCACCCTCGGTCAATCTCTTAATGAGTCCAAGATGTCCCTAAGGGCCAACGTCTATCAATTTTTATTAGGGCTTGGGTTGTGTAAGTGGGGAGGTGGTTTTGGGCTAAGAAGGGTGATTAAATCCCCACCTTATCTTGTATGGGTTTTGCCCTTAATTTCAATTTGTGCAAGTGTGCAATATAGACAATAGTATAACACAAAGCGATAAATCACCCACGTGTTTGTCCTATGCTATATGCAATGCCATATGTACACCTCAATCCAGATCACAGCAACAGAACAAAATACAGTATATTGGAATTGAATTGACACGTGCTTAAATGCAAATGTCTAAGCTGTTTTAAAAGCGTCCAAATACCGTATTTTAGTTCTTTAGTTTATTATGGTGTGTAAGCAATCAAAGCAGGAAAGTAATAATACAGATCCACTAGTTATTACAATGAACACATCCCAGCACAACAAGATACACAATGATTACAACTTGGCCGCTTTTTCACGGCAAAATTTGCGTTTGCGCGGCGGTTCTTAAGAAGCTGGGGCCCTGCTTTCAAGAGCAGGAGGTACAAAGCTAGTTTTTATTCTCCAATGTTAAGATCCTATAAAGAATGTCCTGCACACCAAAACAGAGAAGACAATGTTAACAAAAACGTGAAATCAAAACCATTTCCGTTCCCCGGCAACGGCGCTAAAAATTTGATCGGGCAAAACTAGCACTCAAAAAGTGTGTGTTATGAAATCGATGAAAAAGCTCGTGTGTGCTAATGTTCCCTCGATACTTCCGTTATAGCATTGACTCAACGGGTCGAATCCACAGGGATGGAGGCGATAAAAGCATTAACAGTTTTTATTCACGTTTTATGTTAACAGTTCTTCTTTGTTAAAAGAATTAGAAGAAGAAAAAGAAAAGAAAAGGAAAGGAAATCAAGCATGTGGTAGGTGGAGAAGGCGATAAAAACAGCGATGTGAAAACAAAATAAGAGTGGTTTGGAAAACAAATAGGAAAGAAGATGAAGCTTGTGGTAAGGAAAATGAAAATAAAGACAAACGAAGAAGCGGTGAAAACAACAATGAAAAGATACTTTGAAACTAGTTTTTAAAGCAAGATAAAAGAAAACTCATGGCTACTAACTACTAATTAATCCACTAACCATGCTAACCTCTTAGTGATAGTTGCCTCACATGGATCCTTGGCCATCACTAATCCTTAGCTTCAAGAGACGATACAGAGCATGGCACATAAGATTGATCTTCTACATTCAAACAACACATCCATACCACATAACAAGTTGCAAACTACTGTTACAGATGAGCATGAAATAAAGTTAGCATTTGCAAGTTAGCAAGTTAGTGGGTTAGGTGTTAGAATGTTAGAATGTTAGAATCTATCATCATGAGCCATCAATGGCTCTTGCAAGAGCAAGGCCTTATGAGGCTATTAGATTCATGTGGATTATCAAGTAAGTGGTTAGATGGTTAGTGGTTAGTAGTTAAATTGCCATGATAAGAAGAAAAGTTAGCCAAGCAACATGTAGAAGATGGAGGAGATTACATCAGAGAAGAAAGGAGGCACCTTTGCATAGATTGTCACCATCTATTACATCAATCCCTCTCTATCTCTCTCTGAATCTCTCAGCCCTACTACAAGATCTAAAAACGAAATAACATAACAAAATATAAGAAATGAAGAACACCTAACTACACTACACTAAAATATAGAAACCCTAGCCTAAAAAAAAAAGCTGCCCCGTTCTGGACCTATGCAGGGGTTTTTATAGGTGAAGGAGACTTCTGGAAGACGAGATGGGGCCACGTGTCGAAAATCGACGCGTGGCCCCACCAATGGGCCGCGTATCCGCGGCTTTTGCCGCGAATCCGCGGCCAAACCAGGGAGTTAACTCCCTGGTTTTGGTGCGGGATCCGTCTTGGCTCTAGGAGCTTCCTGGTATATTCTATTTCTGGTAATTTAGCGTGAATATTCGTCTGACATGCGCAAGAGTCTAGGTTCGACGTATCTTCTAGATGATCTTTTGCTTGGCCTCCACAAAATTTGGATTTAATTACCCTAAAAGGGGTTTAATTAAGCTCTTACTCCTTTGCCCTTGAACTCTTGATTTACCTGCAATAGAGAACAAAACACGGTTTAGACCGACAATTTATTCATAAATCGGTTGGAAAATGCGATATAATAATGCATAATTGTAGACTAATCATTAAGGTTGAACTCAAGCAATCTATTCAATTTTTCAAAAATTTAATCTCATTTTTATCAAAGGTAGTAGCAAGAAAAGCATGGTCAATAATCTTTTTCTTTTTAGAAACATTTTTCTTTTCTTTTGAAATAATTTTTCTTTTTAAGGAATTATTTTCTTCCAAAGCAATTTCCTTTTTTTTTCCACCAAATAATCTTATTTTTCAAAGAAGCATTTCCTTTACAAAGATCATTTAATTTTAGAAGTCAAGGAAATATTATCCTTTTTCAACATATCATTTTTTTTTGAAATACAAGCAAATTTAGTTTTAAGAGAATCATTTTCTTTTAACATGGAATCAAATTTATTTTTCAATTTCTTATTATCCTTTTTAAGCAATTCATATTTTTCAAGAAGTTATTGACAAAATGATTCAAGCTCATCATAAGACATGTCAATATCTTCTTCTAATTCGGATTCGAAATTTACCTCAAGGGGTTATCCCCTTCGACCATGTAGCACAAGTTGGAAGCATCACTTCCATCATCTGGGTCACTCCCCGCATAATATTGCTTTTGTTCGCCATGAGAGACTATAGTGTTCCATACTACAAAAGCCGAATCAAAGTTAAAAACCCTAGATAAATATTCATCATTTAAGGTTGACTTTAAAGTATGTATGGCTTTTGCATTAGCCTCAAGATACTTGCTATTACTAAAGTATGAATCCTTAGTGGAAGCAAGATAAACATGAATACCTAGGCCTTTGAGGTACATGGACATCTTAACTTTCCAAGTTTTGATATAAAGAATGTCAAACATGGGAGGTGACATGAAATCCATATGTGTGTGTACAAATATTGTGATTAGCTATAAAAGAGGATCTTTAACTCAAGGTTCTTAGACCCAAATCAAGAGCACCAAACTCTGATACCAATTGAAGTCACCTTGAGGAGGGGTGAATAGGTGACTAGCTAATCTAATGGAGAATTAATGCGGAATTAAAACTATTTATGCAAACTAAAAACTATTAAGCTAAACACACAAGGTATAATCTAAGAATGCAGCCGAATTTCTGGTGAAGGGCTCTGAACTATCTCCTCAAGATTCCTCTAGATAAGAATTGAGGTACCGCTATGGGTCTCTTGATTGAATACAAGTGTGAGTAAATAATCCCAAGCATATATCAATTTAAGGCACAAGTATATATCAAGCAAGTAATGAATATGAGCAATAAGCATAATCAAGATATAAACACAAGTGAGAGATAAAGAGAGAGCAATTGCAAACACAGGAGATTTGTTTCGAGATTCGAGCACCCTTACTCTACGTCCCCGCCTTCAACACTATGAAGGATTTCCACTAGAATCAATCCAACCGGATCACTCGGTGTCACAATACCCACAAGCGAGTTCACACAAGAACTCATTTGGACTCTCTAGTCCCTCTCTTGTTCCCGCAAGAACAACACACGCAAGCACACAAGCTTGCTGAGGCCGCACCTCTACACCAAGCTCCCACTAGAACTCAAAACAACGCGAACCCGCAAGTCCGCCTCCTCAAATACAAAAATGAACACTTTGGTGATCTCAACACTTTGATTACCTACAAACACTCTCACAACAACTCTCCTATAAGAATGATATAGCAATGGAAAGCTCAAGTATGTGTGAGAAACCTAGGATTGAATTGGTGGTGAAAAACTCAAGAAATCTCTTTTAAAAAATACTCTTGATAAACCCTCCTTTTGATATGGAAATTTTGGCTCTTAAACAAGTGAAAATAAACACTAAAAGATGTTGACACTTAAAAAAGACAAGATTCTTATTGGTCCGAATAATGTCTAAACTTGTTGACATTTACAAAAGACAAGTGACAGACGAGCTGAAGACCAGTTTTCACCCATCTCCGAGGGACAGGGAAGCAACTTGGACTCCATTGATCCAGCAAGCAGACAGTGAACCCGAATTGCCTCTAAACAGACCTCAGCAGGTCTAGGATGCTACCACTTAACATCACATGAGCCCAAAGGGATAGCCTCGCTTGAGAGGCTAAGATCATCCAACTTCGCCTTGAAGCCATCCCAAAGCCTCGCCAGGAAGCTAAAGCATAGCTTCGCCAGAGGAAGTCAGTTTCGCCCTGAAGCCACATGCAACTGCGCAGAAAGGGTATATGGTAGCCTCGTCACAGACTACATCTAGCTCCGCCGAAGAGCTTTCCTCGGACTTTGCCAGATACTGCCTCTAGCTCCGCTGTGAGTTCAAAGCGGGCATCGTCGCTGCTGGGCTGCTGGTCAACCTTTGACCAATCAAATATCCAGATTAGATCAAATCTAATCAGGATTAAGATCAAATCCAATTAAAATCAAATCGGAGATCAATTTTGGCAGTTGATTGCCACAATCTCTTGACTCTTCTAAAACGGGTAAGAGGATCAAGGGAAATCCTCCAACGATATGGAAAGGATCAAAACAGATCAAGAGGATCAACCGACCTGCCATTTCTAGCTTCGCAGAAGCTGATCCTAGCCTCGCAGCAAGGCTACTTTTTAGATTTAAACAGATTCGATTTAATCTGTTTCCATATCTTCAAGGGACGATTATATCCTTGCTCTCCTTATAAATAGCCAACCAGGGGTACAAGACAGAGAGAGCACAGAGTGAGCACAAAACACGCACAAGAGGACTCTACAAGCAGAGGCTTCTTCACGACGCACCGTGCGCTCTTGAATTCAGAGACCTTTTAGAGAATCGCTTCTCTATTTAGGGTGCTGATACCCTAATACCTTCTTCTCAAGGAATCTCCGGAACCAGGCGAGAAGGAATTCCTAATTGAAGGCGGTTTTAAAGAAGTAGCAAGAGGGTTATACCAGCCTTCTATTCTCTGATTCCCCGAACCAGGCGAGAAGGGAATCTCATCGCTCGCATCGTCAAAGGGACAAAGTGGTGACTCCTATCGGCACACTTCTCCAGAATCTCTGAGGAGATCTACTTGTAATCTTTCTAAGAATACTTGTAATTTAGCTCCTCAACTCTTTTTATTGTAAGTTTTTCCATTACAAATCAATGGAAAACAAGATGGCGACTCCGCTGGGGAAATTCTCCACTGCCGAGAATCAAGTGTCGCAATGCGACGAACAGACCTTCGGGTCTAACTCTGAATTCAGAAAAGCCGGTACAGCCAGAGCCTCTCTGGCTAAATCTTCAAGGAAAGTCTCTGCGGAGACAGAAAAGGTTCTCTGCGAACCTACTCTGGTTCTCTGGCGCAACAAGGAAGCACGCCCGCAGTCCAAGTCCTTCACTTTCGAGAACCTGGTCGTTCAATTCGACCAAGGAAGATTTGAAGAAGTCCTCTCTTGGGGTGGTCTAATGTTTCGAGCACGGAAGTATAGAAAGGTCTCCATGACTAAGGTTTCGAAGCAGGAACCAGAAGCAGAATTCTGCCAACACCCTTCAGCCTCGCGTGTGGCTAATCAGGTTCCTTACGAACCTAAGTATCCTCTGCCAAAACGGATGTGGAGGCCTAAACAGAAGTCTCTGGCCGACGCCTCAGGCGTAGCTACGCCAAGACCGCGTCTCTCTCGCAAAGAAAAAGGCAAGATGCCTATCTGCTCCAGCAATACTGCTAATCGCGAAGTCACGACAGCAATCATACCGTCGCCCAATTCAAGAGCAGCAATGCCGTGCGCCGGCCTCGTTCTTATGAGCGAAGCTACTGTACCATGGCGTATGCGCAGGGTTCATGACCGCGAAGCTAGAACCGAAGCACTATTCAGTGCTAATCCCTTCTGCAGGGATAGAAGGAGCAGGACATCGTCCTATGTGCGATCCAAAAGAGCCTCTTTGCTGGATTGTTTAGGCCCAAGCGGGTCTGATCTGCGGGAATTGTTGACAAATAAACAAACCTCTTCCTCCTGCTGTCCACAGGTGGGATGTCAGTTGGTGACAGTCCACTTGATCCATTGCCGGCTGGGACCAATTCCCGCCACTCCTCCAGGACGACGATCAGTTTTTGATCGATTATCGGTACAGGCCCCGAGGAAGCATCGCAAAAGGAGCGTCTCACGAGATCTACCCTTCGCATCCGTCAACATGACTGGAAGAGGACAAGGGCTGCGCAGGGGAAGACAGACTTCTGACGACACCCCCTACAGCTCCCCAGATCAAGATTACAGCCCAGGCTTAGGCGAAGTCTTGGTGCATGAAGAGGGTGTTTTCCGAAACACCAGATCTAGGGTGGCGATACCCTACAGTTATGAACGGCCTTCTTCCTCGACGGCAGTAGCCTCGCCAGAACCAAGGAGAATATCAATCCAGTCATCTGATGAAGAAGATAAAGACAGTGGGTAGGCCTCTTCAGCGACAGTTAGCTCAGTGCGAACAGATAGAGCATCAGTCAACATGGCTGATAATGCTAATGACGACCTTCGTCGACGTTTGGAAGCTCAGGAGCAAACTTTCAAGACTCAGCAAGAGGCTCTAGACAACATTCAACAGATGCTCGCTCAACTCCGCAGCAATCGCAATGACAATGATGCCAGGAGCAATCATGATGATGAGGAACATTTTAGTAATGATCAGCCAAAGACGGAGAAATCCAAGGAGGGTTCTTCTTTAGACGCTGAACTCCTTAAGGGCCTCCAAGCTCAAATTGCATCCCTAGCTCAGAGGGATGAATTAAAGAAAGTAGGGGCAGTCCGTCCTTACCCACTGGAGTGGGATTCAGTGCCATACCCACCGAAGTTCAAACCACCAACATTGCATACGTATGATGGTAAAAGTTCACCAAATCAGCACATCTACTATTTCCGGTCTCAGACTGGTAATGTTATAGGCAACGACGCCATCATGGCTAGGCTGTTCATTGGCACCTTAAAGGGGGTGGCATTTGATTGGTTCTGAAGTCTCCCTCCGAGCTCTATCAATTCCTAGATTGACCTGGAAACCCGATTCCTCTCTCGTTTCTATGAGGACGATACCGAAGTGACCATGGACAAGCTCCTCTCCACCATACAGAAGAAGGGCGAACCTATCCGTGACTACATTGAGCGATTCAGAAACTTGTCTCTGATGTGCCCAGCAGGGATGCCACTACCCATGCTCCTGTAGACGTGCAGACATAACTTCTTGGACCAGGTAGAAGTTCGCATGGGGGCTGTCAAAGCCCACACCTGGAAAGAATTGGTCGAACAAGCTGAGATAGCCGAAAAGTCGGCTAAAAAGTTTGAACCATCCACCCCTAGAGGCAAATGGGGTATGAACAATAAAGGACGTAGCGACATGGCGCAGCCTTCTCAAGCCAAAGGGAAAGAGACTATGTCTGTGGAATTATCCGGGGACGTGCAGTCGAAGGCTAAGAAGAGCGGCTTCAACAATCAGGAGCCTAAGTTCCCTCCAAAACAGTACTCCTTCAAAGACGATCAGGTGGTCACGATATTCCATCTGCTCCACAAAGGGAATAAAATGAAGCTGCCAGATGCTCGGCGTCCCAATGAGATAGGACGCACCAACGACCCTAAATACTGTCTCTACCATAGGATGATTCACCATCCTACCGACAAGTGCTATGTCCTCAAAGATAGAATTCAAGCCTTGGTCGACGCCGGGGTTCTGACATTGAAGACAGAACAGAAGAAAGTCACTACCAATATGGTGACCCTCGAGTTCGGCAAAGCCCCAAACGTCACAGTTCCTGACGGAACCTATCCAGTCCCTGTGCCATGGTTGGAAGTCAAGCATCCTCCAGCTAAAACTCAAGATAATAAGGGTCTTGTTCCCTTAACATTGGAGACAGGGGAAGTCATGTGGATACACCCAGATCTCGCCCAAAACATGCAGTGGGATTCAAAGAGCCCCAAGTCAAAGGGCAAATCTTGCAATGTCATCTCCCTCCTGCCGGACGACGGCAATCTTACTTCAGCTTCCCTCAGTGATTCAGAAGGAGAAAAGCATGCTTGCACAACGCAGGCCGATGTACCACAACAGACGAGCACCCGATAAAAAAATCATACTTAAGGCAGTATGAGAAGTCACTGACGAGATACAACAGCAAACGACGTCAGTACAAATACCAGCATCCGCTCCAGTTCCAACCAAGGGAAAAGAAAAGCCTAAGGAGGTACGGTTCGATCAGGTGTTGAAGAAACCATCATGCCCAGGGTTGGATACGCCCTTTCGTTTTGACATATTGGCCCAGCTGGCTAATATCCCGGCTCGTATCACAATACACGAGCTCCTTCGTCTCTCAAAAGAGATAAGAGAAGCACTCAGGGATGCGCTAGCCAATTCAGAATCCTATCTGACATGCATGCCAGAGGTCCCTAACAATGACGTTCAGTCTCCTTTCCCAGAATGTCACCACATACAATCAAAGGTGCCCGCTATTACCTTCACAGCGGAAGATATGCTTCTCAAAGATAAAAGCACGATCGACCTCTGTACTACACCGGATATATCGTTTCAACGTGCATTGAAAGGGTACAAGTTGACCGGGGTTCGCACTCAGCATCATCCCCAAAAGGCTTCTCTACTTCCTCGGCATACCGCTCTATAGGTTGTCCGCAACCACCACTGCAATATACGGTTTCAATGCCGGGAGCAGTCACCCACTTGGGAAAATCTGACTCCGTTGCAGAATCGGGAGCCTAAAGTCAGAAGTGACATGCTATATCATTGACGCTGACACGTCATATAACCTGCTGCTAGGACGACCATGGATCCATGCCAACTGGATCGTTCCCTCTACTCTGCACCAATGCTTCAAATATGTTGAAGATGACACGACAGTACGAACTGTCTTTGCTGAGAAGCAACCATTCAAAGGGGTGTAAAATTACTTCACTGACGCTCTCCTGTATCAAGAGGCCGGTGGAACACCTAAAGAACCATTGCCGGACGATGATGAAAGTGGCAACGAGGCGGATTCAGAATCCGAAGCAGGCATGCTAGCCATTCTGATTGGTGAACCAATTATAGCATGTCTCAATAATCCCCTATGTAATACTCCTTCAGAGGATGAAGGTGAATGGGTAATTAATGATAATATTTCTTTCGATTATCCTGCGAGTGTTGGGCTATTTGAATCCATTGCGGATGGCTCTCTGCACATGCCTTTACATAAGCCAAGTGCGTCCAGTACGCCCATGGAATCCGCAGAAGGAGCATTTTGGTGATCCCGCCATCCAAAGAAGGTCAATTACCGATAATTTTCGGTAGAACCCAACCGCGGGAACCCATAACCGCAGATTCAAGTTCAGATTCAGACACTCCACAATTCTTTCATTACGCGCGGCCAGCGCGCCATATATGAAGAAAATGGGATATGACCTAAAGCATGGAGAAGGCCTGAATTTTGGAAAAGGAAGGCGGAGCTTGCTGCGTAACTTTGTGCCAAAAGGGAAGCCTGCAAATTACTATGATAGTACACGCAGGGGGTTGGGATACGTTACACCCACATCGTCAGCAATGGTTCAATTCACAGACGATGAACCAATTCCATCACGCTCAGCCTCATCCTCCGAGTGGGACTCAGACGTCAGTGTGGGAATGATGTTCGAGAATCTCACTGTTAATATGACTTCCAGCAATCAATTGGATCCCGCGGAAGCTATTGATGAAGAACCATGGGCCTGCAATTAGACCTCCAATGGGAAAAGCGATTCGAACTGCGCGAGCCACCTACTGAAGAAAAGGTGATGCAGGTCAACTTGGGTAGTCAAGACCACCCTAAGCCATCTTTATAAGTGAAAGCCTATCACTTACAGAAAAGGAAGAATTGATAATACTCGTAAAGGAGTATATAGACGTCTTCGCATGGAGCTACGAAGACATGCCCGGACTTGATCCACAAGTCGTTATGCACCGTCTGAATATCAAGCCCGACGTTAAGCCAGTCAAGCAGCAACAACGTCGGTTTCGCCCGAACATCATGGAAGCTATTGAAGCCGAAGTTCACAAGCTCATTGCATGTGGCTTCATCCGGGAGGAACAACATCCTGATTGGGTAGCTAACATCGTCCCCGTCCTCAAGAAGAATGGGAAAATACGGATCTACATCGACTACCGTGATCTCAATACAGCCTGTCCTAAAGACGAATTCCCGCTACTCATCACCGATGTCATGATCGACAACACATGTGGATTCGAAAGGATGTCTTTCATGGACGACTTTTCAGGGTACAACCAGATTAAGATGTATCCCGACGATGAAAAGCATACTTCGTTCCGAACACACTTGGGGGTATACTGCTACACCGTAATGCCCTTCGGACTGAAGAACGCCGGAGCAACCTATCGGCGGGCAATGAGTACAATCTTCCGCGATCATCTCCGAAAAATGTTAGAATGCTATGTCGACGACATTGCTGTCAAAAGCCGCAGCAAGGATGAACATCTCCGCGATTTGAGAACGATGTTCAACCTAATGCGGACTCATCAGCTGAAAATGAATCCGACAAAATCCTTCTTGGGAGTGTCAAGTGGCAAGTTCCTTGGGTTTATTGTTACATCAAAAGGGATTCATCTTGACCCAGACAAAGTCAAAGCCATTCAAAGCATGCATCCACCGAGAAATCTCAAAGAGCTTAGAGGCTTGCAAGGCAGACTGGCTTATATTAGAAGATACATTGCAAATCTCTCAGGCCGCTGTCAGCGTTCACCCGACTCATGAAAAAGGGTGCATCCTTCGTATGGGATCAAGCTTGTCAGGAAGCTTATGAAGACATCAAGAGGTATCTCACAAAACTCCAGTCTTAGTGGCCCCCACATCAGGGAAACCGTTCTTACTTTATGTGAAAGCTATGGACCATTCTCTGGTGCCCTCCTCGCTCAAAAAGACGACAGTGGTCACGAGCAAGCCATTTATTATCTAAGCAGGACTCTGATAGGGGCGGAATCTCGCTATAATCCTATCGAGAAAGAGTGTTTAGCTCTCGTCTTTGCTGTTCAGAAGACACGACATTATTTGGTCGGCCAAACCATACATGTCATCTCCAGAGTGAACCCATTGCGTCTTCTCATGACAAAGCCAGGATCACTGAATTCAAG
This sequence comes from Agave tequilana, assembly GCA_038442645.1. Lineage (NCBI taxonomy): Eukaryota > Viridiplantae > Streptophyta > Magnoliopsida > Asparagales > Asparagaceae > Agave > Agave tequilana. The sequence continues at coordinate 113,241 of JAVJIF010029733.1, forward strand.
ATTGGCTAAATGGGCACTTCTTTTGTCTCAATACGACATGATCTTTACCCCTCAGAAGGCGGTTAAAGGTTAGGCCCTTGCAGAGTTTTTGGCTGCTCATCCAGTTCCGGAACATTCAAAACTTCACGAAGATATTCTGGATGAAGTCTTCGACTCCAATGTAACCTCAGAGGAGGAAGTGTGGCAGATGTTCTTCGATGGAGCATCGCGAATGGGCCCTCAAGGCAAGATTATTGCCGGAATGGGGGTTGTGTTTATCTCCCCACAGAATCATGTCTTGCCCAGAGCATTTTCTCTGACAGAATTATGCTCCAACAATATAGCGGAATATAATGCTCTGCTCATTGGCCTTCAGCTCGCCCATGAAATGGGGGTACGCTACCTTGAAGCCTACGGCGATTCAAAATTGATCATCAATCAGCTTAAAGGCGAATACGAAGTGCGCCACGAAGACTTGGTGCCTTACTATCACACAGCCATCGAATTGGCTAATCTATTTGAAGGCTTCTATATCGGGCACATGTCTCGATCTCAAAATACCAAGGCGGACGCTCTTGCTGCATTAGCAACAATACTAGCCTTGCCAGCCGACACCGAGTATCACCTCACGTCGCAACTCGACATCTTGTATGCTCTAAGCATATGCTAAGAACCCGAGAAGTCTATAATGTCTCCACGGATTTTGAGCCGAGAGATTGCTGCTTTCCTCTCATTGACTATGCTTTGCACGGTCTGCTTCCAGACGATCCTAAAGAAGCGGCATCTATCAGACGAAGGTCTCTCCGTTTCTACTACGACCCAACTCTGAAAACCCTTTACCGTCGTTCATATGACGGTGTCCTCCTCCGTTGCCTTTCTCATTCAGAGGCACAGGAAGTGCTTAAAGAAGCTCATGATGGCATTTGCGGAGCTCATCAGCCAGGACCAAAGCTTAAAAACAGGTTGCATAGGCTTGGATATTATTGGCCAAATATGATAGCCGATGCCATCCAATACGCACGAAGGTGTAAAGCGTGTCAAATCCATGCGGACTTCATACACCAGCCTTCGGAGTTGCTCCACCCGACTGTTGCTTCATGGCCATTTGAAGCATGGGGAATAGATGTCGTAGGGCCAATTAGCCCCTCTTCAACAAAAGGTCACCGGTTTATCCTGGCAATAACCGATTACTTTTCAAAGTGGGTGAAGCTATGCCATTGGCTGAAGTCAAAACCTCTAATGTGGTTAATTTCATCAAACGCCATATCATCCATCGATTTGGTGTCCCTAGGCGGATCATCCACGACAACGGTCCCCAATTCATAAGCCAAGTATTCTATCGGTTCTGCGATAAATACCGAATTCAAAATGTGGCTTCAACTGCCTATAATCCCGCCGCTAATGGCTTGGTGGAAGCATTCAACAAAACGATCATCAAGCTACTCAAGAAGTTCGTTTCCTCGAATAAGCGAGATTGGGACGAAAAGCTTGGTGAATGTCTTTGGGCCTACCGGACCACGGTTCGAACGCCGACAGGCAATACGCCTTTTTCCTTGATATATGGGTGCGAAGCGGTCATCCCATCGGAAATCTAGATGCCGTCGTTGCGAGTCGCTCTAATGACCAAGATCACATCAGAGGACAATGATCGGTTGCGCCTCCAAGAGCTCGAAGCCCTAGATGAGAAGCGACTACAAGCTCAGCAACACATCGAGCTGTATCAAGCTCGAATCTCAAAAGCCTTCAATAAGAAGGTCAAACAAAGGGTCTTCCAGAAAGGAGACTGATTTAGCCGTCAGACGACCGATGATTATGACGCATAAGACCAAAGGCAAATTTCAGCCTAAATGGGAAGGACCGTAACAGTCTATTCAAACGGAGCATACCGCCTTATGACTTCAGATGGCGATTTACTCATGATGTCGATCAATGACAAGTTCTTAAAGAAGTATTATCCTGATTAAGGATCCTTCTTATGATCAAGTTAACATTACACCTCTGATTAAGACCTTCGTGTTCAAAATACACACAAAGAGAGCCTTTCTCTTCCTCCAAGCGAGATCACACAACCATAAACTGGTAGGAACCTGGTCATACACTGGTTGTCTTAAAGGAAAATCAAGGTTACACATACGCTAACCAGATGATCCAATATCCTTAACGATTAAGGATAGAGGAAAATGTTGGCCTTTAAGCCCAACATAAGTCCTCGAAAACTCATCATGCTGAGGAGAATAGCATGGCTAGCCAATTCAAACGGTAATTGGTAAAGGCATATCAAACCCATTGACAGCTGAGGATTTGCTAAAAATCCTAAGGGACCTGTTCCCAGTTGATTCCCTCTCCAAAATCACTTACCAATTCTCATCCATAGAATGGTAAGACCACATATACATTTCGCTGTTACGTTAACATTAAACCTATGACAGTGATTCCCTCGTTTCTCCCCGCGAAAATGAGCTCTCCAAAATCACTTACCAATTCTCATCCATAGAATGGTAAGACCACATATACATTTCGCTGTTACGTTAACACTAAACCTATGACAGTGATTTTCTCGTTTTTTCCCGTGAAAACGAGACCTTCTCCTAAATTCCATTACAACCTTGAGCTTGGTGGCGTCTCAATCGGTTATGTCATTGCGACCTCTGAACCAGCAGACAGCCAAGTCTTAATTTCGAGCTTGTTGACATTTACAAAAGACAAGTCTCAACCCCGAGCCCTGTTGACATTTATAAAAGACAGGTCTCGATACTTATTGACATTTACAAAAGATAAGTATCACCAACCTTGATCTTGGTGGCATCTCAATCGGTTATGTCATTGCGACCTCTGAACCAGCAGACAGCCAAGTCTCAACTTTGAGCTTGTTGACATTTACAAAAGACAAGTCTCAATCCTGAGCCATGTTGACATTTACAAAAGACAGGTCTCGATACTTATTGACATTTACAAAAGATAAGTATCACCAACCTTGAGCTTGGTGGCGTCTCAATCGGTTATGTCATTGCGACCTCTGAACCAGCAGACAGCCAAGTCTCAACTTTGAGCTTGTTGACATTTACAAAAGACAAGTCTCAACCCCAAGCCTGTTGACGCTTACAAAAGACAGGTCTTGATACTTATTGACATTTACAAAAGATAAGTATCACCAACCTTGAGCTTGGTGGCGTCTCAGTCGGTTATGTCATTGCGACCTCTGAACCAGCAGACAGCCAGGTCTCAACTTTGAGCTTGTTGACATTTACAAAAGACAAGTCTCAACCCCGAGCCCTGTTGACATTTACAAAAGACAGGACTCGATACTTATTGACATTTACAAAAGATAAGTATACCAACCTTGAGCTTGGTGGCATCTCAATCGGTTATGTCATTGCGACCTCTGAACCAGCAGACTGCCAAGTCTCAACTTTGAACTTGTTGACATTACAAAAGATAAGTCTCAACCTCGAGCCCTATTGACATTTACAAAAGACAGGTCTCGATACTTATTGACATTTACAAAAGATAAGTATCACCAACCTTCGAGCTCGGTGGCGTCTCAATCGGTTATGTCATTGCGACCTCTGAACCAACAGACAGCCAAGTCTCAACCTTGAGCCTGTTGACATTTACAAAAGACAGGTTTCACCTTACTTGTCGACATTTACAAAAGACAAGTATTACCCTTTTAGTCCCATAAGGGCTAATCTTGAGTTTGGTAACTTCTCAACCGGTTACGTCAGTACGACCTCTGAACCGGCAGGTAGCCAAGTCTCATTATTCAATCCAACAAAGACTATGTTCTCAAATGGCTGCAATACAACTTGAAAACGATAACTCAGCAGATAAAGCAAGTTGGAGATTCGACAGGGAGTCAAAACAAAATTATTCTTTATTGATTCCAAAAGGAAGGGATACATGGAGGCATATATATTACGACGTACGGGCGTGCGTCATAAAATCTGATCCGCTCTTCAAGGGAAGCCAGCCTCGTCCTCCTATCATCAGCTGCCCGGACAAGCGCCTGCGACCTCAGCTCAGCCTCATTAAAATTCGTCGCCTGGGCCAAACAAGCTTCAACCTCAGCCAAAGTTGCCCTCTGCGCTAACCCCTGCCGCGAGAGTTAATCACTCTGAGCCTTAAGCTGCTCAAGCCGCGCAGTCTCTTCAAGACGCACTGGTTCAGCCCTGGATAAGAGAAGATTTGCCTTCCTGATCATCTCCTTGGCCTTCCCAATTTTATCTTCAGCGTCAAGAAGGGCACTGGTGGAGGCATCAATGGCATCCCCAACCTCTGCTTGCCTTATTTCCAAGGATTCTAAGTCAGAAGAAATAGCCTTAGCAACTTCTTGAGCAGCAAGACGGGCTTCATGCATTTGAGTGACAAGATGCGCAAGCTGCTCCTTAACCGAAGACTCCAGGTCTGAGCGGCTAAGACGGCGCCATTCCTCTACGTCCCTCTCAAATTGATCTACCAGTAGTTCTAAGGCAGTGGCCTGGTTATACCCTTCAAGGTCCCGAATACTTTCAATATTGCGGGAGAGGACCACCTTTAAAATTGAGAACGACATAGTCGAACCTTTCAAGACCAGATCGATGGATCACCCTAAGCCTTTATAAAAGCTATCGACTATGTCACCTATAAAATCATTTTCAATCTCGGCCACTTCTGGTAGACGGACAGCCTCAAAAAAATCCACCAGCCTGGTTGACACTACTGTGGAAGGAACGGCGGGAACACCGGCTGCAGCAGTATGACAGGTCATCGGTGATCTCGGCGGAGTCTTCATTGAAACCAATGCACTAGCCACCGCTGAGTAGTAGGACTAGTGATCATCTCCTGACCAGCAGGCTTAACTACCAGGGTTGGAGAAGTAGGGCTTGTAATCACTCTCAGCTCCGCATCTGGCAAAACTGATGGCACCTCACTCGTTGATATAATTGGGAGTGAAGTTGCCTCCGTGACTACCGCCTCTTCAACCTCTGTTCCTTCAGCTAGCTCAGGCCGATAAGGGAGCAGATCACCATACAGCGCGTCCAACATAGCAGCCTCCACCGCGGTCGAAGTGCTCATGTCACCCCTTGACCCCTCGGGAAGATCGTCTGGTTCCCTTGAAGTTAACGCACCCTGAGGCGGAACACCTGCAACAAAATTGTGTTTAGGCAAGACACAATAAATAGTAAAAGCCGAGAGGTCGGAACAATACCAAAGGATGATGTCGCCTCAAACATCTTGGCAACCGCATCAGTCTCCACGGGCTCCATTGGAAAGTCCTTTGCGGAGTCAACACGAATGGCCGGCCCGCTTTTGCTTGCTGAATCTTCCGTAGACCACCCAAAAGAGCTTGACGCTACAGGACTTCCTTTGAAAGTCCCAGTGCCCGAAGGACCAACGTCAGCTACATCACCTCCGAATTCTTCCGGGACGGCAAAATAGCCGGCCTCAGGACCCTCGTTGTAAGCGAATAGAGGATCATATTGTTCCTCTTATTCTCCGACGGCTTCAGCTCTCGGGCTCGTCACCGCCTCAGCTCCTATATCACAAAGCAGATAATAAGCGGTTCGGAGCACATAGAAGATATATTACAAAGACGAAGCTGATCTTACCTAAGTCCGGAGCAACTTCACCAGTAAGTCCAGCAACCGACGGTTCAACTACTAATGGGGCAGCCGGAGGAAACGCTGCAGAAGGTTCACCCTCTACGACAACCGTAGGAGCTTGGCGACGGGGCTTTTTCACCAACTGTTTCCTACGAGACTCACCTGTCCGTTTGCGCTTGAGAGGGACATTAGAACCTTCCTCCTCCACTTCTATATGTCTTGAGGGAACTGTCCCCATCATGCCAGAACCAGCCGCAGCAGTCCCGGTACCTGTCTTCGCTTCAAAGCAAGGACTTTCTGCATCCGAGGCTTCGCTGTCATCCACAGCAACGAATTCCTCCATGCCTGGGACGTGAACCCTCTTACCTTCCCTTTTCTCAGAGACCTTTCGCTTCAGCCGCTGAGAAATTAACTTCACACCAGAACTGTTAGCATTGAATCCAGGGGGTGTGGAGTTGGAAGTTGCATACCATGGCAGAAGCTCAGGGTCATTAGAAGATTGGGAGTCCTCAATGGCATACGCAGCCGCGCCCCAGTACAGTCCGCAATGAAGAATCGCCAAGCACGGGCCCCATCAATAAGGCTCCCATGAAAGCCAGATTGAGATTTGGGTTGCCCACGTACAGTTGGTCATATCCAAACTGTCGAGCAAACTGACTTGGGACATAAGGCTCCAAGTAGCAGCTATCCCCGCTCCGGTATAATAGATGTGAAGGCCGGATGCTGACCAGCCACTCAAAAACTCCCCGGCTCAGGGACGACTGCCCCTCTCCCGCATCTTTGAACTCTTCCTCATATCCTGTGTCCCGAATACAGGAAAAACAGCGGAAGAGACTATAGACGTCATAACGACGTACCAACTTACGAGCCTCAGCCACGTAAGTCTTCTGCCATGAGCATCCTTCGAATCGACGGAGAAGCGCCATTCGAACACCTTCAGGGGGGTCCTCTACAGCTTCAATCAAAGAAGGACAATGCAGGGCGAACCACGCCATTAAATAAGTGTATGGCAGACCTATCCTGGGATTGGGTCCGTCGCGGGGGGAAATGGTCCCCTTTCCACGCTTCGTCGTTGGTGGCCTGCAAAAAGCCTCCGTCAATGCACGAAGGCCTCTCTGGATGCAGCACACCATGGCCAGAAGAAGTCCCAGAGGACGACCATGAACCAAACGAACAGCGGGCAGCAAAACATTCGGATGAACGACGTCACCCGAAGAAGACGGCACCACGCACCTCTTCAGCCAGACTGTTAAGAAACCAGCCAGAAGTGCCTTCCGGGGTATCGGCCTGCGAGCCTGATGATGAAAACTTCGAAGGACATCATCCTTCTCATAGGGACCATCGTCTTCCTTCACAACTAGATCCCCTTGGAAGTGCTTTTGCATCTGGTCAAAGATCTTTTCATCAGCAACTCCACAGTGAGCCGCTTCAGGAGTATTCTCCATATCCAGGAATAAGTAATCTCCCCAGCTCTTCAAGCTACAGGAGGTTCCCTTGCTGCCTCCATGCATACTGGAGCAAATGTGCAAATGGCACATTAACTCCCTGTAGGTCTCAAACAAAGCGGGCTCCTGTTTCTCCAGAAGCGCCAATTCTGCCTCGCATGGGAAGTATTCTTCATATAGAAGAGACCCAAAAGGCAAAGCAGAGACTTCCCACATCTCATGCAAGGCCATACCCAATTCGCCAACAGGGGTGAAGAAAGTCCCTGAGGCTGGGCAATACAATTCAAAGATGGCGTAGAAGCACGCCACGTTCATCTCAATACCGTAGCAGGTCGCCCTGACGGCCTCATAGAGGTTCAGCCTCTCTAAATCCTCCTCGAAATGAGCGAGGATATATACAGTTAAATCCCTCCACCATGCCTTCGGAGGGTGAATCCAGCCTGGAGTCCTGAAGTCAGTGGCTGGGTAGTTCCCATTGACCTTGCAGAATTGGTTGCCAAAGATCAGCGCCACTGCAGGATTTTCTCCCATGGGATTTCTCGTGACACATTCCCAGGATATAGACCCATTATGCAACGAGGAGGCCCCGCTCTTGCATAACCGGGAGACTGAAGCATCAATTTCCCTATGAGGATAGAGTCAGTACTCCGGCTCACTTCCCAAGACATCTTCCGAGTCTGCGTCACGCACTGGAAGGAAGACAAAGAAAAATGTCGCTTGTTGGACGGAAGGTAGAACTTCTCACCATCCAATGGGAAAATCCCCTGCCAGTAGTTGGTGATCAAGGTCTGGCACGACATCCCCAAACATGAAATCGGGCTTTCTATAGGTACGACGATCAAAATCTTCAAGGGGAGCCGTAGGCAAAATGCTTCTTGTGGTGTGTTGATCACCACCATAAATAAGCGTGTCTCGGACGAGAGAACTCCGCTCACTAAACAGAGAAGCCTGCCCTTGGAATTGCAGGCTGATATTGCCGTCCAATCCCCTGGTCATCCCAAATGGACTATTCAAAGGACCAGGATTGTAGTGCACTGCAGGAACAAAGAGAAATTATGATTAGTCCATCAGCCGAATGAGGGCTAAAATCAGAAAGCAAAATTTGACAAGGCATAGCCTCGCCCTCTGAGCGAGGCTGGCCTAACGAAAGCTTCGCCCCGAAGTTTAGCTTCGCAGCTGCAGTGTAACTCCGCATCCCACACTAGGGCAGGATGCAGGAAAATATCCAAGTGTTAGCTTCGCTCTGGAAGCTTAGCTTCAAACAACAGGATGCGACAAAGCCTCCAAGGCTAACTTCGTCAAAAGGGCATTACTGTCCTTTTCTCTCAAAATTTCAAAGTACAGCTTCGCTTGGAAGCTTAAAGAAGAATCCTTCAGTTCTTGGATTCCCGATCAAGAAATCAAGCCAGAAATCGGCTTTAAAGGAGAGACAACAGTCTCTAATCAAAAGGGAAAGTTCCCTACCGGCAATTGGTCGTTCGATGGCCGGAGGAGGAGAAGGACCCTCCGTTGCAGAAGTTGCCACCTCTTTTCCCGCTCGTCTCTTGGGCGCCATTGAAGAACTGTGGAAGTTCTTAAACTCTTCAATGAAGAAGGAAGAAGAAGAAGAGTCAAGTGCTCCGGAAAATTCAAAGAGAAATGATGACTTTCTCTCCCAGCCCGACCAGGCTTTTATAGGCCGATGATCGCCTGAAACGATGCCTCGAAAACAGTACAGGCTGTCGTTTTAAATTAATTTGAAACGGCGCCTAAAGCGCCTTCCCGAAAAGCGCTGATTTAGCCACTAAGGGCTAACTTCGCCACAAATCAAAATGCGGACTTCATATAAAAGGATTGCCTTAGCTTCGCTGAAGGCGTAGACCGAACTTTGCAGATATGCTAGCTTCGCTGGAAGCTCGTTCCTGTTTTAATCCCATCTCGCATGGAGTTTTCCTCCGATAGCTGAATTCAAGATGAAGGCAAGGCGGAAATCAAATGAGCAGAAAATGAACTTTCATTGATTTAAAAGGAAAGGTACATTGATACTACATCAAGGTTGTGTTTCGTACAACAGATTCAGTTGCTCGGCAGGATCATTTGCGCAAAAGGCATACAAGTGGTTTTATCTGCTTCCAAGCCAGACCAACTGGACACGAAAGGCCTTCCTCCTGCACAAGGCCGTAATCCTTCGCATGATGGCAGATTTTGCCACCATGGAGCTGGATCTTCCGTAATCAAAATTGGCTAAGACTGATCGCCACCAGCAGGTTGGACCTTCTATGATGAAAATGGGCAATGGGAAGGTCAGTGAACTCACAGGTGACGTCCGCTTTCCCGAAGTGGACATCTTAGATAAGCGGCTACCATCCCGCCTCAAAAGGAATCATCTCGGATAAGCGACTGCCAACAGCTTTTGGGACACACATCAGCTACCCCAGTTTGTTCCTCCTGCTTAAAAGTAAAGCTTCAACCGGGGAAGCATAAGGCAACTTTTCAGTCTCTTTCATCAAGTCACAAGATTGGCGAACATAGCTCACTACAATGCAAATCAGAACAGATTAGCAGTTAAACACGGGGGAAGCTGCAAAAACATTAAGTCAGATTCTTTGGGGGGAAGCAATCCGATTTCAGTTAAAGCAGAGGATAAGCCTCGCTTGCACAATAATGATGGGCTAGCTCAGCAAACGCCAAGTCCTAGCCTCGCCTATATGGCTAAACCAGACTGATCCTGTGGGACACAGTCTTAGCCCCACCTATATGGCAAGACTGGCTCAACCTTGAAGAAACTAAGTCCCAAGTTCTGCCTGTGCAGCGGACTTAACATGCAGTGATCTTTCTCTGATCAAGTCAAGATGATAGCTTCGCTGGGAAGCTATGCTAAAATCCTTCTCCGCAGATCAGTTAAATGGAGAACAAGGGAAGTTAATCCCTGAAGCAGCTGAATACAGCTAAAGCTAAATTAAGGGAGATGAATTCCCTAAAGTTGGTGAAGTCGTTGAATGATCAAGACTTACCGGTCCTTGGCCGGGTAATAACCAGAGTGGCCATCCCCACTACTTCAGAGATCTGAGTATCTCTCTCAACCAAGAGAAGAGGAGAAGAGCAGATCACTTCTCTTCAGAGGACCTCAAGTGTCCTGTTTATGGGCCTCATGGCCTGAGCGCTGCCGCCTCAAGCGTGGAAGCATGAGCGCATTTAAGGCGTTTATTGCGCCTTGACAAAAGGGACGGTTTCCCTTGGAACCGTGCAAAGGAAGAAACGTCTCCCTCATAAAGGCACTCATGGCGCCTTGAAGAAAGGGAATATCCTCCCTCGGAAATGCACAAGGGGAGAATATCTCCCTCGATCAGAATGAGAGAAGAACTAATCCTTCTCGTAACTAGCCCACGCAGTTGGCCTTGGGAAAGCAACAGATGTTCCAGAGCGAACCTACCTAGCCGCGAAGCTACCCAGATGCGAGTCTATATGATTCCTTGGCGAATCTACATCCTAAAGCAGGATTCAAAGCGAAGCTGAACTCAACCATCATGGCGACGTTCATACTCCACACACCACCAATCAAAGCAGTTTAGAGTATTTCAAAGTCTGAGCCATCGCAGACTTTTGAAAACTTTGAAGGGGGTCTTGTTGACACTTAAAAAAGACAAGATTCTTATTGGTCCGAACAATGTCTAAACTTGTTGACATTTACAAAAGACAAGTGACAGACGAGCTGAAGACCAGTTTTCACCCATCTCCGAGGGACAGGGAAGCAACTTGGACTCCACTGATCTAGCAAGCAGATAGTGAACCCAGATTGCCTCTAAACAGACCTCAGCAGGTCTAGGATGCTACCACTTAACATCACATGAGCCCAAAGGGATAGCCTCGCTTGAGAGGCTAAGATCATCCAACTTCGCCTTGAAGCCATCCCAAAGCCTCGCCAGGAAGCTAACTCATAGCTTCGCCCTGAAGCCACATGCAACTGCGCAGAAAGGGTATATGGTAGCCTCGCCACAGACTACATCTAGCTCTGCCGAAGAGCTTTCTTCGGACTTCGCCAGATACTGCCTCCAGCTCCGCTGTGAGTTCAAAGCGGGCATCGCCGCTGCTGGGCTGCTGGTCAACCTTTGACTAATCAAATCTCCAGATTAGATCAAATCTAATCAGGATTAAGATCAAATCCAATTAAAATCAAATTGGAGATCAATTTTGGCAGTTGATTGCCACAATCTCTTGACTCTTCTAAAACGGGTAAGAAGATCAAGGGAAATCCTCCAACGATATGGAAAGGATCAAAACAGATCAAGAGGATCAACCGACCTGCCATTTCTAGCTTCGCAGAAGCTGATCCTAGCCTCGCAGCAAGGCTACTTTCCAGATTTAAACAGATTCGACTTAATCTGTTTCCATATCTTCAAGGGACGATTATACCCTTGCTCTCCTTATAAATAGCCCACCAGGGGTACAAGACAGAGTGAGCCTAAAACACGCACAAGAGGACTCCACAAGCAGAGGCTTCTTCACGACGCACCGTGCACTCTTGAATTCAGAGACCTTTTAGAGAATTGCTTCTCTATTCAGGGTGCTGATACCCTAATACCTTCTTCTCAAGGAATCTCCGGAACCAGGCGAGAAGGAATTCCTAATTGAAGGCGGTTTTGAGAAGTAGCAAGAGGGTTATACCAGCCTTCTATTCTCTGATTCCCCGAACCAGGCGAGAAGGGAATCTCATCGCTCGCATCGTCAAAGGGACAAAGTGGTCGCGCGCTGACCAGACTCCTATCGGCACACTTCTCCAGAATCTCTGAGGAGATCTACTTGTAATCTTTTTAAGAATACTTGTAATTTAGCTCCTTAACTCTTTTTATTGTAAGTTTTTCCCTTTACAAATCAATGGAAAACAAAAGATATATGAAAAACTAACTTGAAAACCTACTTGAAATCTTCTGAAAAATAGTCCAAGAGAAGCCCCTTTTATAGGCTTCAAAAATGTGGCCGTTAGAGGCCAACTCAGCAGTCTGGACTGCTGGCGGTCGACTGCCCGGTCAACCGGCCAACGGTCAGATTTCTGACCGCTGTGCCATCGCTTGACTGGCCGGTCGACAGTGGCCTGGATACAGAGAGCAGTAGCTCTCTGTCGGTCAACCGTCCGGTCGACCGGGGCCATTTCCAGAGAGCAGAGCTCTCTGGCGGTCGACCGGGTCGGTCGACCGGCCCTCCAGCCAAACGAGCCGTGCATGTTTTATGCACGTTGGTCGACCGACCTCTGTCTCGGTCGACCGTGCGGTCGACCGGCAGAAGGCCAGAAATAGCAATTTTTAGGGATTAAAAACATGTCTTTTTACCTTCAATAAAATCCCATAAATTCTCAAAAAATCTACAAAAATAAGTTCATTGATATAATATGATATACAAATATGTTTGAGTAAAAATCGAAACATGTTACCAATATTTTGAACAATTTTTGTAATATAGAAGTTTTGCCTTAAACAAAAATCTGTATTTTCCAAAATTGATTTTTTTCAAAACTTCTCCAAATACAAAAACAAGATATTTTAAATACTTTTAAAGTTTAGTGTGTATGGATATGATCCACTACACATATATGATGAAATATCTATGTTTTTGACATTAAGCTCTAAAATAAGTTTTGATAAAACACATGTATATTTTTAGGCTTAAAAACCAAAACGGTATTTTCCTAAATGAAAACTCTTTTATGAAAACACATATAAATATTGTGTGTGAGTGTATATGAACTTGAGCAATCCACCAACTAATCTATCCTTTACATTTTATCTAAAAACAAAATCTTACTACAAATAAACTTAGACACAAGTCTTCTAGGAAATCTTCTTTTGAAGGTCTTCTTCTCCTTCTTGACTTGGTCCAAACTTTGATCCAATGAGCTTGATGTGGTCTTGATGCGCGAGCTCTTGAATCAACACGTACTAGCTCCAAAACTTAACTTTAAATCCTTTGTTAAAGCGAAACACCTACTAAGATCTTGATCACATATCTGAGATTAATTAAACACAAGATCATTAGTACTATAACTACATGAGTTACTCATCATCAAAACTAGAGTGATGGGCCTTTGGGGCAACACAGCAGAGGTAGAAGAATAAGCTCACAGCAGAGCTAAAAAGAAAGCTTCATGCGAAGTTAAAAGATAAGCCCATGTTAGAATTATTGATAGCTCGCTGCGAAGCTGGCACTGAACTTGCAACAAAGCTAAAAGAGAGCTCTCAACAGAGCTATGAGAAGATTCAAATTTAGCCAGGAGGTGAGCCCACAACAGAGCTAATGACTGCTCACTACGAAGCTAGCACTGTGCTCGCTGCGAAACTAGGAGTTAGCCTTTTTGGGCTTCTTCAAAAGGCAAATGCTTGGTTCACTACCTGCTTCTTTGGTTCAGTAGAGTTCAAATCATTGGTTTGTCCATCAAGGATGAATAAGTTTTCAGCCTGCCTGTGACTTGTTGTCATGCCCCACTGCCCAAAATACAATACGTGACATGATTGGTGACATGTACACATTGGATATGACGTCCTACATATACACGATAACCCTATTGTAGACCTGAACAAGTCTCATTATAAGGTAAGAACACTGCTGATATGTTATATTACATGTAACAAGAGTACATAACACAATCCAATACAGTACTAAAAACATAGTACATCTGAGCCCATCAGCATATTTATGAAAATATACAGTACAACGACATAACTGGAACAGAAAAATAGTACAACTATGAAATATACTGAAAGCCAAAAAAATACGATAAGGTCACGAACTGTCCTACAGCTGCTCAGCCAAACTTTCTAGGTACTACGCGTCCTCCTTTGAGGGTGTAACCATGGAATCTATATCTGGGTAGGCAAACCCAGGGTCTCAGATGCGACCGAGCAAGTATATAAAGAAAAGATAAGGAGAATAAAGACTACCATGAAATATACATGCACATGGCTGAAATAGAATGTGCAATAAGATGACGATAATCAAAATACCACTGGAGTAACTTTTCACTATCTTGTCCAGGAGTGTATAAATGTGTATTATGAGACTTAACAATCGAGGAGCTCTGATCAAGTGGGTGTATCCCGTGCATACCCAGGATCACGGCCTTAAACAGACCCCTAGCTGTTGAGACCAGGGCTCTCCGCTAAGAGGGGAGTAGGAAACGAGAAACGGGAGCTTAGGGAGCTATATACAATCGGTAGGCAGCACTGCCATCCCCTGCAGTGGGACTAACAATATGGATCCAGTACACCCACTCGATAAGATCTAGTCAATCATCCAGTCTCCCCATTCCCAAGTTATTTCATTTCAGAATGACAAGTGGTGACATAATTTAACTGGAACAGGTGACAAAAAGATAGGAAGCACTCGTCAGGTCCTACGTATTATAGCCATGTGGATGAGCGTGCATGTATCGAGCAAAAAGCTGGCATAAATAATGGAATCAGCTATATAATGTGTAACGGGAATCAATACCAGAAGTATCAAAGTAGATGTAATGGGAGTTAGTAATAGAAATACATGCAATTGTCCCAGCTATCTCCATATTAATATGCACACTATACCATAAATACCACTAATATCCCAGTAGAACAAGTCCATGCTCCGATATACTACTCAATCCCTAAGATCTAGGCCATTTATCGAGAATAATTATAATATCGGTAATCAAATATTCCAGTCAGCTAACAAGAATTTACAAATGATTTATTTGGTGAAACAAGAAAAATAATAGTAAACACTTGCCTTACAAAGTAGTTCTTGCAGTTCCGATCCCAAGGTACCAAGAACGCGCGATTCCGACGTCAAATGACCAAGTTATAGTCTAAAGTATGACTTAGGGTCCATTTTATAATATCTGAAGTGATCCAGGGAGTTAAACTAAAATTTTCAGGGTTATTATAACCCCGATCCTTGATATACGTATCACAGTATCAGTACTTGATACGGCATATAGAATTGATTTGACTTTTCTGCTAGTCAGATTGAGCCAATTTCAGTTTCAGATATCATTTTCTAATATTTTAATGTTTTTAGAATTTTTTGGAATTTTTCTGAATTATTTTGGGAAATCTCTATAGCCGGTCGACCAATATCTATAATTGGCTCTACGATTTTTAATTTGCAAATGGAGTTGAATTTTTAAAATCGGCTTTCACCTTGTGTCTTAGAATCATATTCTCTATACTAAGATATTTTTGGGAATTTTTCTAAATTATTCCAAAATCGGGCCAAATCGGTGTCGTCTAGTATCGGGCGATACATTTCAGGATTTTTAACATGCAAACTGGATAAGATTTCATGAATCTAATTTCACATTACTCCTCAGTATAATATTTACTATTTTACAAAATTTTGAGAACCCTTTGAAGCTAGTCCAATATTGAGCCAATAAAAATAATAATAAAATATTATTTTTTAATCTATCTCTTTCATTTCTTCTCCTTTCTTCCTGAATCCTCCCCCACCGCCATTAGACCGCCGCCTTTCCCCTATTTTTTCCTTTTAAGTCTTTCCCCCTCTCTTTCTCTCTCTAATTTATCCCTAATTCTCTCTCTCATCTCTTTCTCCCTCACTCACTCACTCACTCACTCACTCTCTCTCTCTCTCTCTCTCTCTCTCTCTCTCTCTTTCTTCCTCTCTTCCTCACCTCTCTCTCTCTCTCTCTCTCTGTGTGTGTTTAAGTCCACGGGGCTTGATTCGTCACCCGCGGCCAGGCGGCCGGTGGCTGGCGCGCCACTGCCCCCATCGGGCCCCGCCGCCCTTCTTCTTCTTCTTCTCTTTCTTCTTCTTTTCCTTCTTCTTCTATTGTAAATTTCTCACCCACCATTCCCCCATCTCTCTATTCCTCTCTCTCCCTTTCTCCTTACCCTCTCTCGGCGCCTGACGCACCACTGTGCCGGCGGCGGCCGGGACCGCCGTCAGCAGGCAGCCGCCGGCCTGCGCGCGCACGCTGCAGCAGCAGCAGATGCTGCTGTTGCTTCTACTGTACCCGGATGGGTTCACACCCACACCCAATAACGAGTGTGAACCCATCTCAAGAACCCAAAACCCGTTACCCAATAAACCCTAACCATTAACCTATTAACCCACTTCCACTTAAATCATTAGGTTTGGGTATTGGATCCAAACCCGGCCCGTTCAGAGCCCAAACCTGTTCTTAAACCTAATAAGGTAAACTTTCATAAAAGTTCCTATTACATTATATTTGTTGCATTTTTATTCTTATTAATTACATATTAAACCTTTTTATATGGTTTCTAGTGTTCGGGCAATATCTGGAGCATCAGGACTCCAAATTGGACGATCCTGAAACCGTTGCGATCGTGGGAAAGAGAGTTACCTTCCCATAGCTAGTTTGAGAGTGTTTTTATTTTATAAATTATAGTTATCATATTTAATTAACTTGATCGTAATTATCAGAATATCCTTGTAAATAGAATTAAATAGAATTCTTGATTTATTGTAAAATATAGATGACTTGTCTAAATATTCATAAGTTAATACTTTTACCAAGTAAAATTAACTAATAAATTGATGATTAACATAGATTTATCTAATAATTTTGTGATCTTGATCATATTAATAATATTGTAATATTTATTACAAATAGGGAGATCTACTACTCGATTACAGGGTATGATCACCGTTATTTGACTCACACTGTACACCATTACTACATGTCCTCGGATTATCGTTACACGAACATTCTAATACATTGGATATTGCATTTTGGATAAATATCCAGTACACTAGATACTGTTATTCCATCACTGTTACTCAGACACTGATATACATGACACTATTATAGCATGTTCATGAATTAATGATATATAGATACGATAATACACGTACCATAATACCTTCTTATTCATGTCCCACCGATATATAGATACACCAATTCACTAGACACCATCATTTTATATATTTCTATCATCGTTACATGGATGCTCGGTACACAGTTATATCATGTTCACATATCTCTGATACATATATTCACCGGTATACATGCATTGATTGTTTCTATATTCTTGTCATGTGGATCACCGTTCATATTATTGCATGTCTTATTATTGCATGTATATTCTTGCATTCTTGTTGCATGATTATTTCTTGTTACTGATATTGATATTCCCGTTATTGGATACATGAGCTGTTGATATGCGATGTGTAGACTCCCACATCTCTTTTATATCGTTTACCGTTATCTTGTTTCATGATATCAATAAAGTTCATGTCTTATTATCGTATTACTTGTACCATGCACTGTTCTAGTACTTGATATACTGTGTAGTTCATACTTGTATTCTAGTATACCAGTTATCAGCACAGTCACGCCAGCGTTTGGCGGAACATGTGTGGAATTAAGTGCCACACGGAGCAAAGTGCCACATTATACCTATCCGTGGTGAGGGCCACCTCTTGAATCCGTGGGGGCCACTTCTAGAATCCTCACTCCGCCTGGTGTTGGGTGACGAGGATGCCTTTGATGCTCTTGTTATTGATATTGTTACTGACCAGACTCAGTATTCTTATTATATTGTATTCCTATTATATGCATGGTCATGCTGACGTCCGGCACATGGTGTGTGAAACTAAGTGCTAAACGGAACAAAGTGCCACACCATATACATGGTGGGGGCTACCTCTTGAACATATGGGGGCCACCTCTAGAATCCTACGTCGCGGGGTGTTGGCATGATGAAGGCATCCTCAGTGCGCTTGCTATTCAGACCCAGTACATGATACATTTAATAACCAAATAATAGCGACGTCAGTAACACTTGTTATTTGGTCACTCTCTCGTTTGGATAATGGTACCCATATACCATATCCGGATGGATTCTACTGGAGTGTGGGCTCCAGTATGAACTGCTAGTGGTATGGGACACTGGAAGAGATTGATTAAATACCAAGTGGTACTGATTGTGATTATTGTATAAATAACATGACTTGCCTGATACATGTATACTATTGTTTAGTTGTACTTGTTATTGTTCCTGATAATTTATCCGCAATCATCTTACCTGTATACTTTATTACCTTACCTAGTATATGTTACACTTTCTGTGGTGGCATACTACTCATGACACGTATACTCTGCAGTGCATATATTCTGCTTTCTGTATACCTTACAGACATCATTACTGTATATGCACAACACAGTATTATGGTTATTTTGCATATGCACCTCTGCATGTTCATTTCTATCATGTCACTACTATACAATATTATTTATTATATAAAATGGGAGACCACTGTAGACATGACCCGATGATAAAATGCTAGTCGGTGATAATATTCTACTGATTATTAAACTCCTAATATGGTATTACTGATACATAAACATGTATTATATCTTATTATCGTGCCTGTATTACTATATTACATATTACTGCCTCCTTCATTTTATCACTCACTAGGTCGCTTTCTGAAGACCCTGAGTTTGCGTGCCCAGGTTGGAGATCCGAGTTATCGTATTGCCAGATATTTCTTTGGATTCACATAGGAGACTCATCATCGAGACCATTCATAGGTATTTTTGTGATTTGTTTCTTTTATCTTGTTTATCCCTATTTTCATATCTGTTATGATTACTAACCTCTTTCTGCAAGTATTCTTATACTTATTTAATGCTGGAACTCTTGTATATATGGAGGCTATTTCCTGTACTGAGGCATAGCGTACGTACACGAGGGTATCTCCGCCCTGCGTATGTACGTCGCCATAACGTCTCCGTATCCGTGGAATTGAGGCGTTACAGTTATAGATGTAAAAATACGAATTTATGCAGGGCTTTGATGAAATTTACCTTTTTAATCAAAGCGGGTTGTGGGTTTCGGGTTGCGCATCGGGTCTATACACAAACCCATTATAGGTTTTTCTTCTCCGTTCTCTCCTTCGAATAGAACAGTAGCAGCAGGTGCAAAAGAAGAAGGAGAGGAGGGAGATTCGGGTTTTGGTTGCAGTAGGAGGTGGCCGCGGTGGTCGTACGGTTGCGCGCACGGTGGTGGAAAGTGACGGAGCTCCGGTGATGCTCCGGTGGTGTGTAAACGAGGAAGAGAAGGAGAAAAGGGAGGATGGTTGCGTGGTGGTTACGATAGAGAGCGGTGAAGAATGGAGGAGGTTGTGGTAGTGCCAGAAGTTAAGGGGGTGGTTTCGGTGGCGACGCGGTGGCCGAAGGTAGGTGGAGTAGGTGGTGGTGTGATATGGGTTGATATAATGCAAGAGAGGAAGTGAGAGTGAGATGGGGGAACTGGGTGGTAGGGTTTTAAGGAGGTGTTCGGGGTGCCGTTGGGGTGCTGGTGTGGGTGGCGTTGAGATGAGGAGAAGGAGGGGGTGGCGCAGGTGAGGTGAATGGGGGGTGAGAGAACGAGAGAGTTGTTATTATTGGGTTTAATGGGTTGAATGTAAATGGGATTTTTAAGGTGAATTATGTCGGTTAAGAGGAAGAGTGTAGAAAGGTAAAGAAAATGTGAAGGTTGGTTAATTGGAATTGTGTAGAAACGTAGAGAAAATTTTTATAGTCGGTTAGATTATTAGGATTTGTTATAGGATTTTATATATTTAAATAATTGGGTTAAAATTTGACTAGTTCCGAACAGTCCCCAAAAATTATGTAAAATAAAGAATATTAGTCTAAGACATAATGTGAAATCAGATTGTAAAAATTCAAACCGATTTGCGAATTAAAAATCTTGAAATGATCAGTGATACCGGGCGACATCTGTTCGACCCGATTTTAGACTAATTCAGAAAAATCGCCAAAATTACTTGAAAGTAGAAAATATGATTTTAAAGACGAATACAGAAATAGATTCTAAAAATTTTAATTCATTTGTGAATTAAAAATTCTTGGGTCAATTATTGGTGTCGGTTGACATCGATCATGAACATTTTTCAAAATAATTCGGAAAAATTTTCAAAAAAATTTAGAAAATTCAAAATATTAGAAAATAATTTGTGAAGCTGGAACTAGTTCAATTTGGCTCTCAGGTTGGTCAAATCACTGCGTACTCCACATCGTATTACGGTGACACGTATAACGACGATTGAGGGTTACACTTGTCTTTTAGAAGTGTTGACAAGTTAGATATTATTCGGACCGATTACAGAGCTACCTTGGAGTCCTTTTTTCAGAGTGTCAACACCCACCTAGTAGTAATTTACATCCAATTGACCAATGCAATAATTGCTCAAAAGCCTACATAAGCACAAATTGTAGCTCACCGTAAGTGGAAACTCACCAAGAAGAACAAAAGTAACACATAAGCCCAGCGTTATAATGAGAGAGAATGGCTTTTATATGCTCGTGCACTCTAGTTTTGCTCTTGCTAATTGTGAGTTTGTGAAATGCAATAGAATTGTATCAACTTGCTTCCTTTCTTATTTTATCAACAATTCAGGTTGGGCGATCTTAGTCCTAAATTAGCTAGTACACCTATTCACTCCCTCATTGTGCACTTTCTTATGCAAGATGAGTGAATTTGAATCAAGGTGGAGATCTATGAGATTTGAGTCAGTTAAATTCAAGTCTAAGTTCAAATTGAGTTTATTTTTTTATGTTTGATTTTATTCGTTTCCTTTTATATGAGTTCTAGTTAAAATGGAAACCAAGATCTTTTAAGGTTATGATTTCGAGACTAGTAAGAAGTAGAAATCTTGGACCATGGTTGCTAGTATAAATATAAGAGGTTATTTTCAATTTGTATGATTTTATTAGAATTTTTGTGATTTTTCTATAGGCTTATCAGGTTTTAGACATGTTAACCAATCTATTAGGATAATGGGTTTTCGCGCCCTCTCTATTACATGCCCTCTCCATTAGGCGTGGAGAGAGAGGATATATCTAAACATCTATCAGTTACAAAGTCTAAATTTATTATTTACTGGGTTTTTTCATATCGACATTTGAAATCTTTCTTAATTTCATATTCATCCTCAAAATTTTCATAATTTCATATCGACCCCTCAAATCATAAAATTTGGACAAAATCCCCTTCTGTTAATTATTCTGTTTATAAGAAAAAATATTCTTGAAATATTTTTTAAATTCAAATATTTTAAAATAATATGTGAACTTACCATTATACTCTCATCTCTTTCAACTATTTTCTATTAACAAACTCACTCTTTCCAACTCAACCACGACTCTGGCTGTCTCTGGCCGTCTTCGATCGAGCGAGCGCGAGGAGACGGGCGTGATTAGGAATGGAGTGGACGACGATGACGATGACAACATAGGTAAATGGGCAGGGCGGCAGACGAAGAGGAGAGAGTGAAAGAAAAAGAGAGTGAAATGTATTTCTGAATTAGTTTAGGATATAAATATATTTTCACCAGGCCACCATTGAAAAATAGACAGCAACTAATAGAGGGAGAGTTTTTATCCAAACTTGTAAGATTTAGGGTGTCGATATGAAAATATGAAGATTTCGGGAGTGAATACGAAATTAAGAAAAATTTCAGTCCCGATATGAAAAAACCCCTTATATATAAGGTGGGTACACATGGTCTAAATTTATTATTTATTAAGTGGGTACATAAAGCCTTAATTTATCAAAATATTCTCTTAAAAAATCCCAAGCTCAAGATTTGATTCATGATGGATCTCACCAAATCTAAAATTCTCCTCAAATTCGTCCGTACTTCTTTGGTGGGAAACACATACATGTCTCTGGCACATGCATTCAGGGCATAAAGTCTTAATTTATTATTTATTAGGTGGGTTCGCAAAGTCAAAATTTATTATTTATAAGGTGGGTGCACAATGTATAGTTTTAATTTATTATTTATTGGTGCAACATGGGGTGCCATGCACGTACAGGGAGCTAGTCTTATTTAATTAAACAATTGTGTGAATTGGTAATGATAGATAGGACTATGTTAAGGTTGGTGCATGAGTACTAATGTGCTATAATTGTTAAAATATAAATATCTCAACTCTCATCTCAACTTCAGCGTTTTGGTGCAGTGATTTTTTTTTTAAATATGGTATTAGAGAAACCCAGGTCAATTCTCAATGGGCGCACACTAAAAAACAGATTTAAAACAAAAAATATCACCACTACGAAAAGCTGAAGTTTGGCACACAAAAAGGGCGCTTTGATCTATGATGGTATGTTAAAAGATAAATACCTCAACCCTCATCTCAACTTCAAAGTTTTGATATAATGACATCGACTTTTAATAAAATTAAATAATTGATAATCAAAATATATAATTATTTTAAATTAAGATCGAGCGTTAGGGATATTCACCCCTCCCATTAATTATTTGTGACACTTCGCTTCCCTATTTTTTTATCTATTAAAAAAATAATGGTGGATTTTGATGGGAGAAAATGATGTAGGATTTTGAAAGAAACTGGATTTAGCTGTTTAAATAGAGTTCCAATTCATAGGCCGTTGATATTGATGGTTAACCTTTGCTTTATTTTCGGTATTTTGGGTATAAAAGTAAATGTGAAAAAAAATACTAGCTTTTTAAATTCTTTTTCCGCAACAATTATCCTGACGGTCCATTACTATTTATATGAAATTTACATTGCGGAAAATCATTAGTCACTCATATAAATCATTAATTGGAATTGTGCTAGGGATATTGTATCATCTCTAGCATCTAAAGTGTGATGAACAATTTTAAGTAAGGAGAATTAAGCCCGGAGAAGACACACAAAATACATACATTTATATAAGCACAATGCAATATTTATATATATATATTTTTCCCCACACATGCATTTCTTGCTCAAGCTCACCATACTCCTTATTTAGGCACATAAAGTCATACTGCCAAGTTCACTATGTTACGACACATCAGGTACATATTTGGAGGATGAGGAGCAAGGCTCTTATTTCACATAAGCATCTTTTTTTACGCTCAAAGGGTTGGGTAAGCCCCGCGCATAGCAAGCCCACACAGTCCTTGAGGTGCAGCAATATCCTTCTTCATCCTTATATATCCACCCTCACCCCACCTAGGACCCCATGAGTTCCTGACTATCCAGTACTTTTCTGAGCCTTCTTCCCCGTAACCAACAACAACAACTGCATGATTGATATTTGTTCCACAGGGTCCGGAGAAGATACCCTTCTTATAGCCTGCAAAAGTTCTTGAAGCATCAACTCCGATTGTTACTGGTTGTTGTGCCACTAAGATCATAAGAGATGCCTCACTGTTGCTTGGCACTATTTTATAACCATTAATAGTTGCCACAGTTTGACTTTCCTTTGTTACATTACAAGTGCCACGAGTTGCTTTATAAGGATAGTTAGCTTCAGTCGTAAGACCTTTGTTTTTGATGTAATTGAAGGCTGCTGGCCTGCTACCTCCATTGCATCCTCCATTACGCTTGTCACAGTCCACAAGTTGTTGTTCCGATAGGGAGTAGAGTATATTTCTTTTAATTTTGTTGATGCTTTCAACTGCTGATACAGCAGCAAATGCCCAACAAGAACCTACAGTTATTATCATAAACAATCATATTAGAGAATTAATATTTAAATATATTGAGACTATGCAAGTATCAAGGTTGAATATATGTTTGAGAATAGTAACTAATACAATTCTTTTTATGAAAATTTGTTTTCAAATTCTCCTCCAAAAATAATTGGTCATGAGCATTTGATCATATCTGATGAACTAGGAAGTTTTGATCGATGCGTGGATGCCTGCGCGCGCGAGCAGAGAGAGAAGTCCTTACCGAACACCTACTGTACATGCACATGGCACCCTTTGGGCAACTATTCTAAAATAAAAAAGATATAAAAAGGAAAAAAAAGTAGAATAAATGAGAAGGTGAAGCTAAAAAAATTATTTTACCATTGCCTTTGAGCTTTAACGACGTGCAAAGCGGAAAAGGTAAAATAAATGAAAATGTGAAGTTAAGAAAATTTTCTTACCACACGGGTTTTGATTTTTGACAGAGTTTACTGCACCTTTGGCCCTCCAATCAACACTTGATGGAACACTTTGTAGGTTCACATCGTCATACTCGATTGACGTACGTGACTCCTCAAATCCTGTCTCTGGGATCTCGACTCCTGTGTAAGTAGCCAAGAACTCTTCATGAGTGAGATCAGTGAACTGATTCACACCCAGAGTGTAGTTATACTCTCCAGCATTATTGAAATCTTCTATGAACTTGACGTTCTCCTTGAATATCTCGAATCGTCGTGCTCTCTCAACCTCATCCTTGTAGACTCGTCCATACTCGGCCATCCAAAGTTCATGCCTCCTTG
Organism: Agave tequilana; assembly: GCA_038442645.1. Taxonomy (NCBI): domain Eukaryota; kingdom Viridiplantae; phylum Streptophyta; class Magnoliopsida; order Asparagales; family Asparagaceae; genus Agave; species Agave tequilana. The sequence continues at coordinate 137,475 of JAVJIF010029733.1, forward strand.
CCAACTGGAAATCTAGAATGTTGTAATCTGTTGCATTGCACAGAATCACAATTAGCAAGAGCAAAAGTAGAGTGCACGAGCGTGCATAAGCCATTCTCTCTCGTCAGTAACACTTGGCTTATGTGTTACTTTTTGCTATTCTTGGTGAGTTTCCACTGACGGTGAGCTACAATATGTGCTTATATAGGCCTTTGAGTAATTATTGCATTGGTTAACTGAATGTAACACAAAGTATTTTTTATTAGGTGGGTGCACAACGTGCAATATTAATTTATTATTTATTGGTGCTACACGTGATGGGAGCCGGTCTGCATTAAGCAATTATGTGAATTGGTACTGATCTGTAAGATCTAGGTCAAGGTGGGGTGCAGGAGTACGAGGGTCGTTATAATATAAATACCTCAACCTTCTGATTGCATCTCAAATTTTCATTTTTATAATCACATTTGCAGATTTATCCTTGATTATTCTTTATTTAATATTGCTATTTAGTGCTCTTTTTGATTATAGTGTGTAGTTAATTAAATGGGATGATAAGGATACAAGAAACTTCTATTTTATTCCTAATCCTATCTAAATTTAGATTTCAATTTAAATCAATATGAAATCAAGAGAAGGAAAGGATATGTCATCATCTTCAAAATTCAAATTCAAAATTAGAACATATAATTCTAGTAGATAGATGGGATAAAGCTAATTCTAATAGGGATAAGAAGGATAATTCAAATTAAATGGAGTTCAAAATCAATTCAGACTTAGATTTAGACTAGACGCCTGTTAGTGTTCCGTTACAAATATTCAAATCTGATGACTCAAAATGCTACAGAAAGAGAACTTGAAGGGTTACAATTCTTATGTTGACCGCTCAATCCAATTCACCCATTTTACAAGTTATATTCAATAATCAACATGCTAACTTACTGCAAAATTGAATTCCCGTATTCAATTAGGATTAAGTTAAACCTTCTAATTTGTATCCAATCATGATTAGCTCTGAGGCCTATTTAAAGTGCTGAAATCTTCCAAAATCAGGCATCTCTATATCAGAGATCATAACTTAAGATTTTTTTAGTTCTCTTGCAAATTTCTTTTATAATTTTTACGATCTAGTTCTAATTCAAGCTATGTAAAGAAGGAGACTCTTACAATTGAAGGTGACAACATCAATAACAAGATTTTTCTTTCAAATTTATCTTTATTTACTTGCTTTCTCTTTTATCATGCTATCTTTAGTTTTCACCATGAATAACTAATTTTCTTCATGACTTTCTAATCTCTCCACAACTACTTCTAATTCAAGGTATAATATCCTTAGTCTAAAATTTCGTATTTTTCTAAAATATTTAGTTTATTTGACTGATTATTTTATTATTATTTATTAACTTGATTTATATTACAGATTATTTTAAGATAGTAAATGGTATTTTGGCCTTATATTTATATTTAACATTATTAAGTATTATCATTTTAATTACTATCTAGTATTTTTGCCATTACTAGTTACTATTATTATTATTTAGTTACTATTATTGTTAATATTGATATTGTCATTATTCTTATTCTTATTGTATTATTTTAGTCATTATTATTAATGGTAGTATTTTTACCAAGTATTATTAGATAATATTTTTAATGTTGATAATTTTATTATTATTATTACTACTATCTCTTTTTTATTATTAGTGTTTATAATTATTAATGTTATTATTCATATCTTTTCCTTTTCCTAACCCATAACCCATTACCATTGAGATTCTTACCCATTAACCCAAAACCCAATCCTAATCTAAATTCTTTCTTATCAAATATTTTTATAACTCTTAACTAATCCTAATCTAAATCCTAAAAAAATCATATCTATCCTAATTTACACAAATCCAAATCTTATTTTTAAAATCATAATCTTAATTAATTCTATCCTAAACTACTAAGTCAAGTAGTTTGAACCAACTGAAATTCTGATTTTTAAATCTCTAATAACCTATAAAAAGCCTAAACTACTTCATTTTCTACCTCCAAAGAAAAAATCATGACCCAACTCTCCCCACCTCCTTCTTTCTGTTCTCCTCAAGCGGAGCATGAACAAAAAGAATCACTGAGCAACATGATAGGGAGATCAAATCTAAGTAAGTAATTTATTTTTTCAAAATTTATTTGATATAAATAGTTTATTAAAAATTATATCTATACCATGATCTCTGTGAATATTTTTTTTATACATCATAAATCCAATCTAAAAGCCAACTAAATACATGTGAGACTATCCCATAATTTTAATTTACATAATTTTTCCAAATTTTAAAACAAAGAATTTAAAAATAAATACCCGTTCCCTGCTCTCGGCCATGGCCGAGAGCAGGGTCTGTGCAGGGTCTGCACCCGAGCCTGGGCGCAGACCCGCACCCGAGCCTGGGCGCAACCAGCCCAGGCTACGCAGTCAGCTGGGCTAGCCTACTGCGCCACAGCCACAACATAGGGCCTTTGGGCCCTATTAAAAATAAAGATAATAAGAAAATTTCAGCCCAGGCCAGGTGGCTTGGCCTGGCCTGGCCCGGGCCAGGCCGGTTGGGCCGCAACCAAGGCCTTAGGCCATGTTCAAAAAAAAGGAAATTCTCAGACCCGACCTGGGCTTGGCCTGGTCCGGCCTGGGCCTAACCTGGGCTGCTGGATGTACAGAAAAAAAAAGAAAGAAAAAAAAAGAAAGAAGAAAGAAAGAAAGACGAATTGTATATTAAAATAATTTGTTAAAAATACCAAAAAATGGAGAAAAATATAAAAAATAGTTTACAATAATTCTACTTTCTATGATAAAAATTTTAGACTAATACCAACATAAATTAACTCAAACCGCCTACTTTAAAGCCATTTTTCTTAATGGTAAATTTAGACCCGTTAAGTATTTTAATGGTTTAAAGCCTATTAAAAATCTAACAAAAATTAGAATTTGGTTTAAACTAAACCTACTAAATTCATTAGACCCAGAGGACCATATTCCTAATCCCCAAACTAATTAGTCAAGATTAAAACTTCTTAAGACTTTCAAGTAAAACATTCTTTTAAAAATCTTACGATTTCTATTGAAATGAACCATATAGATTTATCGGGGCCTTATGATTTCAAAGCTTTGAACTTGAGATTGAGTTCAAGTGAGTATTCTTTTTCCCTTTCAGTTAAACAAGGGTTTTATAATAAATTAATTTATATTATTATGTAATTATGTTACTAAAATTTACTAAGACGATACTTGTGAGAGTTTGCTCTTGTATTATTTTCTCATTAACCATTGTTATATATATATATATATATATATATATATATATATATATATATATATATATATATATATATATATATATATATATTACTTGCTTTATTTCATGTGACCATCTGCTTTATTTTACCTGTATAAGTACATGTATCATTTCATATGATCATCTGACATATTTTACTATTTTACTAGTGTGATTACATGTATTTCTTCATGGGACATTGGTGAGTGGTCATTCTATTTAAGTTAGTTCATATGAGTGTTTATTGATATCATTACATGTGTGGAGGATTATTATTTTTTATTCTAGGCTAGTTGCGTACACCTTAGACTATGACTTGGATTGATTTGAGATTGGCCTGATTCATATTTGCAGACTTATTTGAGATATTTATCGGACATTTATTTAATGATACTTTAGACAAGAATTCATTTATGCAATAAAGATAGATTAAGTAAGATATTACCTTAAGATTGATTTATTTGGATGCTTGGATTTACATGTGGACCTAGAGTTCAACTTGAGATTTACATGAATACCTTATTTTGATTTTGGTCTATCACATAATATTGATTTTGGATTATTAGTTGCAACTATTATATTTGGATATATTCACTGATAAACTATCTGAGTAATGATGTTTTTAGATATCGAGATTTGAGTACAGAGACTTTCTAGATTTTATATAGCTTGAGGATGTCCCACTCTCTAGTTATGATCTTGATTGGGATTGGAGCTATTAGTAATGTAACTTAGACTATAATCAGATTTAGATCTTGAATTTGACTGTTTATGATGGTAGTTATATGAGTGATATCTGAGTGGTATTATCAGTAGATTTAATTATTCTTATTGATGATAAAACAGGTGAGAGTTTAGTTGGATATTGATGATTGACTTGGAGATTCTTTATTAAAAGACTGATCTTCTGATACTTGAACTGATATGGACTTAATTAGAGTTAGAATTGATTGACATGAGGCTTGGCGTTCGTTTCAGAGGATTTTGATCAGCGTTCTGATGACGTTGATGTAGTTGGATCCATAGTTGTAAGTATTCTCTATTTTACCCCTGATTATACTGTTTGAGTATTGATGTCTTGTTGATGTTAATTATCAGACGTAAAGGTATCTTAGATTCCATATTTCTTGAGGAGTAGGCGTAGATTGGGTTGTCTTGACCTGGTGGCATATATATACATAAGTGACTAGTTACTTGGATTTCTGAATATTGTGTTTGAACTTAATAAAAGTGAGAGTGTATGATGGTCTTAATTAAAATTGAATAGTGATGATTGGTTGGGTATAGATAAGTATGTATTTTATATATTGAGACTTAGATATATCGATGACTTTGAGAATCTGAGTTGATTAAATATTTTGCCCGAATTATTCTATTCATGCAGCGGGCCATTACTTATTCTGAATATCATAATTTACCTAAGGAACTTGACTGATTACACATGACATTTACCTGATAACTATAATGTCCATGTTATCATAATTGCTGGGAAAATATTGTATATGGTAACAACACTCTCATGTTTTACTTGTTACATGTCCGTTATACCGGTATCCTGTTCACTAACATTATATATCATGTTATACCGGTATCCTGATTACATATGTTGACGTCGTTACTGTGGCTATCACCGAGTTATCCCAGTAATCTAAGTAACATGCCTATTAAATAATCTTGATAAATTAATAACATGACAATAAACTACTTACACTGGGATTGAGAAAATTGATGGAGGAGACATCGTCTGTATGTTGGGTAGACCTAGGATATAGGTTGCGCAGTTAAAAGAAGGTTCCACTGCAGGGTTCCCGGGGGTGACTGGCTCCCCTTCATGTTCTTGTTCCTGTTATATATGTTTCTGATTACCTTGCGGTATGGCCTGGTTCAACGGAACCACCTAAAGCATGGACAATATCCCCAACCGATCAGTTTCAATAACTTAGGACCTCGATTGATTCATGTGATAGACATAGTATGGGATGCGTTTATTACTGGTGGCAATTGGTGTTCGTTGACATAATAATAATAAACTGTTCACAATGTACCATGATTGATTGTAGACACCTGATAAATGCATGATATTATATACATTGATTATACTCAAGACTTAATGTACATCTGACTCTTGTACTGACTGACTCACCCGCCTGATATATAGATTGTAATAGACACTTGATTAAATACCTGACTGGATACATACTCTATTGTGTGCTATTCACATTACTGTTTATTTACTTATTCAGTCGTTTCTTATTCCAGTTTATATTATTATCATATGTTCACATTTATATGTATGTGCATCTTTCCAGTTTATTCTTACACATTCACTAGGAGCTCTGACTTCCTGAATTTGCATATCCAGATCCATGGCTATTTATTACGATTAGGTATTTGGAGAGGATCACATGCATCTTGAGAAGCTGGAGTCCTGCTCTTTTTGATTATTGAAATTCCTACTCTTTTGTTCATGTTATTTCTTGATTCTATCTATATCGCATCCAGTTGCCATTTCTTTCTTTTATTTATCTGCTATCATTGTGTTAGATATTTATATGTCAAATTGCAGTAATATTGATTTATCGTAGTAAATTTTATACCTTGTTCATGTTACTTTAGGCTTAGCGTGTATGCATGGGGTACTTTCCTCACGTATATACATCGCCGACTCTCGTCGCCTCTCCGTTTTCACGTATTTTGGGAAGCGAGGCGTGATAGGGTTTTCTTAGTATCAGAGCCAGATTTGACATAAAAAGAGAACTTAGGCTCTATCGTTAACTTGAAACAAGTTATAATTACACTCCATTATACATATACTATCCACACAATTGATATTGAGCTCATTTGGAATTGACCGTCCCCTTTTGATATCCATCTATTTGATTTGTTGATATCCCTAATTTCAACTCTTTTTTTAGAGTAATCTGGGTTCCATCATGATTCCTATCCTCTTTTCGATTCTGTTTCCCTGATTTTTCTTTCTGAGTTTGATCACTCCATTTTAAAGCCGGTAGCAGAGATCAGAGCGCGCAGTGAAAACGGGGTGGACCCATGATGTAGTGAGAAATGACGTGGAAGCTTTATCTTCTCTTTTAACTTGATTTTTATCATTTTCCTACTTTATTGAAATTTTGATGATGAAATTTTTATAAGGTGGGTAGAATGTAATATCCCTGGAATAAAACACTGTATTTTTCTAAAGTATTTATTTTATTTTACTGATTATTTTATTATTATTTATTAACTGATTTATAGTACAAATTATTTTAAGATAGTAAATGGCATTTTGGCCTTATATTTATATATAGCATTATTAAGTATTATCATTTTAATTACTAGCTAGTATTTTTTTCATTACTATGTTACTATTATTATTATTGTAGTTGCTATTATTGTTAATATTGATATTGTTATTATTCTTATTTTTATTGTATTGTTTTAGTCATTATTATTAATGGTAGTATTTTTACCGAGTATTATTAGATAATATTTTTAATGTTGATAATATTATTATTATTATTACTACTATCTCTTTTTTATTATTAGTATTTATTATTATTATTATTACTATTAATACTCATATCTTTTCTTTTTCCTAGCCCATAACCCATTAATCCTTGCCCATTAACCTAGAACCCAATCCTAATCCAAATCCTTTCTTATCAAATCTTTTCATAACTCTTAACTAATCCTAATCTAAATCCTAATAAAAATCGTATCTATCCTAATTTACACAAATCCAATCTTATTTTCAAAATCATAACCTTAATTAATTCTATCCTAAATTACTAAATCAAGCAGTTTGAACCTAACTGAAATTCTGATTTTTAAAATCTCTAATAACCTATTAAAAACCTAAACTATTTCTTTTTCTACCTCCAAAGAAAAAATCATGACCCAACTCTCCCCACTTCTTTCTTTCTTTTCTCCTCAAGCGGAGTATGAACAAAAGAAATCTCGAAGTGTAGAAATTGAGGAACATATAGGGGAGATCAAATCCAAGTAAGTAATTTATTTTCTCAAAATTTATTTGATATAAATAGTTTATTAAAAATTATGTTTATACCATGATCTTCATGAATTTTTTTTTATACATCACAAAACCTAATCTAAAGTCCAACTGAAATACATATCAGAATATATCAACCCATAATTTTAATTTACATAATTTTATCCAAATTTTAAAACAAAGAATTTAAAAAAATATCCATTCCCTGCTCTCGGCCATGGCCAAGAGCAGGGGTTTGTGTAGGGTCTGCACCCAGCCCGAGCGCAGACCCGCAGCCGAGCCTGGGCGCAACAACCACAACACAGGGCCTTTGGGCCCTGTTAAAAAAACCAAAAAAAGATAATAAAAAAATTTCAGCCCAGGTCGGCAGCCTGGCCTGGGCTGGGCCGCAACCAAGGCCTTAGGCCCTCTTCAAAAAAAAAAAGAAATTCCCAGACCAGGCCTGGGCTTGGCCTGGTCTGACCTTGGTCTGGCCTGAGCTACTGGATGTACAAAAAAAAAAAGAAAGAAAGAAAAAGAAAGAAGAAAGAAAGAAAGAAGAATTGTATATTAAAATAATTAGTTAAAAATACCAAAAAATGGAGAAAGATATAAACAATAGTTTATAATAATTCTACTTTTTATGATAAAAATTTTAGACTAATACCCACATAAATTAACTTAAACCACCCACTTTAAAGCTATTTTCTTTAATGGTAAATTCAGGCCTGTTAATTATTTTAATGCTTTAAAGCCTATTAAAAATCCAACAAAAATTAGAATTTTGTTTAAACAAAACCTACTAAATTCATTAGACCCAGAGTACCATATTCATAACCCCTAAACTAATTAATTAAGATTAAAACTTCTTAAATATCCCAAGTAAAACATTCTTTTAAAAATCTAACAATTTTTATTGAAATGAACCACATAGATTTATCGGGGCCTTATGATTTCAGTGCTTTGGACTTGGGATTGAGTTCAAGTGAGTATTCTTTTCCTCCTTCAGTTAAACATGAATTTTATAATAAAATTTTATATTGTTGTGTAATTATGTTACTAAAATTTACTGGGACAGTACTTGTGAGAGTTTGCTCTTGTATTATTTCCTCACTCACCATTGTCATATATATATATATATATTTATGTATATATGTGTGTTACTTACTTTATTTCATGTGACCATCTAATGTATTTTACCTGTATGAGTACCTGTATCATTTCATGTGATCATCTAACTTATTTTGCTAGTGTGATTACATGTATTCCTTCATGAGACATTGGTGAGTGCTCATCCTATTTAGTTAGTTCATATGAGTGTTTATCAATATCATTACATGTGTGGAGGATTATTTTTTTGATTCTAGGCTAGTTGTTGTACACCTTAGACTATGACTTGGATTGATTTGAGATTGGCTTGATTCATATTTGCAGACTTATTTAAGGTATTTATCGGACATTTATTTAATGATACTTCAGACAAGAATTCATTTAGGCAATAAAGATTGATTAAGTAAGATGTTACCTTAAGATTGATTTATCTGGATGCTTGGATTTACATATGGACCTAGAGTTAATCTTGAAATTTACATGAATACTTTATCTTGATTTTGATCTATCATATAATATTTATTTTGAATTATTAGTTGCAAGTATTATATTTGGATATATTTACTGATAAATTATCTGAGTAATGATGTTTATTGATATCGAGGTTTGAGTACAAAGACTTTCTAGATTTTATATAGCTTTGAGGATGTCCCACTCCCTAGGTATGATCTTGATTGGGATTGGAGCTATTAGTAATGTAGCTTAGACTATAATCAGATTTAAATCTTGAATTTGACTGGTTCATGATGGTAGTTATATGAGTGATATCTGAGTGATATTATCAGTAGATTTAATTATTCTTATTGCTAGTAAAATAGGTGAGAGTTTTGTTGGATATTGATGATTGACTTGGAGATTCTTTATTAAAAGACTGATCTTCTGATACTTAGACTGATATGGACTTAGTTAGAGTTAGAATTGATTGAAATGAGATTGGCGTTCATTTTAGAGGATTTTAAACGGTGTTCTGATGATGTAGTTGGATCCATAGTTGTAGATATTCCCTATTTTACCCCTGATTAGACTGTTTGAGTATTGATTCTTGTTGATGTTGATTATCAGATGTAGAGGCATATTATATTCCATATTTCTTGAGGAGTAGGCATAGATTTGGGTTGACTTGACCTGGTGGCATGTATATGCATAATTGACTAGTCACTTGAATTTCTGAAACTTGTGCTTAAACTTAATGGAAGTGAGAGTATATGATAGTCTTACTTAAGATTGGATAATGATGATCGGTTAGGTATAGATGAGTATGTAAATTATATATTGAGACTTGGATATATCGATGACTTTGATGATCTGAGTGGAATAAATATTTTGCCCAGATTATTCATGCCAACAGGTCATTACTTATTCTGAATATCATAATTTACCTGAGAAACTTGACCGATTATACATGATATTTACCTGATAATTATAATGTCCATGTTACCATAATTGCTGAAAAAATATTGTATATAGTAACAACACTCTCATGTTATACTTGTTACATGTCCTGTTATACCAGTATCCTATTCACTGACATTATATATCCTTTTATACCGGTATCTTGATTATACATGTTGACGTCGTTACCGTGGCTATCACTGAATTGTCCCAGTAATCTAAGTAACATGCACTTTAAATAATCTTGATTAACTAATAACCTAACATTAAACATCTTACACTGGGATTTGGGAAATTAATGGAGGAAATAACGTCTGTATTTTGGGTAGACCGAGGATATAGGTTGCGAAGCCGAAAGGGGGTTCCACTGCAGGGTTCTCGAGGGGTGACTGGCACCCCGTCCTATTCTTGTTCCCGTTATACATGTTCCTGACTACCTTGTGGTAGGGCCTGTTTAACGCCAGGAGTCTGGGCCGTGGTCTCGGGTACGTACGGGACCAACCGATCAGTTTAATAACTTAGGACCTCTATTGACTTTGTGATAGGCGTAGTATGAGATGCGTCTATTACAGGTGACAATTGGCATTCACTGACATAATAATAATAAACTGTTCATAATATACTGCGATTGATTGTAGACATCTGATAATGCATGATATTATAGACATCTGATTATACTCATGACCTAATGTACATCTGACTCTAGTACCGACTGACTCTACCCGCCTGATATATATTGTAATAGATACCTAATTGAATACCTGACTGAATACATACTCTACTGTGTGCTATCCGCATTACAGTTTATTTACTTATTCATACCATTTCTTATTCCAGTTTATATTATTATCATATGTTCACATTTATATGCATGTGCATCTTTCTAGTTTATTCTTGCACATTTACTAGGAGTTCTGACACCCTGAATTTGTATATCCAGATCCGTGGCTATTTATTACTGATCAGGTATTTGGAGAGGATCACATGCATCTTGAGAAGCTGGTTCCTGCTCTTCTTGATTATTGGTATTCCTGCTCTTTTGTTTATGTTATTTCCTGATTCTTTCTATATCGCGTCCAATTGTCATTTCTTACATTTATTCATCTGCTATCATTGTGTTAGATATTTTTATATCAAATCGCAGTGATATTGATTTATCGTAGTAGATTTTATAACTTGTTCAGGTTACTTTAGGTTTAGCGTGTATGCGTGGGGTACTTACCTTGCGTATATACATCGCCGACTCTCATCGCGACTCTGGTTTCGCATATTTTGGGAAGCGGGGCGTGACACTAGGTTAGAATAAATTGATTGGATCGCATGCATGCTTAACCTTAGGATTACTTAAAGTTTTGAAGGCACATGATGATGACTAGTTAAATCCATATATGTTAATGCTTTTCAATGGATTTTTTTTATCCTATGCTTAGATAGCTTTGATAGTTGAATGTTAAATCTTGGTTATCCTTCTTATTCTATGATTAGAAGGCTTTGATAGTTTAATGTTAGGTCTCGGTTAGTGATTATTCTAAATAGGATTTAGTTTTTATCTTATGAATCTTGCTTAGCTTAAAAGCAACTCCAAGGACTAACTCTTATAATATAAAGTGAAATTTAATCTAGTATAGGTTAGTAAGTTAGTAGTGGTAGATGATTAGTAAGTTTTTCTTCTTAGTATTTTCAAAACCCTAGTTTTTAATCCAACTCTATCTTCATCTTTTTTCTACTTCTAACACTTGACATAGAGTTCTTTTTTAGAAGACTAATTAACTAATCTAGTTTGTTAAAAGATACCGAAAACTTCTATCCCATTCCTCCCTCTGGATTTGAGCTGCATAGCCCTTGTTATCATGAATAAATTGTGAAAGATAGAAACTTAACCAATATTTAGATAACATCCTTCTAACCTTAACCTCTATATTATTCAGCAATCAAATTTTGGCACCGTTGTCAGGGAGGGAACGATATTTTTTTATTTACTAAGTGATTAATTTTCTTTTTTGTTTTTAATTTAACAGTAATTCATCAATTGAGGTGTTTAAAAAAGGGAGAGACTTGCATCATAGGCATCTGTCTAATTTCATTTATTTTAAATTACTGTTTAAGAGTACTAGAGATAAGGTACATTTGCATTGCATCTAAATTAGAAAACACTTTTTTGGTGCTTTACAATTGCTTTGAGTGATTACTTATCTATTTACTTGCGCACATCGCACTAAAATGACTTAAGGGAAAAATCCATAAGCAAGATAAGATGGGAAAGTTATTATCCTACTTTTAGCCCAAAAACTATCTCCTTACTCACTAACCTAATCCTAATTAAAATTTGAGTAGATGTTGGCCTTAGGGACATCTCGAACTCACTAGAAGATTGACCTAAAGAGAAAGTTATTAGAATTTAACTCTTGCCAAATAGGTGACTAGGCAGGGGATTAAGTGGTGAAACCTCGAATATAGTGGTTTGATATAATTAAGCTCGTAGCTCTTGTACGGATACCTCCCACAGATCTTACCACCTACCTGGCTGATTAACTTGTGGTTAGGTTCTACAATATACTTTCCATGGACAGTCTAGCCAGTTAGGAGTCGTTTAGGTCTAACTTAGGTTAGAATATTTTGTGTTTTGTTTGTTTGTGTGTTTTAATAATTCTTGATGATATGGATTCTAACCACAAATTTTCTAACTTTAATAATAATTCATATTTTACTCAATTCCCTTTCAATTCGGATTACATGAAGCCGGTATGGACTAACTTTCACCAACAAAATTTTAACCAACCTAGTATGCCGGGGTAGTCTCATCCGAATCAACACATGCCACAAAACCATTATTATAATCAAAATAAGCATCTCTACTCTTCACAGATCGTTGGGGATTCAATGCCCCAAGCCATATCGCCAACCACCTTTCTAACAATCATCGTCATATACTTCTTTTCCCAAGCAACCAATAAAAAAAATCTATAGACTGAGAAAATAAGATAAAAATTTAGAAGAGCTTGAGCGATGACTTAAAAAATAGAAGACGCATGAGCCCATCGAAATTTTCAAATTCAAGATCTTTACTCTACCTTCCAAGTCCTATCATAACAAGAAGAACCTACGGACTTAGACGAAAGTATGAAAAATTTGATTCAAGCTAGAAATTATTTTACCCAGTCTATCAATAGGCTAGAAGTACAAATGAATCATTTGACCAACATAGTGAAAGATAGGGATAAGAATACTACCTAACACATTTTTAACCATTCGCGATTGCCCTAGCCATATTGAAAAGAATGAAAAATCATGGTGTCTTGAAGACTTTGACCAAAATTCAATTTTACCACAAAACTTTGAACTTGACCAATATTAACTCATTTCAACCCAAACTCTTGATCAAGATCAAGAGACCGATCAACTTTCACAAGTTAAGGTGGAGGACACATAACCAATATATGAGAAAAATCTTAGAACAAGTGCACAAGTGATTGACAACCAACTTAATAGACAAGCTAGTGAGTTAGTTAGTTTCGCAAAAGAAAGATTTTTCTACTCAACTTGCTCCTAGGCAAAAAATATCAATTCTAAATCACATTCGTCTTGAAGAAGCAAAAAAATTCAACAATGTTGAAAGGCCTATTGAGGAAGTGTGCATATTTGATGACTATCCTAGGTTTCTAGATAAAGTGATCAGAAATTATTTGGTGACACATAGATCTCGTAGGGAGCAAGTTGAATCATATTGCGAGGATGCCTGCAATGATGAAGAACCAGTTATACATTTGCATAAAGTGTGTAAATTTCATGATGATTCTCTATATTTGGATGACTTGTTTAGAGAAGATTTAGTTACATATGCACCCCCCGAGGAGAAAGTTGAATCATGTTGTGAGGATATATGCATAATTGATGAGCCTCTATTTTTCGATGAATTATTTAAAGATAAGTGCGATCATAGTGGTGAGATGATACGTGTTGAGGATTTTAAGTTTAGAATCGTCTTTGAGAAAAGGAAACTTGATTCAAGTATCTTCACTTTCGATTAGCCGACCAATGATCAATCACACGAAAACATAAGTCAAGAAGATATGGTTGCACATACACATCATATGGAACACCTTCATCTCAACATTAGAGTTTTTTTGCAATGACATTAATTTTTAATATGGCATCAGAGCAGGCCAAGTTCAATTTCCACTAGGCGAACATTAAGAAACATTTAATAAAATATCACCATTGCGAAAAGATTGTATATGTTTCGGCTCACAAAAAAGGCGCTTGACCTACGATATGTTAAAATATAAATACCTCAACCCTCATCTCAACTTTGAAGTTTTGATACAGTGACAGAGACTTTTAATAAGGTTAAAGCATTGATTATCAAAATATTTCATTATTTCTTATCGAGTGTAAGGGTTAGGGCTATTTTTGTTGGAAAGAGAGAGTTTACTGATAGGGAAGTTGATAAGGATCGTCGAGGGGTCGTCAAGTGATCGCCGAGGAAGTCGACGACGAAGACGATGGAAAACAGCAGCAGAAAACAAGCCAACAGCAGCAGGTGCAGGTTGGCCGGTCGACCGGGGTGCACAACGTGCACAAGGAAAGAGCTCGGTCGACCGCCCGGTCGACCGACTGAAAGTACCCAACTCTCTGTTGGGCACCCGGTCGACCGACCGGTCGACCGGAGGAAGGGTCGGTTGACCGCCCGGTCGACCGACAAGCGGGTGCGGGCTGCGAGTGCAGATTCAAAAATCTGCTTGTATTTAAGGGTTGGCTGTTTTCTAAGGTTAGTATCTTGTAGAAGATCCTTGAGAAGGAAAAGGCTAGAGCTCTCTTGCATTCAAAGAGGCTGCTAGCCATTGTAATCTTCTTCCAAGTAAATTAATCTCTCTTCTGATTGTCCCGAGGACGTAGGCGTTGAGGCCGAACCTCGTTAAATTGGTTGTTTGCGTGTGTTCTTTTCTCCGGTGATTGTTTTGTGCTATTTTGGGATAGTTCTCTTTGCTTGGGAGATTTGTGAGATCCTCATCAGGTTGTTGTCACCGGCACAACAAGTGGTATCAGAGCATCCAGGTTTCGCTTGGGATTTCTGATGATTTGGAGAGTTCTAGATCTGATTCGGTGGAGATCGTGTGTCGATCTCAGATCAGAGGTATTGGTTTTCGTGGGATCGTGTGTTGATCTCAGGAGGACGCAAGGAGGGCTCGTGGAATCTGTGGTGAAATAGATCCGGAGAGAAACTCGATCTAGGGTTTCAAGGGAAAGGTAAAAATCTAATTTTTATCTGAAGTATAGATCTATTTCCAGTTGGTTATTCTTCCGCATAGATAGAGGATCAATAAATCTCAATGGCAGAAGAAATTTCTTCGGTTAAGACCATGCATCCTCATCCGAGGATCGACGTGGTGAAGTTCAATGGCACAAATAACTTCGGGATGTGGAGATGTGAGGTTATGGATGCGCTGAATGCATCGAACCTCGAGGACACTCTCCTATTAGAGAAGAAGAGGAACACGACCACTGATGAAGAGTGGGCAAAGATGAACAGGTCGGCGTGTGGGTTGATACGTTCATGTTTGTCGCAAGACATAAAATACCTTGCACAACATGAGACGTCGGCAAAGCATCTGTGGGAAACCCTTAAGAAGAAGTACTTGACAAAGAGTATTGAGTCCAGGTTGCAGCTAAAGAGTAAGCTGTATCAGTTTCAGATGAAGAAGGGGAGCACAGTGAATGAGCACATCAACCGATACACAAAGCTTCTTACAGATTTGATAAACGTGGATGTTATGGTAGAAGAGGAGGACAAGGCAATCATCCTCCTGAACTCACTCTCGGCGGAGGAGTATGAGACATTCACTATGACCTTTATCAATGGTAGGCAGACTTTGGACTACCATGAGGTGTCGTCTGCATTGACAAGTTATGAGACGAGGAGAAAGGAGAGGCATCCTTCTCAGTCAAGCTCATCGGCGGAGGCACTGGAAGTAAGAGGCAGAAGTTTATCAAGGAAGGGTAAGGAGGTTAGAGGAAGATCTAAGTCCAGGTCGGGTTATAGGGATCTGAGGAAGGATCAGTGTGCCTTTTGCAAAGAGATAGGGCACTGGAAAGTGGACTGCCCGAAGTTCAAGGGAAGAAGAAGGAGTCGAAGGCTGAAACAAATCTTGCAAAGGTGACGAATACTCAGAGGAGCAGTTCACAGGCAGATGGAGCAGATTCAGACTCGTCAGGTTTCTCGTTTTCAGTTAGTTCTCCCATCATCAGTAACTCATGGAAAGATGAGTGGATTCTGGATACAGGTACAACATACCATGTGTGCCCTAATCGGGGCTGGTTTTCCAACTTTGAGAAGCTGGAGGAGTGTTCGGTCGTTATGGGCGACGATCACCCATGTAGCGTGGAGGGTGTAGGTATAATCCGAATCAGGATGTTTGACGGGATGGAAAGGGAGCTGAAAGGAGTGAGGTATGTACCTCAGTTGAAGAGAAATCTAATCTCCGTGGGAACTTTGGAAGCATCGGGCATGGTGATATCTGTTCGAGATGGCAATCTCAGGATGATCAAGGGCTCGATGGTGATGATGAAGGGCGTCCGCCGAGGCAACCTCTACTACTTGAAGGGTAGTACGATTATAGATCAGGTGGAGACATCGAGTTCCTCAGATGATGGTGGCCCGGAGGTCTGGCAGGGAAAGGTCGGACAGGAAGAAGAGAATTCTTTGCGAGCTCCTGCAAAGAAGGAAATGGAAGGTGCTGCTACCTACAAGTCAGAAGGTGAACACAGTGTTCTGGACAAGAAGAAGGTGAGATTCAGCACCAGTACTCACCACAATGAAGGTCTTCTTGATTGTGTTCGCATGTGCTTATGGGGACCTGCTAAGACGGCATCGCTTGGAGGTCATGGGTACTTTATCTCATTTATTGATGGTTCATCTAGGCAGGTTTGGATATATCCCATGAGATAAAGGGGTGAAGCCCTAGATGTGTTGGTGAAGTGGAGAGGAAAAATGGAGAGGCAGATAGGTAGGAAGATAAAGGAGCTTCATATTGGTAATGTTGGAAAGGACATGTACCAGTTCCTACGATTTGGCCAGAACACAGGTATTGCAACTCACTTCACAACAGGTACAGATGGGTTGCCTAAAGATGTAGTCCGTTCCTTGCTGGAGGAGGTTCGGCAGTTGTTGTCTAATACAGGATTAGACAGGTCGTTTTGGGCTGAGGCGACCGAGTATGCTAGCCATCTCATGAATAGATCGACTACGATTGGAGGTAAAGCTCCATTAGGTATGTTGTCTGGGGAAGCTGCTCAAGATCATTGTTTGCTGCGGGAGTTTGGAAGTCCGGCCTACTTCAGTGCCAAGAATGGCAAGTTGAATCTGCGAGCAAAGAGGTTTGTCTATTTGGGCGTCAAAGGAAACAGCTACAGGTTGTGGGACTCCGAAGACAAGAAGATCGTGATGAGCAAGAATGTCACTTTTGGAGAGACTTCAGGGTTGAAGTCCATCGTCTCTCAGCAGGTGGAGAGGACGAAGACCAAGGAAGGATCGCAGCGGGTGGAGGTTGATGCTACTCCATCATCTCCAGTTGGTTCGGCATTAGAGGAGACTTCATCGGAGGTGACACCGGGTGGAGTTCATGATACCAAGGGTGATGTTGAACAGGTTGACGACATTGTTGAGGATGTCGAGTTATACGCAGCCATTGGAACCAAGGTGAAACCACGTTCGTGGTTAAAGAAGCATGAATCTCAAGCTTGTGATCACGACAAGCTGAAGTTGAAGGCCGTTGTTCTCCATGATGGTCGTGAGGAGGTTCATTTGACTCAGTCAGACAGGTTCATAGCTGCAAATAAAGGTGCAAGTGCTTGAGCTTAATGAAACTCATCTAAATGAACTACGGTCGGCTTGATCCTTTTGTGCAAAGGTACGTAGGCAGCCGTAAAGGCGCAGCCATTTGGTGATGCAACTCTTATGGAGCTATTTGGGTTCTCGAGAAACTGTTTTGGATCTTCACGTAGAGGTGAAGAGGTGTGGCCGATGGAACTTCACGTAGAGATGGAGAGGCTTCACGTAGAGGTGAAGCGTTGTGGCCAGTTGGATCTCACGTAGTGGTGAGATGTTGTGATCTCGATGAACAGGTAAATCTTCCAATGAGAAGATATTGAGCTTGCATAAGGAGGGGTGTGCATCCAGTTGAAGCCGATGATGTTTGGTGTGCTCTACGCAGACTTGGTTGGACCGTCAGTGGAAGACAGGTAGACTAGATAGAGCTAGTCAATTGGAGAGTCAGTGTTGTATCGTGAGGAAGTCATCGTGAGGTCATGAAGTTGAGGAGTAGAAGCCATGTTGGTGATCGGCATGTATGAAAATTCTCCTATGGTGAAGTGCAGGGAAGACATGTGCGATGTTTTCCAGGGACTGCTGAGCTACAGACTCCAAGCCGAGATCGTGTGTTGATTTCGCCGAGATCGTATGTCGATTTTGACCGGTGCGCGCAAGCTGAGATCGTGTGTCGATTTCGCCGAGATCGTGTGTCGATTTCGCCAGGTGATGGACTGGGGATCGTTGGAGATCGGCTCAGATTTTAGGAAAAATCTTCGCCGAGGTGGAGAATTGTTGGAAAGAGAGAGTTTACTGATGGGAAAGTTGATAAGGATCGTCGCGGGGTCGTCAAGTGATCGCCGAGGAAGTCGACGACGAAGACGAAGGAAAACAACAGCAGAAAACAAGCCAACGCAGCAGGTGCAGGTTGGCCGGTCGACCGGCCCGGTCGACCGACGTGCACAACGTGCCAAGGAAAGAGCTCGGTCGACCGCCCGGTCAACCGACTGAAAGTACCCAACTCTCTGTTGGGCACCCGGTCGACCGACCGGTCGACCGGAGGAAGGGTCGGTCGACCGCCTGGTCGACCGACAAGCGGGTGCGGACTGCGAGTGCAGATTCGGAAATCTGCTTGTATTTAAGGGTAGGCTGTTTTCTAGGGTTAGTATCTTGTAGAAGATCCTTGAGAAGGAAAAGGCTGGAGCTCTCTTACATTCAAAGAGGCTGCTAGCCATTGTAATCTTCTTCCAAGTAAATTAATCTCTCTTCTGATTGCCCCGAGGATGTAGGCGTTGAGGCCGAACCTCGTTAAATTGGTTGTTTGCGTGTGTTCTTTTCTCCGGTGATTATTTTGTGCTGTTTTGGGATAGTTCTCTGTGCTTGGGAGATTTGTGAGATCCTCATCAGGTTGTTGTCACCGGCACAACAATTTTTCCCCTTCCATTAATTATTTGCGACTCATAGTTTCCTTACTTTTTTATTTATAAAATAAAACAGTGATGGATTTTGAGAGGAGAAAATGAGGTAGGATTTTGGAAGAAAGGGGATTTAGATGTTTAAATAGAGTTCCAATTCATAGGCCTTTCATATTCATGGTTAACCTTTGCTTTATTTTCAGTATTTTGGGTATAAAAATAAATGTGCAAAAAAATACTAGCTTTTTTAATTATTTTTTCCCAACAATTATCCTGCACATACATTACTATTTGGGGTTTTGGGCAGAACAACCTATAGTAAAAGTAAATTAGGGAAAGCCTCGATTACAATATTTTATTCACCTGGGCCTTTTTTTTTGAGATCGCTAGATTGCAAACACATTTTAAAATATAAAAGACTAAAATATTTCCATTTTAACTTTTAACTCTGACCACAACTGCTTTATTCTCAAATTAACAATGACTGCAATTTGGGCAGAGACGGCAGAGACGAAAGAAAAACTTAGCGAATTTGATAGAATTTTGAGTGAAAGAAGTCTCGAATTAGATCGATTTAGGTCATCTACATCAATCTGGAGAAGAGAAACGGTCGAATTATGACGCCCAGAGTGAAGGTAATCTAGAAAAAACTCTAGATTTAAAAATTCTCTATATTCCTTTTAGGATTTTTTTGTTATGTTTTGCATTAATAGAGTAATTTATCAAATATATCACACTCTTCACAACATTCGGTCGCGATCGCTGTTCTCAGTGGAGAAAAAAATTTTGCTTTGTATAAAGACTGCGACCTTCGGTCGCAATTTCCAAAAAATTAACGAAAACAAAAAACAAAATCTTCACTTGTAATACGATCATGGTAGCAGTCGTCAAAATATAACAATATTATAGTCTTAACACAGTAGTACGACCTTGTTATTGTTTCTGGAAAAATCATCGGATATCAATTCATACATAGACTGCGACCTTTGTCGCTATTTTAAGTAAATGATCACATAACGCAAAAGGTTAATGAACTATGACCTTGATCGTTGTCCTATAAGTTGAAATACTTATTAAAGGTTGTTTTTTGAAGTTGCGATCATAGTCACAGTCCTATAGAAAGAATAAATTTTAAAGTTTATTTTATGCTTCAGGTAAGTTTTGTTAGTATTAAAATGTAACAATATTTTTTTCTTGATGTTTTATGCTTCACGAATTAGAAAAGAAGCAAGGACTCGTCCCTTTAGAACTTAAAGCCGATTTGCAAATTGATAACATGATTTAAGAAGCACATGCATTCAGATTTCGTAACTGCTATAAAGATATTTGATAGACTTCAAACTGTTCTACTCGATTCACTAAGGTCATCACAACAAGATATTAAACTGCTGCTTGTATCATCAGAAATATTTATAATTCCGCTAGCTTCAAACAATCTCATATATATTTGAACCGTAACACGTTTAATCATGAGTATCTTAATTCTTTTAATGGAATAATTTTTCACCATTGAGATTTGGGGGATTTATGCTCAAGGTGGAGTTGTTAGCCATTTCGTGGAGGTCCGGACAAGAGTTATTCAAGCTGTAGACTTTGATTGTGCATGCAAAATGAGTGATTTTGAATCAAGGTGGAGATCTTTGAGATTTGACTCACAATCAAATTCAAGTCTAAGTTCAAATTGGGTTTATTATTTATTTTTTTTTATGTTTGCTTTTATGTGTTCCCTTTTATATAAGTTCTAGTTAAAGAGGAACCCAAATCTTTTAGGGTTATGAGTTCCAAAGTAGTAAGAAGTAGAAGCTCTGAGCTTGGTCACTAGTACAAATATAAGAGGGTTATTTTCAGTTATGTATGATTTTATTAGAATTTTTGTTATTTTTCTATATAGGCTTCTCATGTTTTAGACCCATTAACCTAATCCGTTAAGATAATGGGTTTTGGAGCCATCTCTATTATGCGCCCTCTCCATTACATGTGGAGAGAGAGAATATGTCTAAACATCTGTCAGTTACAAAAGTCTAAATTTATTATTTATTTGGTTTTTTTATATTGGCACTAGAAATTTTTCTTAATACTGTATTCATCCTCAAAATCTTCATATTTTCATATCGACCCCTTAAATCGTAAAAGTTTGGACAAAATCCTCCTCCGTTAATTTTTCTGTTTATAAGCCAGAATACTCTTGAAATATTTTTTAAAATTCAAATATCCTAAAATAATATGTCAACTTACCATTATTCTCTCATCTCTTTCCTCTATTTTTCTCTCAACAAACTCACTCTCTCAAACCCAACCCAACTTTGACCGTCTCTGGCTTTCTCCGACCGAGCAAGCGTAAGGAGACAGGCGCGGTTGGGGATGGCGCGGATGGCGGTGGCGGCAACAACACAGGTAAAGGGGCGGGGTGGGAGACGAGGAAGAGAGACAGTGAAAGAAAAAGAGAGTGCACATATTTTCTGAATAATTTGGGGGTAGAAATGTATTTTCACTAGGCCACTGTTGGAAAATAGGCGACAACTAACAGAGAGAGTTATTGTGCAAACTTATAAGATTTGAGGGTGTCGATTAAAAGAATATGAAGATTTCAGGAGTGAATACGGAATTAAGAAATATTTCGGGTTTCAATATGAAAAAAAACCCTTATATATAGGTTGGCGCACAAAGTCTAAATTTATTATTTATTAGGTGGGTAAAGCCTTAATTTAGCAAGATTTTTGCTTAAAACATCCCAAGTTCAAGATTTGATTCATATGACACGTTTGCTCAAGATGGATCTTACTAGATCTAAAATCTGCTCCAATTCGGCCGTACTTCTCTGGTAGGAAACATATACATGTCTCTTGCACATGAATGCTGGGCAAAAAGTCTTTTTTTATTATTTATTAGATGGGTCCACAAAGTGAAAATTTATTATTTATTAGGTGGGTGCCAACCTGTAACCATAATTTATTATTTATTGGTGCAATGTATTTATTAGGTGGGTGCCAACCATTAACTATAATTACATATTTATTAGGTGGGTGCCAACCTGTAACCATAATTTATTATTTATTGGTGCAATGTGTAGTGCTATGCATGTGCAAGAAGCTAGTCTTATTTAATTAAACAATTGTGTGAATTGGTACTGACCGATCAGATCTACATCTGTAGGTGCACAAGTACGAGGGTTGTTAAAATATAAATACCTTAACTCTCATCTCAAATTTAGAATTTTAATACCATGGTAGAAACTTTCGATATGATATTAAAGCAACCTGGTTCAATTTCGATCAGGCGTGCATTAAAAAATAGATTTAAAACAAAAAAAATACCGTCACTATGAAAAGCTTAGGTTTTGGCTAAAAAACAAATCACTCAACCTACGAGAGAGTTTTAAAATACAAAATACCTCAACTCTCATTTGAACTTCGAAGTTTTGATGCAATAGCGGAGACTTCTAATAAGGTTAAACAATTGATAATAAAAAAATTTCATTATTTCTAACTGTTGTGAGGGCTAGGGCTGTTTTCCCCTTCCATTAATTATTTTCAACAAATAGCTTCCTTATTTTTTTAATCTATAAATGAAAATAATGGTGGTTTAATTAGAGAGGAGAAAATAAGGTAGCATTTGAAAGAAAGTGGATATTAGTTGTTTAAATCGAGTTCCAATTCATAGGTTATTCATATTGGTGGTTGTAGTGGTCAGTTTTTGACCCTCTCGAGATCATGTCACGCGTTCATTTAGCACCAAGCAGGCGTATGCCACGTGGCCGCTTCCAAAACTTCCATGCAGGAGTTTTCGGTCAACTTAAACTCCAAGCGGATTGGTAATTTAGTTACGAGTATCTCTATCTCTAAACTAAATCCTCACTCAAATTCGTGTTGGCCCAAAGGCCTATCACCCTAGTTTTGATGATGATCAACTCATGAAGTTATGATTACTAATGATCTTGTGTTTAATTAGTGACAGATTCATTATCAAGATCTTAGTAGGTGCATAGCTCAACAAAGGATAAAATGTCAAGATTTGGAGCTAGCATGGTGTGATCCAAGGAGCTTTTGGATCAAGCTTGGACCAAGTCAAGAAGATGAGAAGACTTCAAGGGAAGACTTCAAGATCAAGACTTGTGTCTAGATTTGTTTTTATAAGATTTTGTTTTAGTTAAAATGTAAAGGATAGAATAGTTGGTGGATTGCTCAAGTTCATATCACACACACACTCTTGATTTATATGTGTTTTCATAAAAGATTTTTAGTTCTAGAAAAATACCGTTTTGATTTTTGGCGTTTCAAATATACATGTGTTTTTAACCAAAACCATTTTAGAACTCTCGGGTTTTCTCGGTCGACCGTTCTGCTGATTTGCTCGACACTCTTTTAATTTTCTAGTCATAACTTTTGATTCTTATATTCAATTAACATGATTTAAATTGCATTTTAAAGATGACTTTCAGAGCTACATTTAATTTTCAATAATCATTTTCTGATTTAAATGTTAAGAATGTCAAATATTGGGTTGAAGTCTACTCTTGTTCTAAAAACAGTTTACAGTTTCTGATTTGATACCTTTTAGTATTTTATTGATAACTTTCAATTCTGAATTGATATTGATTTGATTTAAGTTGATTAGAAAGAAGACTTCAATATCTACAACTTCATCCTATTTTCTTATTCCCAAATTTGAACGTTTTAGACCTCAAAACTGTGCTCCAAGTTAACCCTTTGCACAGAGGTCGGTCGACCGGGCGGGTCGACCGGAACCAAGGGCAGGTCGACCGCAAGGGTCGACCGACGTGCACAGAACCGTGCACGTCTGGCAGTTCAGTGGGCGGGTCGACCGGGCGGGTCGACCGGATGGCGGGTCGACCGGGCGGGTCGACCAGAACTGAGAGCAGTGCTCTCTGTTCTTCTGGGTCGACCGGGCGGGTCGACCGGAGGCTCCAACGGTCGGATTTTTGACTGTTACGGGTCGACCGGTCGGGTCGACCGGCAGCTCTGACAGACCCCAACGGCTATATTTTTCTGGCCTATAAATTTGGGGGTTTGGTCATTGTTTTGAGCCAAGATTTTAGGAGAGCTTTGAGCCAGTTTTTCCCATTCTTTTAAAAGGGTTTTCTCCACAAATTTGAGTGCAAATATTTCCTATCTAAAGGGAAGATTTTATCAAGAGTGTTAAAAGTGATTTCTTGAGTTTTTCACCATAGCTTTCATCCTTATTTTCTCACACAACACTTGAGCTTTCCATTGCTATATCTACCCTATAGGGAGTGTTATTGTGAGAGGATTTTAGGTGATCAAGAGTTGTGATCACCAAAGTTCTACTTTGTTCATTTGAGGAGGCGGGCAAGTGTGTTGGCGGTGGTTTAGAGTTCCTGTGTGAACTCGGTGGTTTGAGGTGCGGTCTCGGCGAGCTAGAGAGCTTGCGTGTGTACGGGACTAGAGAGTCCGAGGGCTTGTAGGTGTTGCGGCACCGAGGAGAGATCCATTGGGATCTTGCATAGTGGAAATCCTTCGTGTGTCGAAGGCGGGGATGTAGAGCAAGTGTGCTCAACCTCGAAACATACCCTTGTGTTTGCGATTGCCATTTCTCTCTCTATCTCCTTGTTTATATCTTGCATTACTTATCTTGTCTTTACCTTTATATGCATGATATATTCCTTGTGCTCATATTGATATATATACTTGCGTGGGATTGTTGCTAACACTTGTATTCAACCAAGAGAGCCAACGCGGCACCTCAACCCATTCAAGGGGAATTTAGAGGAGTTTGTCCAGAGCCCTTCACGGGGAATTCGGCAACACTCTTTGGTTATACGTGGTATTTAGTGTAAAAGATTTAATTAGGTCATAATTGTTTTAGCTTCCGCATTATTAGGCATTAAGTGACCATTAGATTAGCCATCACCTATTCACCCCCCTCTAGGTGAACTTACAATTGGTATCAGAGCTTGGTACTCTGATTTGGGTCTAACAACCTAGAGTTAAAGATCCTCATTTTTAGGCTAATCACAAAATTTGTACACACACCATGGACTTCATGTCACCACCCACCTTTGACATTCTTAACATCCAAATTTGGAAGGTTAAGATGTCATTGTACCTCAAGGCCTTAGGCATTCATGTTTATCTTGCCACTACTAATAATGCATATTGTTTAGATGGTAAGAATTTTGAGGCTAATGCAAAAGCCCTTCATGCTTTAAAGTCAACCCTAAATGATGAATATTTATCTAGGGTTTCTAATCTTGATTTGGTTTTGTAGTTTAGAATACCTTGATCTCCCTTGGCGAAAATGAACAATACTATGCGGGGAGCGATTCGGATGTTGGAAGTGACGTCTCCAACAAGTGCTATATGGTCCAAGGGGATAACCCCCTTGAGGTAACTACCGAATCCGAGGTAGATAAAAATGATATGTCATATGAAGAGCTTTCTATATTTTATCAATTATTGCTTGAAAAATATGACATGGTTAAGAAAGATAATAAAAATTTGAAAAAGAAAGTTGATTGCATGCATATAGAACAAGATTCATTTAAATCTAACATTGCATGTTTAGAAAAAGAGAATGAGTTTTTGAAAAATGAGAATGTTTCCTTACTTGCAAAATTGAATGATCTTTGTGAAGGGAACACGTCTTTGAAAGATAAAATTATTTTGGTGAAAAAACAAAAAGAAATTGTTTTGCAAGAAAATAACTCTTTAAAAAGAAAATTTGTTGAAAAAGACATTGTTTTTCAAAAGAACAAGAAAAAGACTTTTGATCATGCTTTACATGCCACCACTTCTATTGATCAAAATGAAGTTAATGTTTTGAAAAATAGGATTAATAGTTTGAGCTCTACCTTGAGCTCGTGTGCATTTAATCACAAGAAATTGGAGTCTTTGTTTTCAAAGAAACAAACTCCATCCATTCATGCACATCATCATCATGCATATGCTTATGTTGCACGTCACGATCACAATCATTCACATACGCATACTAAGGTGTACACTTGTACACATTGTGGCCGCAAAGGCCATTTAGCAAAATTTTGTTATGACAAGTTGCATTATTTTAATAATAGATTTTGGGTGCCTTACCACAAGTCTAACCCCAAAGGACCCAAGAAAATATGGGTACCAAATCCCCACCTTTTGCTTTTGATGTAGGTGAGGGCTCTCACAAGACGTGAGAGGATTGGTGCCTTGGTAGTGGATGCAATGGACTTTATGGGCACATCTTAGACGCATCACTATCAAGAAAGCTTGGTGGGACAACCACCATATTTGGAGCTTTGGAGTTGGTAACAATTTCTAAACTCCTACTTTTTATGTACATGCTTTTAATTTCATATATCTTATAGCATGTTCATATTTTTGTGTGCTTCATGTGGTATTTACATGCTTAGATGAAGAATGGGTCAAACTTGCATTTATACATATATGAATAGTGAACTACAATTGACTCATATATATTTGAACTTCATGCTCATTTGTATTCACTATATGCATATGTATAATCTAGTTTTGATGATTCTCATTTATACATGCTTTGCCAATTTTTATGCTTTACTTCATGTATATGTATTTTTTATTCAAATTTAATAAATATACATGTATACCCGTGAGTCTCTTGCCTTCATGCAAACATCATTAATAGACTCTTTTAGATTTGGGATATGTATGTGTATTGTTAGGATTGGATTAATCATACATATACCATGAAGATTAGTGTTTTGATGAAAAATGATTTTTTGTGTTTTTGTTAAAAATGTGACTTATGATCTTTTTGAGCTTCATTGACTATTTTCATAAAAATGCTATTTACATGATCGTTTAACACTGACACTTTTGTTAAAATCATTTTGAGCCTTATAGACCATGAGTGCTTAAATTTTTGTGTATCTAGTTATGTTTATGAAAAACATAAGATTTGATATATTGAAGGATCTTTAACTAGTTTTTCAAAAACAATTTATACTAGTTATTTATTCTTCAAATAGTTTTTGAGATTGACACATGATTCTATTTTTCTCAAAATTTGATGCTTCATGATTTGAATATTAGTTTATATGTTAGTTTTGTCAACACTAGGATTTATACTTGTACATATCGTGGGCCACAAATAAATCTATTTATATTTGTGCTTGAACGCTTATTTGAACCCATGAAATGTGCTTGTATTGCTTGGTTTTGATGATACATACATTTTTAAACTTGTATTCCCACTTCTTGGATTTGATTTATGATCATGTGTTTTCTTTTCATGTATATGTGTATTTTGTCAAACTTTAAGATATACATGTATACCTCTTGAGTCATTTGCCTTCAATGCAAATCTATTTATATGGACTCAATTGTGTTTAAGGGATATGTATGTATACTTATTGTGTTGTCAAAACATACATATATCTTGAAATATAAATTTTGTTTTTTAATAAAAAAAGTGTGATGATTTAAAGGAATATTGAGATTACATTGACATTTTTGCTTTATTCCTTACTTGAAGGATTCCGTACTAGTTTTAAAATATTTTCATATTAACTAGTACAAATTCTTCATATGGTAGAGTATATGATATGCTTACTCTTCAATTGGTATCATTGGATATTTTCAATTGGTATCAATATGATTTTTTATATACTCATATTTTGATTGTATGTATGTATGCTTTCAAATTCAAATTATATCAATTTCTATTGGTATTTCCTTTTCATACATATATGTGTTATTTGTGCTTAGTTAAAATTGTCTTACATATTTAAAGCACAAAGGTTATTATATGCTAAGCTAAATTCAACTTTCAATTGGTAATTTTTAAAGCTTATGCAATATGTTTTCAAAATTGATATCAAAATAAAAATATGTTTACTTGATATCTCAAAATGTATTTTATTAAGTAAGTTCAATATTCAAAATGTTTGATTTGTATTACCCCTTCTTGATCTCTTTGTTTTTGACAAAAGGGGGGAGAAAAATTTGTTTGATTTGTTTTCTCTTTGAACCCTTTGTTGATGATTGACATAAAGGGGGAGAAGAATTTGAGAGTTATATGCATGTTGAGTAAGATTTATGTTTATGCATATATGTTTTGTATTACAATTAGGAGAAAAAGGATTTCATGTTTTATCTCCATACATTTGCATACATATTCATGTGCCTCATTGCCATATCTATTATTTATTTGGTATGCATGAGTTAAGGGGAGCTTCTTTGAAGCTTTACTTTAATCCATGCATATATAACTTCATGAGTTTTGTCATCATCAAAAAGGGGGAGATTGTTGGCCCAAAGGCCTATCACCCTAGTTTTGATGATGATCAACTCATGAAGTTATGATTACTAATGATCTTGTGTTTAATTAGTGACAGATTCATTATCAAGATCTTAGTAGGTGCATAGCTCAACAAAGGATAAAATGTCAAGATTTGGAGCTAGCACGGCGTGATCCAAGAAGCTTTTGGATCAAGCTTGGACCAAGTCAAGAAGATGAGAAGACTTCAAGGGAAGACTTCAAGATCAAGACTTGTGTCTAGATTTGTTTTTATAAGATTTTGTTTTAGTTAAAATGTAAAGGATAGAATAGTTGGTGGATTGCTCAAGTTCATATCACACACACACTCTTGATTTATATGTGTTTTCATAAAGATTTTTAGTTCTAGAAAAATATAGTTTTGGTTTTTGGTGTTTCAAATATACATGTGTTTTAAACCAAAACCATTTAGAACTCTCGGGTTTTCTCGGTCGACCGTTCTGCTGATCTGCTCAACACTCTTTTAGTTTTCTAGTCATAACTTTTGATTCTTATATTCAATTAACATGATTTAAATTGCATTTTAAAGATTACTTTCAGAGCTACATTTAATTTTCAATAATCATTTTCTGATTTAAATGTTAAGAATGTCAAATATTGGGTTGAAGTCTGCTCTTGTTCTAAAAACAGTTTACAGTTTCTGATTTGATACCTTTAGTTTTTATTGATAACTTTCAATTCTGAATTGATATTGATTTGATTAAGTTGCACTAGAAAGAAGACTTCAATATCTACAACTTCATCCTATATTCTTATTCCCATATTCGAACGTTTTAGACCTCAGAACTGTGCTCCAAGTTAACCCATTGCACAGAGGTCGGTCGACCGGGCGGGTCGACCGGAACCAAGGGCAGGTCCACCGCAAGGGTCGACCGACGTGCACAGAATCGTGCATGTCTGGCAGTTCAGTGGGCGGGTCGACCGGGCGGGTTGACCGGATGGCGGGTCGACCGGGCGGGTCGACCGGAACTGAGAGCAGTGCTCTCTGTTCTTCTGGGTCGACCGGGCGGGTCGACCGGAGGCTCCAACGGTCGGATTTTTGACCGTTACGGGTCGACCGGCCGGGTCGACCGCAGCTCTGACAGACCCCAACGGCTATATTTTTCTAGCCTATAAATTTGGAGGTTTGGTCATTGTTTTGAGCCAAGATTTTAGGAGAGCTTTGAGCCAGTTTTTCCCATTCTTTTAAAAGGGTTTTCTCCACAAATTTAAGTGCAAATATTCCTATCTAAAGGGAAGATTTTATCAAGAGTGTTAAAAGTGATTTCTTGAGTTTTTCACCATAGCTTTCATCCTTGTTTTCTCACACAACACTTGAGCTTTCCATTGCTATATCTACCCTATAGGGAGTGTTATTGTGAGAGGATTTTAGGTGATCAAGAGTTGTGATCACCAAAGTTCTACTTTGTTCATTTGAGGAGGCGGGCAAGTGTGCTCGCGGTGGTTTAGAGTTCTTGTGTGAACTCGGTGGTTTGAGGTGCGGCCTCGGCGAGCTAGAGAGCTTGCGTGTGTACGGGACTAGAGAGTCCGAGGGCTTGTAGGTGTTGCGGCACCGAGGAGAGATCCATTGGGATCTTGCATAGTGGAAATCCTTCGTGTGTCGAAGGCGGGGATGTAGAGCAAGTGTGCTCGAACCTCGAAACATACCCTTGTGTTTGCGATTGCCATTTCTCTCTCTATCTCCTTGTTTATATCTTGCATTACTTATCTTGTCTTTACCTTTATATGCATGATATATTCCTTGTGCTCATATTGATATATATACTTGCATGGGATTGTTGCTAACACTTGTATTCAACCAAGAGAGCCAACGCGGCACCTCAACCCATTCAAGGAGAATCTAGAGGAGTTTGTCCAGAGCCCTTCACGGGAAATTCGGCAACACTCTTTGGTTATACATGGTGTTTAGTGTAAAAGATTTAATTAGGTCATAATTGTTTTAGCTTCCGCATTATTAGGCATTAAGTCACCATTAGATTAGCCATCACCTATTCACCCCCCTCTAGGTGAACTTACAATTCGGTAGTTATTGTTTGGGAGAAAATCAATCACATCAACAGCTGGACGCAGATTATCAGATAAAGATGAACTCTCACTCAACAAAGTCAAACCAGGATATTCAACTCTATCAGCCTCTGAGAAAAGCAATTAGATGTTTAAAAAAAACCTGGATTTTGTAGCATTATCCAACGGATACCACATGTATAAATAGGAGACCCCTTCCAATGGAGAGGAGGTTCAATCTTTAAACCTAGTAACCCTAATGCGAGCAATTGAGAGCTGTAACTATTGTACATTTCTCCAAATTATAGTGGAATCATCTCTCTCCCTTATATTATTTTTCCCTCTCTAGGTTTCCATGTAAATTTTTATGTCTGCGTTGTCTTTTCTGTGATTTATTTCACCCATTTTATAATTTTGGTGCGTGAATTAATTCATTAAAAAATTACCACTGTATTTGATACTTTCATTGAGAGTTTTGAGTTCACACTCTTAATATCTCCCCTATTACAAACCCAACCTAACCTTAAGACAACCTCACTCTGCGAAAATGGCTCCGTCGAAGAAGAACGCCACGCAGGCTCCAATGGCTGCCCCCGCCATCCCAAAAGGAAAAGGGGAAGGCCATTATGGCCATCGAACCTACTGGTCGTCGGCCCAACCTATCTGATATCCACATCTCCAATGTTGAAGACTCTCATTCGAACTCCTCATCATCCTAGAGGATGTCGGCCACCAAGCCAGAGCCTCAACACGCCAGCGAACAGCTCCACCAGATGCTATCTAGCCTGCAGAAGCAGATGAAAATCAGCAAGCGGAGATGATTCGATTTCGCGAGATGTCTGCTCATGAAAAAGATGCAGCGACCCGCATTCAGACACAACTACTCAAACAAGTTGACACGCTGCAAAAATCACAGTCTCCTCGCACGAAGAAGGAAGAGCTTAGGCTCCCCATCATCACGGAAATGATGAAGAATCCACACATTCCACCAAAAATTCAAAGCATAATCGGTCGGAGACTCCTGAAGCTGGTAAGCCCTTCGAGGACTCAGAGCATCCGTGGATACCGATGTTTCCTCATATACGAGGATATCGTGGATCTAGTCCAAAAGCAGATCAACCAAGCAGGCCAGCAGTTTCCAAAGGAAATAGAGCGCAGCGGGCTTAGACCGTTCGACTCTTCATCACCACTTTTCGTTTCTCGAGGAAGTTTATGATGCCCACCTTCGACTATTATTGGGAACCTCCGAACCCCTCCTGCATCTCTGACAGTTTCAGGACAAGATGGCGGTTTATGCTCATGACAAATCACCTTCTTTATCAGGCGTTCTTTCCATCTTCAAGGGAGCTGCTTATCATTGGTTCTATTTGCTCCTGAAGAGTTCCTTCTTTGAAAATGTAACTGATGTCTCCTACAATGAGTATGCTTCTAACAGAGAGTTTCAGAAGAACAATAACTATCTCCTCATGGTGAAATTGATACCAGAGAGAGCTTGAAAAACTATGCCAGCTACTTCCAGAGCCAAAAGTCCCTGGTGTACAACGTTCATCACTTGGCTGCAAAGTCACCTACTCATACTACAAGCATCTACTGAAGAATGACGTCAGGAAGATGAGGGACATCCTTGTGAGCATAGAAGTACATGCAAATCAAAAAGGCACGCAGGCTGCCACATGTTGCCATCTCAAATAAGGACCCGAGATCGAGAAACCAAAGCCGCAGTTCCCCTCAAGGAAGAATCTGAGCCACAATTTTGCTACCATCTAAAAGTCACCCAAGCATGCGTCGAACACAACAAGGGAAGTATAGCTGAGCTTGACCTTGTTCCTTCCAAGATACCGGTCGACTTGTCTTCAATGCCATCAAAGACCAACCCTGGATCAAGTGCCTGAGCAGACCGCTCCCATCGAACTTGAAGGGACCTTGATCTATAGAGTAATGTGCCTTCCATGATGGGATAAGCCACCTCACAGTAGATTATCGCACCCTCTGACGACACCTTCAGGACCTGGTCAATGAAGGATATCTCGAAGTATTTATCCTCAATCCTAGGTGGCCTTCGGAGATTAAAGTGCAGAGGTAGCCCGAGACCCTAAACGAGCACGAGGTAGCACTACCATCCAGTACAGGGAAGTAAACGCTGTCTTCGGTACCTTTCTAGTGGAAGGCACTACCGCGAGGGGGAGGAACCTCTACGTTAATGAAGTCCAGAGGGACAACAGTCCAGCAAAATTGACACGCTTGCTTTCACCTATAGGCAAGCCCGTATTCTTTTCAGAAGAAGACGCCTACATGGTGCATTTCCCACACAATGACACTCTGGTCATAACAATACACACCAGCTACTGCAGGGTGTCAAAGATCTTGGTTGATGAGGAAAGTAGTGTCAACATTTTGTATAGACACGCCCTAGACCGAATGGAGGACACCCCTGGGCTGGCCTGAAAAATGATCATCCCTCAGACCTGTTGACACTCTAAAACGATAAACTCCCAGACAACACTTCAATCAGTCCGAACGATATCTAATTCATCAACACTCCAAGGAGACAAGTAGCAGAAAAGCCGACAACCAGTTCCTGCTCATCCTCGAGGGACAAAGTAATGACGAACCCTACTGATCCAATAAAGCAGACAGCAGGGCCAAGAGTTTCTCTTGAAGAGGCCTAAGCAGGACTATGAGGTTAAATTAGCTCAACACTTGGCCTCGCATGAGCCCAAGGGGCTAGCTCCGCATAGAGTTAAATATTTACCTTAGCTTTGCATTAAGATTTACTATGCTCCGCAGAGAGCTAACTCTTAGCTTCACCTGAATCTAACATCTCCTGACTCTTTATCAATTGGATAGTATGCCGTTAATGACACAATTTAGATTCTGAATTTGTTATAGAATCACTGGAATGCTTGGCTGATGAATTGAGGCTCATTATCGTGGACGATTCATTGGGGCATACCAAAATGGTAGAGCACGTGATGCTTGATGAACTTGATCACGTTTGGTGTCTTTACTTCCTTCGGGGGAATAGTTTCTGCCCATTTAGAGTTGTTTGCCTCTGAAAAAAGTGTTCTTGGGTTCGTGTAAGATTTCTTTGAGTGGCTGAAATTTACAACGGAACGATTCCGATTATAAAAGAGGGATGAAGACTCAGTTCTCCCCTTTGTTTAAGGCTGGGTTCTTTGAGTGGCGATAGAGAGTGATTCTTTTCTCTGTTGATCAACCAAATATCTAGCTTCACTTCAGGATACTCTCGAAGTCTAATCAGAAGGGAACTCTATGTTTAACTCGCAAATTGTTTAGAGTCTACTGACTACTCCTCTCTTCTATTCTCCAGAATAAGTCTTCTCTAGCCATCCTCCCTTTCATAGCAACTCAGGCTATTTATAGGGGGTCATAGGGGTATTGTCGTCCCCTAAAATTTCTCCATAATGAGGATTAATTCCCTCATTATTCAGGGGGTTAATTGACCCAGTAATGGGGGTCTGTTATAATAGAAACGCGGGTCTCGCGCTAGATGCGGACCTTGCGTTGCTTGTTGTAGACGCAGGCGTCTCAGAACGCAGAGTTGCTCAGATTCACGTTTGAAGTGAGACGCAGGGTTTCTCAGATCCGTGTCTGAAATGGGGAGCTGAGTTACTCAGACTCGCACTTGACCTGGGGCACAGAGTTACTCAGACTCATGTTGGTCAGGACGCGGAGTTTCTCAGACCCGCATTGAACGTAGGTTTATTCATTCTCACGTCTGAAGTCTTCATGCTTCTTTGGACGTGAGGTCCGCGTTTAAGTTTAAAACGTGACCTTCACGTTGAAGTGAGGTTCACATCTGATGACTTATGCTTGGTGATTTTTAGACAGCCTGCAGACTTTCCTCCATTGTTTTTGATACTCCACGATTGACTGGGACGGATTTTAAAATACTTTAGACTTTAGTTAAGTTTGAGCTTCTCATGATTGGACTGAAAATCTTTTGAGATGCCCTAAGCTCGATCCTGTCTGGATTACGGCTTTCGCGAGTGTACTACTGAACTGCTTGAAGCCTCCAGAAAAGATCATCATAAGTGTCTTAAAAACTTAGTCTAGCACTTGTCATGAGCTCTGGTTTGCTTGTTGATGTACTGTTGAACCAGTAAAGTTGTCGATTGCTCTAACCGGTGTACTATTGAACTGATTATAAAAGTAGGGACATACTTCTTGTGTATGAGAGAATGCAGCCCTCACAGACGTGTTTGCCACACTGATCAAGCAGAGACGCGAACTTCAGTGGGGTTGAAACGCGACTCTTGATTGCTATTGAGACACGACTCTTGATCGCTGTGGAGACGCAACCCTCAATGCTGAGGAGACGCAGCTCTTGATTGCTGTCGAGACGCGACCCTTGTTGATGTTGGGACGCGCCCTTGCTCTTGTTGAGAAGTAGCTCTTGTTAATGTTGGGACGCGACCTTCAATTGCCATTGAGACGCGGCCCTTGGAACATGGAGATCGCATTAGATGCTTCAAGGTACAAATGTAGGCGCCGCTTGGGATGCGCATTTGGCTCGGGGATCCAAGGATCATTAAGAATGTTTGGACATGAATGTCCATGTGTCTTGCTCAGACTGGATTTGAGATTTGCGCCGCAAATTAAGGCCATTAAGAATGGCTTTGAGTTTTACACTATTAATAAGGCCATTAGAGAGCCTATAAATAGGCTAGGAGTCTCTTAACAATTTGACTGTTCTCTTCCTAAAGCGTGTACTCTGAAGAACTTCCAGAGTTCTGGGATTTTCAGAAGAGCTTAAAGCTTTAATGCTTTCTCGCAAACTTTTTCAAAGATTATCACTATTAAGTGATAGGTAGTAAAAAGTGCATATTTATCAAACATTTACTATTACATTTTCATATTTATGCATATAATCATGCACTATTAACTAATATTTTATTATTTATAGTGTGTAGGCCTTGAGTAATAAAAATAAAGGAATAAAGCCTTAAAAGAAGCCCAAAAAGCCCATGTCCAAGCCTAATGCAAAAGTTGCAATTATCAAATGTCAAAGTTGCAATTACTAAGGGCAATAGTTGCAACTACTAAAAGAAGAGGGAAGGATAGATTCTATTCAACCCTAAAAGCTTACAGAACAAGGCTATAGATAAGGGGAGAAGAGTGCAAGGATTACAAATTCGTTTTAAAAGATTTGAAAGATTTGAATTTAGGGTAACTTGCTTCCCAAGTTATCCTGAATTTTCAAAATAAAAAGCAGATATACAACTTCTAAAAGGATAGACCCAGATGGACGGACCAGAGGATGCCACGCGAGAAAGCGCGTGACATTTGGCTACAATAGTGCCAAGGAACGCGGCAAATTTCCCGTTTCCGTGGCAATCCGGAGGCGCTTGGCGATGCGTTTTCGTTGAGGAGTTGTACTGGGACTCTACTTCCTATATCTCCTATAAATACCCCTGCAGAGTAACAGAGAAGGGCGTCCAGGACAGTACAGAGAGAAATTTAGGGTTTTTCTTAGGCTAACTTGTAGATTGTAATTTAGGTTTTATTTTTCTTTTTTGTAATTTTAATTTTCTTTATGTAACTGAGAGGAGAGGATACTTTCATGGAGGAAGGAGATCAAGCTTGTACTGAGGTGACATCGGTGTAAGTAATCTTTTCTTCCATTGTTAATTGAATCAACTCAAAGTTTATTTTTGTTTTCTATTCTTCTTTTGTTTTTCTTTCTCTCTTTTGTGTTTGTGGATCCATGTGAAACCAAGAGCTTCGAAGGTGCCTTCTCCTTGTAAGTGCCGTTGATGGTTTATGGTGATGAATATCTACTTCTATGGTAGCGTAGCTCACCCTTTTTATTTAGTAGTATAGATCAGGAGTAGGGAAGATCTTATATTCCATGCTTCGTTTGCCTTCAAAGAAAGGTACGTCATTGACACGGTCCAAGGTAAGCAGACGCTAAAGAGGTAAGTAGGTTTTTAGTTTTTAGTTTTCTTTCTTTTTTTTTTAGTGTAAATCACAATATTCCCACACTTCTTCTTTTTCATTGTAAATATCATATCACTTCTAGTTTCTCCATCTTCTTAATCTACCACTTTCTTTCTAACCTGACTTTAACAACTATTAATTCAAACACTTTAGAGAACTTACTAAACAAGCTTCCATCGCTAGTCCCTCCCTATGGATCACGACCCGCATAGCCATTGCTACAAGCGGATAGAATTGAGCACCTTGCACATCTTTACTTCTAAATCTAATATTCTATATTTTGTGTGCAGGAAAAACTCAATCAAAATTTTGGCGCCATTGCGGGGAGGGACGGTAAGTATTCTCTAAAAAAAAATAATAAATAAATAACTAATTCTTTTATTCTTCTGTTTGCGGTTTGGAGAACAGGAATACTAATAGCAGCAAGGACATATAGCAATTCTGTGCCTCTGCCCTCGAAGGCAGAGCAGCAGAGCCTACTATAGTGCCGCGCAAACGCGGCAATAGCCGCGTTTTCGTGGCCTTAGTAGTGAATTACTCACTAAGGTTTCTGTAGATTGCTGTAAATTGAAAGATTTGTTTACTGCTCTATTAAAATTTGCTCTGTGATAAACCTGTATTCTGCTAATTAATTAACAGTAACCTATTTGTTGAAAAAAAATTAGACTCTTGCATCTTAGGCACGTGTCTATTTATTTTTTTAATTTTTGTTAAAGAGTGCTGGAGACAAGGTACGTTCGCATTGCATATAGACTAGGAAGCACCCTTCGCTGATTTTCTGCTTTGAGTGAATATTTGTCTACTGCTTTACACGTACACAAAAAAAAAATTAAGGGCATAACCCATAAATAACATAAGGTGGGGATTTCATCACCCTTCCTTGGCCCGCAAATCATCTCTGTTGCACTCACAAACCCTAACCCTAAAAAAAATGACTAGACGTTGGCCCTAAGGACATCTCGGACTCAATTAGGAGATTATCCTAAGGGAGAACAGTGTTGGAATTTGACTCCTGCCAAATCAGTGTCTAGGAAGGGGATTGAGGGCCGAAAGCCCGAAGATTAGTGGTTATTTAATTAAGGAACGTGTTTGATGGAAAACCTCCCACTAATCTTGCCCTGACCTGGCTGATTAACTTGTGGTCAAAGTCTGCACCCTACCCCCCGTGGACAGTCTAACCAGTTAGGAGTCATCTAGGTCATAGGTCTACCCTAACTTAGGTTAGAATTTTTTTTTCTTTTGTTTGCTTATTTGTTTGTTTTCTTTTTCTTTGTTTATTTTTGTGTGATATGGCATATAATAATAATTTTTCCAATTTTAATCCATATTACACACCAACCTCTTTTTCGAATATTACCAACCTGGCATATCATAACTTTGACCAACCTAGTGTGCCGGAATGGTCTTATCCGAATGAATATAACCCAAACCCCCCATCTTATGACCATAATTTCCACAATAATTTCAACTCTTCACAGAGTTCATGGGGTTTCGCTTCCCCCGAGTCCAATTTTCAACCAACTTGTCCTCCGTATCCACCTTGTTCACAATATTTCCAAGATTTATACTCAGATCCACCCATTCAGAATAGAAAACCATCTATCTTGGAAATGATGAGTATGCATGAGTCCAAGCAACAACAACCATCAATCTTAGACATGATGATGCGTGAGTCCAAGCAACAATCACAGAATCTGACGGACTCACAATTTCATCACAATTGTCCCAACAACACTTCCTCTTTTCAAGTCCAATCACAAAATGATGCACCAATCGACTATGAAAAGATGCTTGAAGTCATGACTCAGGCTAGATTAGCTCGTGATCATGAAATAGATATGATGGTTCAATCTTTATGTTCTCACCGTTCGGCCATTCTGATATGGCTAACTATTCTGTTAGAGCCGACGAGCCACGTTGTTTTGGACAATAAGATTCTAATTCAGGACCATCATTTGAACTTGCCGAAACTCAAATTTTTGATAGTTTGGCAAGTTATTCCTTTCCTGACATAGAACTTGAGCATGAATATGATCATGATCTCCCACTTGGTGATTCAATTCTACTTCCTGATTCAATAATGACTCCGGTGTCTTCACCTGATTTTACTTTTCCCGAGTCAACATTGGATCCTGTGCCAATTCATCATGAAATTGAATCACCCATTTTGATGATCATATTGAACTTGACCAATTTTATAGTTTTGAAAGTCCCATGGATAAATTGGCAAGTTCTCATTTTTATGATATTGAACTCAATGAGATATGTGACCTAGATTCTCAAATCTGTGATCAAGTTCAAATTCCCGAATCATTATTGACTCCTGTTTTGTTACCCAACTTAGGTAATCTTTTAGAGTCAGTTTGATTCCCACACCTATCATTCCTGAACTTGAATCACCAATATTGAGTCACATTCCATTGTGGGAAAATGATTGTGGACTTGAGTTTCAACTTCTTAATTTGGACCCACTTCTTGAACCAAGCCCGACTCCTGAACCATTACTTGATTTAAGTTTCTTTCCTGAGTCGGTATTCGTTCCCGCACTTCTGACGTCCAAGTCAATCATTCCAACTCCATTTTGGGACAAGGCGGTTGACACAATTGACTCTGAAAATAATTATGAAATTTGGAAATTGATGGGGTGGAATTGTTAAAAAATGATAATACATACATTTTAGTGGGTTATACAAGAGAAATTTCTGGTGGGTTCCTCCAAATATTACATTATCTTGATTGGGTAGCAACGCTTGGCCCAATTAGACCACCACCGGAACCACCACCTTGAGGTAACTTCTGCCTTCCCTTCTTCTTTTTCATGC
Organism: Agave tequilana; assembly: GCA_038442645.1. Lineage (NCBI taxonomy): Eukaryota > Viridiplantae > Streptophyta > Magnoliopsida > Asparagales > Asparagaceae > Agave > Agave tequilana. Next base: position 176,537 of record JAVJIF010029733.1, read on the forward strand.
ATATATGCATACATTCATACATTGAGGACAATACATGAGATAAGTGTGGGGGAGGCTTTACTAACATACTAACATAGGTAGATACTAATAAAAAAAATTAAAAAAACAAAAATTTTAAAAAAAAAATTAAAAAAGGGACAATATTTTGGCTTATCTTTTGAAAGAAATCTAAGTTAGTTTTAAGAATTAGGAAAATCATGATTAGGATTTCTAAAACTTGGTCAAAATAAATAAATTGTTGAATTTTTAGGTATAGGAGGAGAAATTGAATAAGTAATTAGTCTTAATTTTTACCTTAATGAAATATGCATACTTAATACATTTACATATCTAGGATTCTAAGACAAAGACTCTTGTGCCCTATAAAAATAAAAAAATTGAAAAAAAGATGAGGGAAATTCACTGATTAAGCTGGATACATGTGCCTCAAGAAGCATAAGTATTCACGCCTAAAGGTGATTGTATAAATAAATTTCTTAGTTTTGTGGCCTAGTTCACTCGAATCCTCAAGTCCGTGGGGTGTTTTCTCACCCGGTGCCCTAAAACCGACCGGTTTGGAGCCACGACTCTAAGTTCGCTACATGGGTGGATTAGAAAGCCTAAGAAAACTAAGAAAAATTATTTATATATGTACTAACACATTTAATAGTCAATTATTAGGTATGAGTGCCTCAAGAAGCCTTCATGCATACACGAAAGAAAATTAGATGAGTTATACATATTAAAAAAAAATAATAATAATAATAATAACGAGGCATGAGAGTCCAAGTTAAGAAATTCCTAGTAAAGATTCATAAGGTTGCATATGACTTTTGGTAACAAAAAAGACTATACAAAAATTTAATTTTGATCCTTACCTAAAATAAATAACAATTCACTTTATAAAGACTAAGTTTAAAGAATGAATAAAAATGATAATCCTAAAACTTATAGACTACTTAGTCTCTTCAAACGTATTTCAAATATTTTCCTTTTTATGGATTTTGTGGGTAAATCCGCTGAAAACCCTCACGAGACAACACTCATCCTTTAGGGTAACCTAGGGGTTTAACGGCTTGTTGCACGTGCTAAGTGCAATCGTGAATCCTACGAAAGTGAGTTAGCTAGTTTAGTATTTCTTTTTCTTTTTGATTTTTACTCGAGGACGAGTAAAAAGATAAGTGTGGGGGTGCGATAGGTAGTAAAAAGTGCATATTTATCAATACATTTACTATCACATTTTCATATTTATTCATATAATCATGCACTATTAACTAATATTTTTATTATTTATTGTATGCAGGCCTTGAGTAATGAAAATAAAGGAATAAAGCCTTAAAAGAAGCCCAAAATGCCCATGTCCAAGCCCAATGCAAAAAGTTGCAATTATCAAATGTCAAAGTTACAATTACTAAGGGCAATAGTTGCAAATATTAAAAGAAGAGGGAAGGATAGACTTCTATTCAACCCTAAAAGCTTGCAGGACAAGGCTATAGATAAGGGGAGAAGAGTGTAAGGATTACAAATTCGTTTTAAAAGATTTGGAAGATTTGGATTTAGGGTAACTTGCTTCCCAAGTTATCCCGAATTTTCAAAATAAAGAGCAGATATACAACTTCTAAAAGGATAGACCCAGATGGACGGACCAGCGGATGTCACGCGAGAAAGCGCGTGGCATTTGGCTACAATAGTGCCACGGAAACGCGGCAAATTTCCCGTTTCCGTGGCAATCCGGAGGCGATTGGCGATGCGTTTTCGTTGAGGAGTTGTACTGGGACTCTACTCCTATATCTCCTATAAATACCCCTGCAGAGCAACAGAGAAGGGCGTCCAGGGCAGTACAGAGAGAAATTTAGGGTTTTTTTAGGCTAACTTGTAGATTGTAATTTAGGTTTTATTTTCTTTTTTGTAATTTTAATTTTCTTTATGTAACTGAGAGGAGAGGATACTTTCATGGAGGAAGGAGATCAAGCTTGTACTGAGGTGACATCGGTCTAAGTAATCTTTTCTTCCATTGTTAATTGAATCAACTCAAAGTTTATTTTTGTTTTTATATTCTTGTTTTGTTTTTCTTTCTCTCTTTTGTGTTTGTGGATCCATGTGAAACCAAGAGCTTCGAAGGTGCCTTCTCCTTGTAAGTGCCGTTGATGTTTATGGTGATGAATATCTACTTCCATGGTAGCGTAGCTCGCCCTTTTTATTTAGTAGTATAGATCGGGAGTAGGGAAGATCTTATATTCCATGCTTCGTTTGCCTTCAAAGAAAGGTACGTCATTGACACGGTTCCAAGGTAAGCAGACGCTGAAGAGGTAAGTAGGTTTTAGTTTTTAGTTTTCTTTCTTTTATTTTTAGTGTAAATCACAATATTCCCACACTTCTTCTTTTCATTGTAAATATCATATCACCTCTAGTTTCTCCATCTTCTTAATCTACCACTTTCTTTCTAACCTGACTTTAACAACTATTAATTCAAACACTTTAGAGAAACTTACTAAACAAGCTTCCATCGCTAGTCCCTCCCTGTGGATCACGACCCGCATAGCCATTGCTACAGCGGATAGAATTGAGCACCTTGCACATCTTTACTTCTAAATCTAATCTTCTATATTTTGTGTGCAGGAAAAACTCAATCAAAATTTACCCCAAAGTTTTTGGCATCTTTGTTGTCACATCCTAATGGATGTCACTTTCTTTCAAAAGATCATTTTTTCAAGTAGGAAATGGCTTTCGCCATTGTTTCACATGATGAGACACTGTCTTCTTGAAGCTTTGCTATTGCTGATCATAAAGAGACACTGTCTCTTAACTTCTTCTGTTCTTGCCATTGTTGAATCATGAAGAGATGCTGTCTCTTAATTTCTAAAGTTTC